>PVKZ01001424.1:0-401685 GCA_004027375.1 Macroglossus sobrinus | reverse complement strand
CCAGTCTATAAAACAGGCACAATTATCAACCTCGTAGGATCATGTTGTGAAGCCTGTGTTAAATTAGAAATGTAAGGGCTCGTGCATGTGACTTGGTTCATCATAGACCCTTTGTTCATGTCAGTCTTCTCTTTCCTAAAGAGCCTTACACATCTTGATAGGTTTTTTTTTAAATAAAAGACTTTGCTATGTGTTTGCTACAGTTGAAGCATAAAGGGGCTCCTTTATACTCAGAATTACAAATGGTGTCCCATTTTTTATTCCTTTAAGAATGACTGTGCAAATTTCTCTTATAGTTTATGAATAAATAATAGCTATTAGTTATTTCTTATGTATTTACATTAGTTCATAAAGTTTCAGGAACTACTATTTTGTCACAAATTAACTAGTATTTTAAAAATTGTGCCTTTACATATACCTTTGTTCTAATGTTTAGATATAAGCAAATAGCTTCTATTACAATATTTCTTGTAAAAATACTTTTTTTTCACTGTGTAGATTTGTCTTAATCCATTTGAGTTGCTATAACAAAAATACCACAGACTGGGGAGCTTAAACAACAGAAATTTATTTCTCACAGTTCTGGAGGCCGGAAATCTGCGATCAAGGATGTCTGGTGGGTCATCTCTCTGGTGCTTAGATGGCTTTCTTCTCCCTGTGTGCTCATGTGACAGAAGGGGTGAGGGAGCTCTCTGGGGTCTCTCTATAAGGTCACTGATGCCATAATGTGGGCTTCATGGTCATCACCTCAGCACTTACCAAAGGCCCCGCCTCCTAACACCATCACATGGTGGGTTAGCATTTTAATATATGGATTTGAGAGGACATAGACATTCGAGCCATACAATACAAGTTATTTCAACATAGATGGGAGTGTTAAAGCTGGGACTTCTTATCCTGGGTGACTATTTCATTTTTGCATTTCTGTATTTTCCCCTTATTTTCCTGTTCATTGGTTCTCTCTTTAACTGGGCCTTCTCTGGAGTGCTAGTCTCATTCATACAGTTCTTAATTTCAGTTACTGCATTTATTATGCCTAAAAATTTCCAGGGGAATCTTTTTTAAAGTGTTCAGTTCTTTGCCAAAATTTTCATATTATCATTTAAGTCCTTGGACATATCAATCATGATTATTGATTTGTGATATAATTTTATTTCACTTAAAAATTATTATATACTCGGACTACCTATTGTTTCATTGAAATTAGTCTTATGACAATTTTGTATGGATTAAAAATTAACTTTAGTTTTAAGATGTGCTTTGATATTCGTTGATTATTTCTTATAATTTTGGAAATTTATTAAATCTATAAAATTGTAACTTCCTCATTTAGAAACATGGTGTATATTTTGCATGTATTTTTGTCTTTGCGTTCCTTACTAGACTTTCATATAGGTTCTATACTTTGAGTTAATTTCCTAGCTTTTCTTTTGTGAATATTATAAATAGCATTATATTCTTATATATATATTTTTCAAGTTCAGTCTTAGAAGAAATTAGTGGGCAAAATTTATTTGAAGAAGGATTTCTTTTTTTCAGTTTTATTAAGGTGTACTTGATATGCAGCACTGTTTAAGTTTAAGGTGTGCAGTGTAAATTGGCTTACATGTATTGTGAAATGATCACAGTAAGTTTAGTGAAAATCCATCATCTCATATAAAAACAAAGGGTAAAAAAGAAAAAAAATTTTTTTTCCTGGTGATGGGAACTTTTAGGATCTACTCTTGTAACAACTTTCAAATTGTTGTATTTTCTAAGTATTGTTAGTGTATATGAAAGCTATTTAACTAGGTTTTTATATATTTGTAATTGGCTACCTTACAGAACATATTAATTCTAATATATTTTAACTGACATTCTTTTAATTATTTTTACATGCCATATTATCTGGGAATAATCAGTATTTGATTTCCTTTCAAATAAATATATCTTGTTTTTATTTATCTTTTTAATACATCAGATATAATAGCATTAAATGAAGTTATGGGGATAATAAGCAGTTTTTCATGTATTTTGTTTTAAAAGTATATACCACTAGTGATTTATCATACTAGGTGATATTGGCCTTTGGTTTAAGGAAGAAAACATACTTTATGTCAAAAGTATTGAGTTGAGAACTTAACTTGCATCTTGCTAGATATATAATCATGAATAATTTATATAACCTGACTTTCCATATTCTTAAAAAGGTAGTAAATTTATGTAGTTACCAGGATTTTTATGAAGGTTGAAAAGTACATATGAAGTGCAAAAAGGTAGAGTTTTGTCATGTAATTCTAATTTTAAAAGTCAAAGGTATAATTAGACTGTTTTAATTTATACAAGAAGAAATAGTAATGAACAATACACATATTAAAAAATACTCAATCTCATTAGTCATCAGGAAAACACAGATTTAAATTGTAATGAAATAGCAGTACATGCCCACTAGATTGAGAAAATTAAAAAGTGAGAAAATACAAAATTTTGGCAAGGATGTGGTGCAGTGGGAGTTCTTACACACTGATTTTGAGGGTATAAATCAATACAATAACTTTGAAATGCATAGCATTATCTAGTATTGTTGAAAATTCTCATAGCTACAGTCCAGTCCTACGCATATACTACAGAGTAACTATTGCACATATATGTACCAAGAGGCATATGTAAGATTATTCACAATAGCATTTTTTAAAGAGAAATTCTGTACCTTCTAAATGTCCAATAATAGTAGAATGGATATAAACTGTAGCATATCCACACAGTGGAACACTATATTGTGAATGAATGCATTGCAACAGTGATCCATGCATAACACCATGGACGAAACTCAGAAATATGATGTTAAATGTGAAAAAGCAAATTGTGATTGGTAACATACAGTATTAATTTCATTTGTATCAATTTCCAAAAGAAGTAATACAGATCTAATATTATTTAGGGATATAAAGATGAATGGTGAAAAATAAGGAAAACCAAATATTTTAGAAATGTACTATTCTTGAGCTGGATAATGAATTTGTGGGTGTTTATTTTTATTGTGATATTATTTAAATCTACATATGTGTTATGTTTTGTACATATCTTTTACATATGAGATAGGAGAGTAAGTACACTTTAAAATAAGTCTATTCCCATCTTAAAATGCAAAAACTAAAAATCCATTTAAGGTCAGGTAAAAATTTTGGGGGAAAAAACTGTTGAGAAAGCTCCTTTATGCTAAAGGAAATGAAATATTCTCTGTTTTGGACAAATTACATTAGTGTTATGAACTCTTTATAGTAAAGTAATCATACCACTTTTGAATCACCTTCAACGTCTGGTCTCACAAGATGAGAATGTACTGTCTTTCCCCCTATTTTCTTGTCATTTGAGTTTATGCTTGTCATTTTTGGTCCCTTTAATTGTTCAGTAGATAACAAAGGGAAGAAATAAGCCACTTTTCACTGATATTTACCTGAAGCCATTAGTCTAGTTTACAGAAAGCCAGTTTTTACATTGACTTTAGTGTCTCCATGTGTCTGTGTGGGTGGGTGAGTCTCCCCGTGAGGAAGCAGCAATAATACAACTGTCAGAAACAGCCTTTCATCTTATCTTCTAAAGAAATAAATGAGACAGGAGATAATTTAAACAGTGTATTTGAGAATATTTATCTCTAATCCAAAGTTAAAATTGGGCAATGGCTTTTATTTAAAATTTGATTTATAAAATACTATGTATTTGGAGTTCCTAATAAACATTTTTTTGTTTGTTTAAATTTCATGATCTAGACAGAATAATCCTTATAACCATCCCACTTTGTGTTTGTAAAGGACATGTTTTTGTTTTAATAACATATGTTCTCATTTTAGCCCTCTATGCAGCAAATATATATACTTTCGTAGAAAAAAAGTGCAATCTGTACCATAGCCTAGATGTAATTTGGAGTGTATACAGTGAAGATCATTCCAAGTAATGAATCACACGATGTCTTTTTCATCTTCCTTTCATTCACTTAGGAATATTAAGATATGTCTTCAAATCAATTCAGGTTTTAAATCTATCAGTGTGTTATTAATTCATAAGATCAAATTACCACTCAGGTCACGTTTTCCCTTTGTAGTCTTTGTTGTCTTTATCATTAATCATTGAAGAACAAGAGTGTTTGTTTTCTTGTGTATTTATAATATAGGCAATATATTTTTCCTTAGTTTAAGTAAGAAAATGTCAGAATGAAAGCTGTAATAAATGACACTGAGTATCTCATTCCAAATGATTACTCTCCTAGAAATATTTCTTAATAGATAGATATTTCAGATAAATTAGCTTTTTAGTATAGAAAACAGATTTTTGTTTGGATGCTGCCCTTCTGTATATAGGAGACCCTGTAGAGTGTGTGCCTCCGAGGCCCTGGTCTGTCCCAGAGGCTGCCCATGGTCTCAAAGCCTCAGCTTGAACCATCTACCATTTGCTTCTCATGTTAAATGCCATTTTTTACTGAGTAACAGGTGATGGAAGAGCAATGTGGTGACATGCTAGATTCTTCCAACGTTGTTGAAAGTATAACAATTTATGGTGCTTGACAAAAAAATCTTTTTGGTTGAATTACATTACTTACAATAAACAATTGTGCTTCCATAAACACATATTACTCAATATTTGCTATTTTAAGTGATGTTGGTGCTTTTAAGTTTTAAAAGGTAGATTTATCAACAGCTTTCAAGTATTTATTTTCTCTTATGGTTACCTTTTTCTGGTATTCCTTACACTTGAGACTGGAAATACCAGTTGGACATTTATCACTTTAAAGAATGAGGCAAATCAAACAATGTACGGAAAAGAAAAGAAATACTTTGGGGATCGGGGATGGGATAGTGAGCAACCCACCCTGGCCCCATGGCAGTTGCTCCCTGGCTGTCAATGGTGTTGCCTGCTCCTGCCTCTAGGCTGCCACCTCTCAGCAAGTGAACTCTCCAGCCCAAGCTCATGTCCTCTCTCTTGCATGCAGTGACTGAGTCAAGGGTTAGCGAGTGTGTCTCATGCCATAGTCACTGAACTCGTTTCTATACTTCCTTAGTGAGTGCCTAGCTCATTCTCCAGTGGTTGCATCTCAGTATGGATTTATTTTCAGATTTTAAATACATTTTGAGAAAGTATAACAAACTTACCAATTTAGATACTATGCCAAAGGCATGATCCATGAAAGAAATCACTGATAAACTAGATTTAGAGAAAGGCAATGCAAAGTGAATGAGAAAACAAGTCATAGAGAGAAAATATTTGCAAAAGACAGTATGATAAAGGACTGTTATCCAAAATACATGAAGTATGCTTAAAACTCATCAATAAGAAAACAACTCAATTAAAAAATGGAACAAAAACACTTTAAAATTTAAGATGTCAAATTTATAGGAATAACATCAAGGTATTCTCTTATTATGCTTTTGTCTATGGGATATGAAGTGGTATCATTGCATCTTCTCTTTCATTTCTGAACTGGGAATTTGTCTTTTTAAAAAATCAGTCTAACTAGAGGTTTATCAGTTTTAGAACCAGAAGCTTTGCTAGGATTTAAGTCACTTGAGGACATAGCAGTGAAAAAGCAGACACATTGCCCACTTCCATGGAGATTATAGTGTCAGAGTAATTAGACAATAAGCAAATAAAAACGTAAATAGATGGTACCAGCTTTGTTACGTGCCATGAATTAGTTACGGGGGCAGTTTGACAGAGAAGAATAGCATGAGTGGAGGAGGGGGTTAGCAGCCACATGTGGTGGTTAGGGAAGAGGCCGGTTAGAGGCTGGAACAATGGAGCTGAAGTCTGACAAGTGACAGAGCCCACTGTGGGTGGCAAAGTGAAGGCTGTTCTGGCTGGAGGGAACAGCTTGTGTGCCGGTCTGCAATCGAGCATGCTTCCTATAGGAGCTCTTAGGTTCTCCCAGTTGTTTCTTTCTTTTAAAAATCTTTATTTGAATCTATTTACATTTGTTTCTAAGCATATTGCTAGATGTTCTCTTAGTTTTATGGATTTTTATTACACACTGAATTCACTTTTTGGAACACTGAGTATAGAAACCCAGAGGCGAATGTCACTCTGGTGGCACTCCTCAGATGGGTTACATGGTACTTGCTCTCCTTAACTATTGCCTTTCTGCTTTTGTTTATCTTGGAAGCGCTTCCTGTAGAATTTATCCAGTAGGAGTTTGTTTCTAGATACGCTGGAGGTTATTTTGAATGTATGTCTGCATGCTCTGTGTCCACCAGTCAGATGCTTCCCTGTGTCTGAGTTCCTGCTGCGTAGAGCATTTCGCCACAGCCCAATCTGGGAGGAAAAGCAGGAGCCACCAGGAAGTTAGCTCGATGTGCGAAAAGCCCACGTGAAACGAAATGGAATCGATGCGAGCCAATGGTGGCAGTTAAGAAAGCACAGGCATGTGCCGGAGCGCTCTCGTAAGCTCATTTGGGAAGCCTGTATTTCTTTGCTTTACCAAGCAACTTTTATTCACTTTTTTGTAAATAAAATGTGTCATTCATATTGCAGTAATTTCCTTTGATATGAAAAAGATTTTTGTTCACATTTCTAATACACTTATATAATGTTTTACTCAGCCTAACAATATTTCTCTTAATTATAACATCTATTCTGCTTATTATTTAATATAATTTTGATATAGTTGGGTTGAAATCAACCATATAACTGTTGGGTTTTTTATTTGAACTATTCATTATCTTTTTTGTTGTTTTTTTTCTTTTTCATGCTTTCTTTCCTGTACATTATCTGACTAGCCATTTATTCCGTCATTTACTTTTCTAGTAATTACTACATATACCCTTGATTTACAAGAGTCTGTGATAAATTAGTGCTTTTCCACTTTCAAAAAATCAAAATGATCTTTGAAGAATTTCATGCCATTTAACTGTCTTTGACTTTTGTTTTCTTTCCACTTAATTCAATTTTTCCAGTAGGAATTATTATTACTATTATTTTATAGTCAACATTTATTTCAGTTCACAAATATGTATATTTTTTCTTGTAGTCTGCTTTACTGCCTGCATTTCCAGGCCTTAATCTGAGATCACTTTTATTCTTTGGGAAAAATTCCTTTTCTTTTTTCTTTCTAGCTTAGGTTTGCTGGTGACAAATTCTCTTGGTCTTTGTTTATTTGAAACATCTTTATTTTACCTTTGTTTTTTGGAGTATACTTCTACTGAGTAGGTCATTCTAAGGTGCAGTTATTTTCTTTAAGTGCATTGAAGATGCTGCTGTACTGAGAAGCAGCCTGGTCCTTGCCCCAGCCCTCTGCCCGCTGCCTCCTGTATCCCCCTGCATCCGCCTTTTTCTTCTTTTTCTTTGAAACGAAGATGATTGATGGTCTTATTTTCCTGTTTGAAGGAATATCCTCTCCTGTCACTTGAGCTGCTTTTACATTTTCTTTCTTTCCTTTGATTTTTGGAAATTTTTCTATAATATGCCTAATTCTTTGTTTCTTGGTACAGATCTTTCCGGTTAATAAAATTTATATTCCCAATCTGAAAGGAGGGAGGGAAGAAGGGAGACACTATGAGAAAGGAATTATTCCTCAAGCCCAGGCATGTTAAACCTTCCAGTGGTAGCCCTGTCAGCACCATTTTAGAAAAGGAAACTGAAACGTATTCTTAGTGTCACTCAGCTCCTGATTAAGGAGAGGAAACTTGAATGCAGATCCTTTGAAGCAAAGGTTTGTGGTAGCTATGGATTGAATGTTTGTGTGCCCAAATTCATATGTTAAAGTTTAATCCCTAAAGTGGTGTTTTTGGAGGTGTGGCCTTTGGGAAATGGTTGGATCATGAGAGTGGAGCCCTTGTGAATGGGAGTAGTGAAGATATCCCAGAGAGTGGCTTTGTCCTTTCCATCATGTGATGACATAGAAAGATGGTAATTTGTGAACCAGGAAACAGGCTCTCACCAGACACTAAATCTACCAATGCCTTGGTCTTGGACTTGCAGCCTTCAGAACTGTGAGAAATAAATTCCTGTTGTTTATAAGTCATCCAGTTTATGGCATTTTGTTATAGTGGCCCTAGCCAACTGAGACAATGGCCTTTCTTCAAATTCTTATTTGAAGCAAATTCATGCTTCCTCTATCAGACTTGTGTTCGAAACTTCATCAAATCTATTTTATATGAGTGATTTTGCTGAGATTAACATGAAAAATACACAAGTATTGCTGATGAGGGACTCCTATTGCTGATGAGGGACTCCTATTGTAGATTGAACACGTATGTTCAAAATTAAGACAGAATATTATGATAAAATATCCTTTAATATCTCTGAAATATGTAAAATAGTCTCTTAGGTCAGTTATAGAATTTGCAACCTATTTTATTTTTTATTGCATTTTTATTGCCTTTTTATGATCTTTGAACCTGAAAAATGAATGTCACATGTCCAAATAGCATTTTTAGACTTTGACTTTTTGCACTGTTTCTTCCTTATCCTCAGATACCTTTAATACTACTTATTTATGGGAAAAAAAAAACAGTAATAAGCTTATGTATTTCTTTAGTAAAATTTTAATTCAAGTATTCAGTTACCCCTTGACCATCTCTCCCTTATATTCCTGAACAGCAATCAGGCTTAATGACACTGAGTTAAAATTCCTAACTGCTCTCTTAATAGCTAAAGTATTTCATTAGTATGAGTGGTTGTCTTGGCTTTCTTTATCAGTCTTAATGTTTGTTGCAACAGCTGAAAATGTCCTTGGAATTATCTGTTTTGAATTTAAACATATTATATATTTTAGCTTCGAATTATAAATTTTATGTTGAGATAAAATATCACTGACTAAAATTCTACATCAAAAAGAGATGTCCAGGAATTATTATAATACAAAATATATAGAAGTATCTTTTTAGAATGGAGTATTTGGTTACTAGTTATTTTTATAATGATAATACATAGCATTTTAATAGTTGCAACTTAATTTTTGTCTTTTTTGTTTTAAAGACTCCCTCAACTAGATAGGAGTGAAAGATAACTTTATAGCTTAGATGATTGTGAAAATAAATAATTTCTATGATCTTTGAATGGCAACTGTCATATAAGACCATATAAAACCATGCAAATAAGAATAATTTTCAGAAGTTTTTTGAGGATAAATGAAAGGTTTATGAAATTTAAAGTTAAATCATTGGAAATATGACAACTTTACTGAATTCATAGAAAGTGACTAAAAATAAACAAAAGACAAGTTAATTAACATCTTTTTGTGTGTATTGGGGTAAGGTGTTGGGTGGGGAGGATGGATTGATGGGGAAGGAAGAAAGGGAGACAAAGTCTGTGATCCCACATTATTCCTGACATCTATTCCTCTGCAGGAAACATTTTCTCAGTTTTCCAAGAGGAACACCGTTTTGTTTTTAAACAGATTTGTGGGGTGTTAATTTTCCCCCCTAGTCACCTTCTATTTAAGACAAAATGTTTTGCTTATATTCTAAATTAGAATAGATAGATGTTACAAAGCATTCTTTTTAAAACGTGTCTTTTCTGCCCTACACAAATCAGTGAGGACCTAATTCTGGGAGGACCAGAATTCTGGTCCTACAAACACTGGGAGGACCAAATTCTGTCTTTAGAAAGCAGAGTTCCTTGCAGTTAATAGAGCTGGAGCGGCTGTTACTGTTGGGAGTTAGTCCTCCCTCCCTCCCTTCCTAGGAATACAGAGCACCTCTGTTTGTTAAATAGTCACCCTAATTTGAGGGGAAAATGTGATATTTCTAATTTTTAAGAATATATGTATGTGAAAATATCTATTCTAAAATCTGTTTAATCTTCAGAGTATTGATTTATATTTCAAAATGAAATTTGGGATCTATTTTATGATTTGAGAAGCTTTTGGGCTCAATAATAACTCCTGATTTAGAAACAATCTCAGGAAGCAGAAGAGTAACATTAGGATATTATAATGTCTCATTGAATTACCTATTCAATGTATGAATGAGCAGGCACGTTAAAAGATAATTCTGCATACTATCTACTCTAAAACATAAGCAAATATTTGGTTTTAAAAAGAAGGTGATTTAAATAGAAGAGGAAAAATTATTTATTTGTCCTGATAAAAATTTTTTTTGATAATGTGTTCTCACCTCTATTTATCAGTCTCTCTCTTTTTTTCTTCCCCATTTTGAGTATGTTTCATTTAAAAATATTCTTTTAGATTTATTTACGTGCAGAGGAAGGCACAGTATCTGGCAGGAGAGCCCCAGACAGAGAGGTAGACAAACAAGGAAACAGCAAAGGAACCATAGTCATGGACCTCTTCAGAGGTATATTCTTAAGCACTAAATATAGAGCCAACAAAAATTATCGTAACTATTGTACAGTTACATAACTAAATGACAGTGCAGGAGGCAAAGTGGTATAAGTAAGGAAGATGAAAATAGTCAAAAAGTGTGAGCCCTGTGTGACAGTGACCAGGGAGGGTGAGAAAGGGTCTCAGAGTTTCGTTAGGAGTCTTTTAGTCTTGTTTGAAAAAAATTATCATTGGGGGTAAAAGGTTTATGGAAAATAATTTGTATACCATTATTTAAAGTCTTACTTTTTAATTAGTTTATTGATATTAACATAAAAATTAATTATAATCTATCATAAAAGTGAAGACCTTGACAAATTCATGTCAATTTAATTTTTAATATACTCCGATAGGCACATATATGTGTTCAGTATTCAGTATAGAAATTGAAGTCACACATATAATCAAGAATAAAACTGAAATAAATTTAGATATGCATTTTCTTAGTGAATGCTGCATGTTCATTGAATTTAACACATCTGCTGAGTTTTCAGAATTATTATTATCATACAGCAGAGATGCTTAGTAGTCAAGAAAAACATTAATTTTTTTTTTTTTTAAATGCTTGCTGGTACTAATTTGTTTTAAGCAGCTTGCTGAATGTTTTATGGCTGCTGGAGTTAACAGAAGTAACCATGGAAACTGTCTCACAGTGCTTTGTGGCTGAATGAGATTTAAAATGTCCATTTAAAAACATAAACACTTTGACAGCTGTAAGAATATTTACATTTCCTCAAATTTTGATTTGATGGTACAGTTTAGAAAACAAGAGAAATAAGCATTATAACAGAAACAGTTTTAGGTATTCTTTGAATCCTTATGAAATATTCCAGTACTTCGGTTTGTCTTTATAGATCAGCTTTCTCTGGGGGAGGTAGTGAAGGGTCTAGGAACATTATAAAATCCCTGACACCTGTCCAGGTACACAGAAATCACCTGTCCCTTTATTCTTTCATCGCTTTGTTCTCCATTTCTTTGACTCATTCTTCCCTCCTCCACTCTTCCTAAGCTACCTGGCTAAATACACTTTAAATATTTTAAAATGTTTTGAAATGTAATTGTCTGTACCTTAGTGCTCTCAGAATTCGCTCAGTGATGCAGTATGTCGGTATTCTCAGTGAAAATGCATGTGTTTGCTACACTATCTGCAGCAGGATCTGCGGTGATTTCGCTCCAGCTCAGGATGTGACCAGAGGAAACATAGCTCCAGCCTTAGTGTCTGCGTGCAAGGCAGGAGGGGGAAGGATGGCGATGGCGATAAAAAGTCTTCCACTTTTTATCTGGAGAAGAACTTTTCCAGGAGCTCTTTTTCCCAACCATATTTCTGGTGGTGTTTCACAGTTGGGCTATATGTATGCTTCTAGCTTTAAACAAGTTTGAAAAAACATAAACAGGCCTTTCCATCATCAACATGTAATGAGATGTGGCCAGGGAAGAGGGTTGGAAATGGTGTTTCTGTATTCAACCAACAGTGGATTCCCCTAGGATTAGTGTGTGCGTAGAACCAGTGACTTGCTCTCCTAATCAACAGAGTATGGCAAAGGTGATGGGATGTCACTCCCATGATTTTGTTACATTTTGTAAGCCTCAATCTTAGCGGATCAGAGAGGAAGACTCTCCACCTTGAAGAAGCAACTGGCCGTGTGTGACTGCTTAAGGAGAGGGCCACATGGCAGAGGATTGTAGAGGTGGCCTCTAAGACCAGAGAACAGCTTCCACCTGATGGCCAGTAAGAAATTGGGGTCTTCAGTCTCACAGATGCACAAAAATAAATTCTACCAACCACCTGGATGAGCCTGGAGCGTGTTCTTCTCTAGTCAAGGCTCCAGATGGAAATGCAGTGTGGCTGACACTGTTGCAGCCTTGTGAGGTCATGAGCAGAGGCTACCATTAAGCCCAGACTCTCGATTCACAGAAATGGTGACATAATAAATAGGTGTTTTTTTAAAGCTACTGAGTTGGTAATAATTCATGATGTAGTGTAAGCAGAATACATAGGAAAATATTAACCCCATCTTACAAAGATCCTGCCTGAAAGTAGAGTATCAGTACCTGGACAGATAGATCAATGGACAAGAAGAGATCATTTTGACTTTAGTCTTATTATATGTAAAAACCTAATATTTTATAAAGGAACATCACAAATTACATTTGAGTACCTCCTCACACCTGATTGAAATGGTACTCTATTTGAGAATCACTGACATATCATTGAAATAAAAACAGATGGATTATATCATATTGAGAGAAAGCAAATCACAAGATAACTGAAATAGAGTTATTAAACTCTATAAAAATAGAGTTTTTTGACTCAGTCCATTCTAAGGTTGGGGTTAATAAAAATATGTCTCAGATAAAATAATAGTCTACATGGACATTTTAAAGCGTTTGATCACAACAATATTATAGCTAAAATAAAAACTTTTTAAATTAAAAATGTTTCCATCAAATATTAAAAAGGATAATGCATCTATTATCTGGGGGAACTAATATAATCTGAAAAATAAATTGGATAAAAGATATAATTCATGAAAGATAAAGAAAACTTTAAATCAGAGTAGTTTTGCTCACTACTGGGAAGGAGAAGCTGGTTAGGGATAGATGAGGACTGCAGGATGTGGACAGAGGGGAATACCTTATTGATGCTCTCTTGCCCCTGGCTCATCCCAAGAATATATTGGGGAGCTCAGGTTTCAGAAGCAGTGAGACTCATATTTTTCTTTTAATGCACTATTCCTTTCCAAAAAGCCAAGTTGACGGTTGTCAAGCTGGTGAGAAAACTTTCTGTGGTTGCTTGCAGTAAGTATTGTCCTTTCTTCTCTTGTGCTAGTGGGGAAGTGTTCTGCCCACACCTACCAAATTTTGGCTTGCCCAAAATTTGTGCCATGCAAGAAAGAGACCAGCAGGAGACTGAGAGATAAGAAGTGATTAGTGTCCATAATCATGGCTAATCACTCATTTCAAGTGGAAAATTCATTTGGATTTGGCTGACTAGGAAAGCACTGACAGCAGATTGTAGAATAATACTGAAAACAGTCATATTTTTAAGATGTTCTGTGATCCTGTTTTTTTCTTAGTGAATTATTTTCTAATCATAGATATTTAATCATTGAATCTCCACAGACCCCTCAGAATGGCTTTTATAATCATTTACTCTCCTGTTGAACTTACTGACTTTTTTAATGGAGCCTCTTTCACAACTTGAAATAGCTGTTTAGTATGAGTCCCCGGGACCAAATATATTACGTGCGCCCCATTCTGAGAGATGTTTAAGGAGTGTTGGCGAGGTGATGACATTTCAGATAGCTTAATTTGTCTTTGTTTCATGCATTACAAGCAAGTATATTTCAGAAGATATGATAGTCATATTAGGAAATACGTTTTCAAATGGTCTTCCTCAGATATATATTTGTGAAAAAAGAAGTCACAGGTCAGGTGGAGAACTTAAGGCTTGTCTCCGGCATCTCCGTAAGCATCTTTCTCGGTGGTGTGGCCTGTCCGCACAGCCAAGTGTGACAGAGTGTATGAAATAGTCAGTGTTTTTCTGGAGCTGTTTTCAGCTGAGCAGTGATTGCTCATCACACACAGCCAGCTGTCCATTGGTGAGAGTTGACCATAGTGACATCAAGGCTGTGACACCAGACAAATGAAAGTGAACTGCGACTTGCTGGCCAGCGAGTCAACCCTCAGGCAAGTGGTAACATCTCTTCAAACACATCGGCCAACTGTAGAGGTCTATGACAATGACTAGGGTGCCTGCCAGTTTCCATATGGCTTTATATTTTATTATTCAAGGTAAAGTTAATTTCAGTGAAAAATTCTTGATGATGGCAACCTCTTTTAGGACAAATTTTAGGCTTGAGAAAATTTGACACATCAGGTGCCCATGTGTGTTCATATTTTGTGTTTGCATGTACGTGAGTTTTGTCATCTTCCTAGAATATGCATAAATTATTAAGGAAAAGTTGGCATTGTTTAACAGCTAATATTTGATTGCTTATTGTAAGCCAGGTACTATATTAAAGTACTTTATGCATTATATCTCATTTCCCCTTATGCATAATAGGTTTTAATATAAACCTTGGGGCTTAGGTTAAAAAAGTATTTTTCAAATCCACAATTCAAAATGAAGGACATAGGTCTTAATATATGTGGGATAAAAAAAAGAATTTTAGTTGATTGTAATCTTAGTATAAGCCATAGACTGGTATAGTTCCATGAAAATGAATATGCAGCTATACTAATTATATAGCAACTGTGACACAGGAAATTTTAATAATGAGATCAGATTAGACCCACTTGAAGCACGTGTTTTCTCTTGGTTATGTGTTCTGAAAGAGAGCTTGGCAAATTGTAGCCCATCGAGAATAATGACAACCATAATAATGAGTTGGTCTACAAGCTTTATTATATGATGTTCAGGGAACCTTGGAACTTCGGTAGAAACACGAATACACAGGAGTGGTACGATGGCAGGTAGTAAGACCTCCTTAACACAGGAGCTGTGTTTCCGGAGAGATGAGAGTTGACCAAATGAGTATTCTAAGGGTTGTAATAGCATGGCCCATATGGACTCATATGGATGTCCACTTGCCCAACACCACTTATTGTATGTGCTTTACAATGCTTTGTGGTACCGCCTTTGCTTAGATGAAGTGTGCATATATTCAGGTGGTTGCTTCTGGCTTCTATTCTTACACAGCCTATTGCTATAGCTTTGTGCCAAGATTGTATCACTTCATTATTTAACTTTATAATTAGACTTGATAGATGATAACGTTCTCAAACCTTGTTCTTTAATTTTGACATTCATAGCTATTTTTATTCCTTAAATCTCCATATGAAGTTTAGAATCAAATCATCAATTTCCAGAAAAAGATGATTTAAGATTAGGATTCCATTATCTGTATATTGATTTGAGGAAAACTGACATTTCAATATTGTTCTTCCAACTCATAAATAAATTTATCCTTCCATTTATTTAAATCTTTCAGAATTTTTGTCAATTACATTTATAATTTTCTTAAGATAGGTTTTGGTATTTTTTTGTTAGAATTAGTTGTAGGAGTTTCTTATTTTGATGCTATTATAAATGGTATCTTTTAAAAAGTATATTTGATTTACTTAATGCTACTTTATAGAAATGTAACTGATTTTTTGTATAGTGGCCTTATATCTAGCTCCTTGTTAAGCTCACTTGTTAATTCAAATAATTTATCTATAACTGTATTTTTTCTATATATAATCTTATTTTCTGTGAAGGCTGGGAATTTTTCCAGACTCTATTCCATTTCCTCATAGACTTACTACTTCCCTGGCTTTTATCTTCGGTAGAATGTTGCTCTCGGAAATAAGGTTGAAATTCCCCTCTTCCCACAGATGTAAGTCTACTCATATTTACCCCAGCTACTGACATCTGGTTTTAAATCCATTATCTCTCTTGCTTTCTCTTTAAAATTTTCTATATTCTGTTTCTCCTACCTTGTCTTCTTTTGCATATTTCTTATTATGTGATTTTCTGATACATTAGCTTGAAAATTAACAGATTATATCTTTTTTGTTTCTCTAGAAATTACCACATGTATCTTGGACTTGCCAAACTATGGTGTTAACTGAATTGTTTATTCTCTTCTGAGGGAAGGAAAAGGGCTTAGGAGCACTGGAGATCTGTTCTCCACCCTCAATTACATGTTTTCTCATGTATTTTAATTTCTCTATATTTTAAGTTCCAAAAGATGATATTATTTTACAAAGTCAATATTTTGTTGCCCTTTATTTCTATTCATGTATCCCATTTTATTTGTCTGAAGACAAGCCTTTAGTGTCTTTTTATTCATATATCCAATGTTGTCTGAAGAACACCCTTTTAGTATTTTTAAAATATTTTTTGAGGTGACAGATTTACCCATTTTCTTTTGTTTCTTTGTTTGAAAATGTTATTACTAATCTTCACTTTTAAAGGATAGTCCCTTTAGGAGTAGATTTCTAGGTTCTGTGAGGGTACAGGTAGGTTTCTTGTTCCTTCCTGTTTTGTCTTCCCTGAGCTACTTGAAGCCAAGGCCTGTGGTCTTCTACGGCTTCAGCAAAGCAGCCATTTTCTCTCCAGAATTTGCTCTGCTCCATTCTCTCACTATTCTCCTGCAGCAGCAATTACATTCATGTGAGATCTTCTCAACTCAACCTTTGTGTCATTTATTTTCCCTTCTTTTCTGTCTGCGTGCTTCAGTCTGCCTATTTTCTTCTGATCAGTTTTGGTTAATAAATTCTATGTTTATTCTTCTATTATGCCCATCTTTTCAGTTCTTAATTTGGTTGTTGTGTTTTTCAGTTTTGTAATTTCAAATCTTCCATAGTTTTTATAGACTTTCTGGTTCTAATTTTGCTTTTTTTTATACCTCTGATTATGCCTCTTTGAAGCACAGTAAGTATAGTTTATTAGATAACCTATACCTGATAACTCTAATATCTGGAGTTGTTATGATTTTATTTATATTGTCTGTTTTTCTGCTGTTGTGTTGGTTTATGATGTCTGTTCTCCTTTGGGGCTTGATTGTGATTTATTTTTATGTGCCATCCACAGCATTTGAAAACTTGTAGAAACACTGTGAGCTCTACTGATGTTAGCAGGCCTGGATTCCAATTTTTGTTCCTCATTTTCCATTTCAAACTTTAGAAATAGACAGATTTTTAAGGGAAAGTTACCTCCGTATACTGGGTTCACTTTTCTTCATGGTGTTATTAGTCCTTCAGTGCCTTCATTTCAATGTTTTCATATCTTGTCCAGGCATTTAAATTGTCCTCTGAATTTTCCACCAAATTTAGCAGTGATCTGGAGTTTGTCTGGAGACATGCCAGGTGCTGGGCTCTAACCAGTGTTGTGTACCTGTGAAGCACATCTTTTTAGCCAGTTTGTGACCCTCTCCTGCTGGCCCCTGTGTTTAAGTTTCAAGGAGCAATGCGCAGTGATTCTGAGATGTCACCAGAGAAGTACAGGTGACGGAGGCTACAAACATCAATGTAACCCTGCAGCAGCCTATGGGAATTCACCACAGACAGGGTCCAACGCCATCATCGTTGGCATAGTGACCCAGGGTTTATTCTTCTGTACAAATATATTCCTGAGAGTTTCAGGCTTTAGAGCTGGTGCATACCTGAGAGGGCATTGAGCTCACCTCCCTCACTTTACAGGTGGGTAGCAGAGACCAGAGATGCTAAATGACTCGACAGAGGTCCTGTGGGCCACAGGTGGTGAAGCCGGGGAGAGAACACAATTTCTTTGGCTTTGAGTCTGCAGCTCTTTCCATTAACCTGTGTTTATTCTAAAAAAGAAAAATTTCCTGATCACATTATGTGCACATAAAGTTATTTGTCACTATATAATAGCCTTTTTGAGGTGATAAATTGATGGCAAAAGTTCTGTCCTCCTTTCCAAAGGCCAGATTATATGTGTCCCTCATTACGAATGTAACTTCAGACTGAAAGGCATATTAGTTTTATTCCACTTTGTTTCAAAGACATTCTTCAAATGTTTCACCTTTGACACTGCCATCTACTAACACTTATGAATATTAAACAATGTTAGAGGTTAATGCACTAGTAATGATAGATTGTTATAACTCAGTTGGCCCCTCTAGGCATGAAATCCCCAATAAAATGCTCTTTTTTTTTTTTTTTTTTTTTTTAGCAAAACCTAAGTAGTCTTCGTTATATTGTACCTGATTGAGGACATGGGATGTTTTGTGTATATGTGTGGCATAGCTGTCTTTCAGGATAATATACAAAGAACATTTGTGACTTTAACAAATCATTTTATAAAGTATTGATAATTTTATCAATTTTACTGTACCCTTATAGTCACAGTTATGACTCTCTTTAGTAATGCTTTTTAATGCAATATCATGCTCAATGATTTAACTTTTAATAATATTAAATCAAGACATTTTAAAATTACCCTTAAAGTAAATGTTTTATATGTTAATACTGGTAATAGCATTATTAGGGAGGAGTAAATTTTCACACTGGTTTTATAAACTTTTTGTTACCAAAGCCCTTATCAGCCCAACATATCTTGATGTTAAAAGTAAAGGAGTATGTTTTAAAGCAATGAGCCTATAACCAAGTCTCCAAGTAAACTGAAATGTTTAATGTAACAAGAAAATAATTAAGCATTTATATTGTTCTTGGTATTTTGGTGGACATATAACCAAAAGAGAATCTCTAGATTAACAAAACTGACAGTCTTGCAGAAGAAATATGGCATAAACCTAAATACCCAAATACAGTCTAGTGTGATATGAACTATATGCATAATATACAGTAATTTGAGAACACAGAAAAGGTGATGTCAACAAAGGAGATTGAAGGAGGATGTCAAAGAGAAGAAAGTCCTTGGGTTAGGCTTCAAAAAGTCTGAGTAGTAGATGATGAGATCATATTGCAAAGATTTGAGGGGTAAGGAAGGGGTGAGTACATGGGTTTGGAATAATAATTTATTCTTGCTTTTTCTGCAATAATTTTTCTTTCTTTCTAATTTAAATTATTTATAGTATTAGATTTGGATATTGAAAATGTTACTTGTTCATACAGAATGTCTTACATTAGTAGCACATAGATATTTGCTAATATAGATAATCTATTCCTCAGATTGGGTAATCAGATACACAGTCTTAATTTACAGATAGGAATAGTATATTTAAGTTGGACATATTCCTTTTTATTTTCATTATATTTGCTCAATTTTCTTATTTTAACATTTTTCTATATGTGCAAATGTAAAATAAATACACCTTCATGACATTTTAATCACTCGATTCTTCTGCACACCCTTTCAAAGAATGTAACATTTCCAGTATTTCATTTAATTACCATTTAATTTGTGTGCAGTTTGTGAGTGAGGGGTATACAGAGTACACAACAGATAAGCAAGCAATGATGTGGCAACGTTCAAGGCAGTGCATATTTTATAAAGATAGCTTCAAATGAGATTATTTCCTTTTTGTCATTCTTTAATATGTCCTCTGGAGAATGTTAATTTATCTTGAATAACTGCCTCGTATGGAAATTAATAACCTCCTAAGTTGGTCAACTCATGACAATACAGTGTTCACCAGTGTCTGCTGAATATGAGTAAGTAATCGGAAATATATTGATTCATCAGAATATATCAGTTTCCAATATTCTACTGAATTAACAACTGATGCATTTTGTAAAGTAACACATTTATATTTGGATTCAATTGGTGTAAAATGTTTGCAATGAGATATGTAGTTGGCTTATCTTCAAAGTCAAATATTTTTATTTTTAATATTTCAACTTTATTAAGGAATAATTGACAAATATAACAATATATATTTTAAGTATACAATGTGATACATTGTTATACAGATATACAGTGGAATGATTACCATTTTTCTGTATGCCAAATTATTATATATTGATTCAAACATTTAACAATTGTAGGTAAATATATTAATTTAATTTTGCTGAAGACTAAACTGAGACACATAGAAATCAGAATATGCCAGAGTGAAAACATAGTAAGAGAAATAATAAAAGGGGGATTTAGATGTCCTGATGCCACTCTACCTCTAGTCAGCCTTCTGTCCAGGAAGGACAGTCTGGCTTCATACCTAACTGCTACATTTGGTAATTTTCAGAACTTTTTGTTCTTTTCTCATTCTGTTTTTTCCCCTCAGCCACTGATGATTTAGATAAGAGTCAACAAGTTATCATCTCATAGACTTATATCCCCAGGTGTTACCTGTCCTCTGACCTCCAGATTCATCTGTCAGTTCTGAAATTGGATGTAACATAGCCACTCATATTCAGCATTCACAGAAGTTAACTCATCATCTCTCCAAAACCTTGTGACTTCAAACCTTGTCTTCCCCAGTAAGATAAAGGACCTTTTTGTCATTAATGTAGTTACATGAAGACAGAAAAGAATCAGGGGCAATGAACCCAGTGAGCACTTCGTTCTTCTCCTCTATTCTTCCTACCTTCCCCATTCACATCTGTCCCGGTGAGTTTCTCACTTCTGTCTGAGATGAGGCTGGGATCATTAATGTATGAATCAACACAGTCTTTTCTACTCCTGACTTCTAGGATAAATGTATCATTATTTTCTTTGTGAGCTCTTGGCAAATCCTTTGCTGTATACAATTTGGTAAATTGGCCAGTTCTTATAGGAAATGCATTGAATGGGGCTTCCCATTTGTGGGGACCTTGGGTTTTTGTTGGGGGTTGGTAAAGCTGCTAATTTTATGTTTAGCTGTGAGCAGCAAATGATAGCTGGGAATAGAGATGGCCACTCTGGGAGAGAGTGAGCAAGTCACATGACATCATGCAGTGGTTAGGGAGTTGGTAAAGGAAGTGAAAGGAAAGAACTGATGGCTTGGAGAGAGCAGCATGTAGAGAGGAAAAGCTGATTGCCATGAGACTGTTTTAGTCATGGTGTTCCAGAGAAACGGAACCAATGGGGTGTCCGTCCATCTGTCCATCTGTACATCTGTCTCTCCATCCATCTACCCATCTACCTATCCATCCATCCGTCCGTCCATCCATCCATCCATCCATCCATCCATCCATCCATCCATCCATCCATCCATCTATCCCCACATCCCTCCACCCACCTACCCACTCACCCACCCATGTAGATATTCATTTGAAGGAACTGGCAATGTGAGTGGGGGGGACAGCAAGGCCATCTGAAGGGAAGATTAGAGACCAAGAGGGAGACTGGATGTTGCAGTTGGAGTCTTAAGACAGTCTGGAAGCAGAGTTCTGACCTCAGTCTTTATTCTCAAGGCTGTCAATCGATTGGACAAGGCCTAACTGCATTTAAAAGAATAATTTGTTTTATTCAAAGACTGCTGATCTCAAGTATTAATCACATCTAAAATATATCTTCACAGCATGTAGACTGGTGTTTGACCAAATAACTGGGAACCATAGTCAAACCAATTCACACATAAAATTAGCCGTCACCGAGAGGGAAAATGTCTACTGAGGATTTTAGAGGAAATTTTGGTGAGAAGCAGTGTGCAAACCTCTCAAGCCATTCCTTTATAAAATGCAGTAAAGATCGTCATGATTTTTAAAGGTTTTATTAACGTTTAATGCAATACAGGCCACGTGGGGCATCAGGTTCATTCAAACAGGGGTTTAATACATCCACCCTTTTTCATTCCACAGCTTTCACACTTGTGTTTGGAGGGTTGCTCTCCTGGAGGATTGTTATGACATCCCATCTTGTCTCTCTACTGTCACTCGTGACTCCCTCCCCCATCTTTTCTCCCTGTATCAGTTTGTGAAGTTCAAGTGACTGCCAAGATCACAGATTTCGAGCATGTCACTTTTAGCATGAAGAGCCTAATTCTCAGCGTTGACTGCCGCTTCTGGAGTACATTTCCAACTTCATCTCACATTATTTTTTCCTGCTGTCTGTGCTTCACGTACTCTAGATTTATTCCATTCTGGCCTTGTTCCATTCCACTAATTCCCATTTTTGTCTTATGACCGAGAGACCTCTTGGCCCCAACTCTATCTTCTCTCCCTATACTATAGGAAACAGCTGCTGTTTCCTTGGTTCTCAGTGGGATCGTCACTTTGTCAGAGGAGCCCATGCTAATTTTAAGGGCTAATTCCTTATTTAATACTTCCAGCTGCACCCTGCACTGATGAGTGAGCTTGTTGGAGGCATGTGGCACACCCCTGGCATGCAGTAACTGCTGAGTTCATGGCTGGCCCCCTTCAGGGTACAGTTGACCAGAATCGTCACAACTCTGCTTTTTTGAGCGTGGCATTTATGACAAGCTTTGTCTACTGTCTTTGGCCTCAGTTACAAAATTGGATTGGGCGGGACCAGCGACGACCAGGCTAGGAGTTTGGGCAGCACAGATACTCAGTGCTCAGGCTTCCCAGCCAAAGTGCCTCGGAACTCACTCTTCCACCTTCCTTGTCAGCTCCCTGAGGTACTGGTCCTGGTGGCAGAGCCGGAGGCCAGGGCAGGTACGGAGGGCCCACACTCTGCCGATGTTGGACGTGAGTCTGTAGTGGGCTTGTCTCAGGCCTTCGCGTAGGTGTTTTCTTTTCCTGTTACGATTCTTCTCCAGTGTTATTTACAACTTAAAAGGTGAATGCTTTTTCAGGTTCACGTTCATAGAGTGACAGAAACATTTACTAAAAAGGAGGAAGAAATGTCATATTTACACATTTATTCATTTTATAATGAGAATGCTAATCCTTAAAACTTCTAAAATTTTCAGATCACTTTTAGCCTGGGAGGCTAGATGACCAACTGTGTCCTCTTGCTATGACTACTGAGTGTTAGAGTGTTAGCTCCTATAGAAGCTGTGTGACCCCACAACACTAATCCAGAGTCAGATTATTGGGGGTCATCGCCAGTGCAGTTCTGTTAGACCCACTGACACTATGTACCATGAGCAAATCCCTCTAATCCACTCACCATCACAGCCACAGCAGCGAACCCTCTTCTCCTGAACTGAAATGTTTCGTATCAACTGAAGGTTTATTATACTTCTGACTCTATTTTGTTTTCAAAAATGCAAAAGGCAGAACAGAATAATCCAGAAGCTACAAATTAAAATGACCTCGTCCCCTCTTTTGGAGGCTAAGAGATTGTCTAGGTTGCATTTGGATTCCTGAAAACCCAGTGCTTTCTTCAGATAACACTCTCGATGTCCTGTATAAAACATAGCGGACTGATGAGGAGAAAAGCCTCTGCTCTTTTGGATAGCTTCCAATTTGAATATTGTCCTTTTTCTTATTTTCCTTCACTCTGACTAGATTAGATGTCTTTTCTTTCTGTTATTGTAAAAACTGATAAGTGTGCCAGTGCACTTTTTTTTCACAAGGCTCCTGCCCTTCAGATGAGAAGAAGATGGGAAAAACACAGTGCAGCTTCCACCAACACCCTAACTAGAGTCAGAGTTCCAGGTCATGGGCCAGAAAACGGGGTCAACATGCTGGACACGGTCACAGAGCAGGTCAGGGTACAGGGGCTCTGTGTCTGTGTCTTATGATTCTGCTCTTAAAACAAAACAAAACAAAACAAAACAAAACAAAACTTCTCTTTATGCCTTCAGTCTGCAAAGCTACATATAGTAATAATAGCAGATTAAAAGACATTTGAGAGAAGGCAAATTTAAATGCCATGAAGTAAGGCCTGAAGCACTGAGAGAGGGGAAGTTAATGCAGGGAGAAGGGGAAGGTCAGTGCACAACCGGGCAGCAGATGTCGCTCCCTTTCCCCCACGCATTTCTGCCTGACGCCATCCTTTCCAGCGCACATGCCAGGCAAAAACAGTTACCATTCATTCATTCATTCATTTAATAATCAATTATTTTATAGTGACAGTGGTTAATGAAATCCAATAAGTTTCAGTGTACACTTTAACAGTAAACAGTTAACTTTTAGTGAAGGAAAAGGGTTTATAGGCTGTGTTGAGCTTTTTGGGAAAAGAAAGTGTTGAGTTTCTGAATATTTTTTGTACAATGAACCTTGTAATATAAACTTAATTTGCTTTTCCATTTCAACTTTGGTTTTGACATCACATGCTTTCTTTCTGTGCTCATATTGTTTAAGACTGATTTTTGAATTGTTAGTTGGACTCAAAAATGAGTGTGAGGAGTAAAAAACTTTCTGCAATTTACTAAAGAGGACACTGAGGCTTACATTTTATGCGACACATGTGAGAACACACACCTCCTAGCTGGTGACGCTGATCTGTACCCGAGAGAGATGACTCTGGAGACTTCTTTCCCTCATTTGGATCACCTCAGTATGCACCGAGAAAAACGCTTGCTGCTTTACTTGACGAGCAGGAGCCAGTCTATGTCAGCCATTAGAGTAGTGCTGGTCTTCACAGTGGGCCGGAAGCATTTTCTTGCCTCGACATATGTTTTGTAGGGAAAAATAACCTTCTAATGATGATTTTGACTTGGCTCTTCATTAATTTTTATCATGTTGAGCTTTCCGTCTTACTGCTTTTCTCTGAGGAATGTTAGCGCAGTGCATGTCACCGCAGATCTGGTTGCACAGACTGACACTGTATGGTGCGTTGCCTCAAATGTTCCTCCTTGTCATCTCAGGCACTAGCTTTTCAGTTTCCCATAGTGATCAGCAACTAAAATTTGCATGACACTCTAATAGGTAAATTAACTTTATGATCTGTCAGTAATTCCACTGGAATTGTCATAATTCTGACTGTGTTGTGACATGCAATCCTTGTAAAACATTTTAAGTGGTTTGAAGATTGATGATATATAAATAGGTATGTCTAAAGAGGCAGAAAACATTTTTATTCCACCCTTTGCATATTGCTGTAGAAAAAACCTCATTTTGTCAAAAAAAAAATTCCCAGGGATGATCAATAACTTATATTGGGAAAAAAATGAAATATGCTATTATAAGTTGTTATTTAAGCACTCTTATAAGAAAATTCTGTAACTCATGTGGTGTTTGAAAGATTTGGGTTCAAATGCTGGCCTTTCCTCACCATGGTTCTATAGCCACACACAAGTCTGTGTCCTTACTTCCAAAAACTTTAGGTTAGCAACAATGACACTTTTAAGATTTTACTTTTGACAAATATTAATTAGAATTTTTGACACATTATGTTGGACCAAGTATTTGCACAAAAGAGAGGTGGTCTTTTTATGCTTGACTTAGAGTTCTAAGTTTCCACTGAATACACAAATGCTGCGATGAGTAATGGACATCCTGGGGACAGTGCGAAACTAATCCAGAACAGGGATGAGGTGGTTCTGAAAAAGTAAACGAGGACTTCTTGACAGACAACACCTCAAATGGGTATGCATTGTCCACGTAGGGAGAAGACGCCTATTCAAGAACGTGTTAGAGGCAGGCTGAGGGTCTGTCATGCAGAGGGCTACAAAACATGCTAGGAATTTGGACTTCATCCAGGGATCAAAGGGAAGTCATGTAGGACTTGATTCATTTGTTTATTTATTTATTCGACCACTAGTTGTTACCAAACTTGTGTCAAGCACCATTCTGAGTTCTGGAAACATAGTAGTAGACAAACAAACAACAAAACCAGCAGTTATTACCCTCATACTTACATTTTAGTGGGCGAAGACAACCTAAATATAATGAGCAAATGGGTTATACTTGCTGCAAGAAAATCATTGCAGTTGGGGACATCAAGATTTAAGATATAGGGGAAAATGAAAGGCCTGCTATTTAGAAAAAGTAACCCAGAATTAGCAGCTCAGAAAGCAGTAGAACTGGTCAGAAAGGGCTTTGTAGTCAGAGACTGTGGCTTTTACTCTTACGTGGAATGGAAAGCTGTTGATCTATTTTTTGGCACAATATTAATATTATCTGGTTTATATTTTAAAAGAATAACCTAGCTACTGATTTGAGAAAAGTCAGGATGGCAATAGTAGAAGTTGAAAAATCAGTGAGGAGACAGTAGCCAACTATCAAAGCAAGAGGTTAAAGACCAGAGTGAAACTGACCAGCTTCAAAGGCAAGTAGTAGACATATTCTTGGACATATTCTTAGGGCTGAGTATTTAGAATCTTCTGACATTTTTAAAACACTCAAGGAAGATCTTAACATTTTTATTTATCTAAGCAACTGGAAGTTTGGAATAATCAACAATGATACATTGAAGAATGCAACATAAACATATTGGGGTGATGTAATATTAAGAGTTTAGGTTTTGACATAATTAGATTTGAGATCTCTAACATACTTTCAAGTGGAGATGATAAGCAGTGAGTTAGATATATGTCTGGAATTCAGGGAGAATAGCTATAAATTTGGATTTTTTAAAGCTACTAGATTGGTTGACATCACCAAGGAAGTGCTTGTAGACAGAAAACAGAAATTGCAGAGTTGATTCATGGCATATTTTTAATGTGAAGAGGTCTGGAAGAAGAGGAAGAACCAGGAAAACAGCCTAAGGAGAGACCAGGTAGGTAGGAGGATGACGGGAGAGAATGTTTTCCTGGAACACAAGTAAGAAAAGTGACCCTAGGGGAAGGGAGGGCCAGATTTTGCTGAAAGTTTAGGCACATGGGGCCACTGGTGACACAAACAACTTTTCTGTAGAGTTGGGATTGTGGTTTTGGTACTAGAGTATCCTGTCATACTTACCAATCTGCAGGTAATAATAATATTTGGATAAAATGTTTTAAAACAAAACAACTATTTGAAGGAACTTGAGAATAACCAAAAATAGATAATGGAGGTAATTTGAGCCTTGAAAAATGTATACTAAATCAGATGAGATCTGCGTTGTTACAATTACTTACGTATTTATTTATGGTCTTCATGGCACTTCTCAATCTGGGTTGGGGATAGCAGAAAAATCCAAGTTAAAGGCTTAAGGTATCAGAGGCCAGAGTTCAGATCTGGCAGAGTAGCTGTAAAATTTAAGTGAAAATACTTCAGAGGGAGTAAGCCTCGAAATCTGTGTGGCAACTCCACATGAAGGGCAGGGCTCCCGTTCTTCCAGCAACATCAGCAGCTGGGATAAGAGAGTGAGCAGATGCTGCGTTTAAGCTGAACCCTTTTGTGGACTGGATCTGGGACACTGTGAATACAATTTCTAGGCACGTTTTCTGTGTGCCAGCTATAACCCTAATGGGGGCCCAGAGTGCATCCTTCCTTTCCTGATCCCCAGATGAGGTCCCTGTAGCTGCGCAGCGGAAGAGTCATTGTCAGCACCTATGTTGTTGTTTTGTCATCGGGTTTTCTGTACTTTGTCACATGGTTACCGATTGAGATCTACCACCTGGGACCAGAGGCTAAGTGAGGCTTTGGCAGAACCACCACTTGAGGACTCATGGCCCTGCAAAGTCGGTTGCACGGATAGCAGCTCTTCCTCTGAGGGCCCCTCACCTCTCTACATGTTAGAGTTCAGTGTGGCTGATTTCCACTGGTAGCATTGGGACAAACAGTAGGTGTTTCTGTAGAAAATATACTAGGTTATCAAATAACAATGGTTAATTTTCCTGATATTCAAAAACCATCCTGAATTTGCAGCATTTTCATTAAGATTCCTGCCCTCTTTCTGTTCCCTCCTTCCATCTTCTGATATACATCTCTTAAGAACCAGTACTCTTACTCCCTCTCCAGGTTGTTGCAAATTCATTTGCTAAAGGGGTGTAGAGGAGTGTAGGGGAGGACCAGGTCAGGAGTTCTGGTGGAGTGAGTAGTAAGGCAGTCCTAATGTTTGGGGTCTGGGATCATTTCTTAACCTACTTCACCCATTTGGAATTTTGGTACTTTCTCCATATATATCTGACTACCCTCTTTCCTTCACCTGTAATCTCATATTTATGATAATGGCTTTTTTGGTGTGTGAGGATATTTTATAGCTTTCCATGGTTTGCAATGAAATACCCTTCTTAGATTTCAGTTTCTTAAATCTCTTTGTCTGTGTTAGAGCCAAGCAACTTTTATGGCCTTGATAGGAAAAAAATGTAGGCCTTCATAGGTAACAGAAAAGCATTTGGTAAAAATTCTTTATACAGCTGGCAAAATGTTATTTTAATTTACCCTCCACTTTATTCTGCTTACATATGAATGTTTTAACTGACTGATGGTTAATATAGTCAGCTTATCCAAGTACCTAATCAAAACTAGATTTAATTACAGCAAAATTTGGAATATTTGAAGATGGCAAAGAGGTTAAGATGAAATTTATGACACCTTGTCTCCTGTAAATTACTGGATGTTGTCTCTTGTTGAGGGGAAATAAATAAAGGCCGAGATTAAATCCTAAGTGTATCCAGCAGTAGGGGTGTTACTTCCGGTCCCTGGGACTATTTATCAGGGACCCTGAAGGCATCTCAAGCTGTTCACTAGTCCCTTTTGGCATCAGCGTTTAAACACGGAGATGGAGGGATGCTGCTGTCGTGTGAGGGAGCTTCGGCACACTGTGGCTAAGAAATAGGAGCACTGTATATTTTTAAAATTTGTATATGATGTAATAAAAATATTCCCATAATTCAGCTCATATAACAGTTATTATAATATAGAGCTTTGTTAGTATACCTGAGCTAAGTAAAAACTGTAAACGTCAGAATTCCTTCTGGAGAGAATTCTGAGCTACATAAGCTTGAAGGTAATGGGCAATGAAATGAACAGGGTATCACTGTCCTGCAGTTTGTTTACAATATGTCTTATTCCATGACCTCCTTGTCCCTGGCATCCCAGCTTTGCTTCTTCCAACTCTCTGTCCACACAGCTGGTCATTTGTCACTGCCAAAACATCTGCTCCTATTCTCCCCTCGGGCCACTCTTCTCTCTGTAGAGAGTGGGCCTCCCGACACTGTTGTGGGGGGCGGTGGGGACTCTGCCCTTCACGAGTGTCCCCTTACCACTGTCTCCAGGGCCCTGGTCTGAGGCTATAGTGTGGTGACAGCTTCTCAGATGTGTACGGCGCACTGTGGCAGGCACAATGCCGCCCCGTGAGCATTGTCCAGGGGCGTGCCAGAGATCCCACACAGAGTTCTATCCATCACTGATGCCTCCAGCATGGGACCCACTGGTGTATGCCCCAAGCCTGGAGCAGCCTGGACCTGCTTCCGTAGCCTTTCTTGTCTAGGCCCCATGCTCAAGTGACCATCCACCACACCTAAGAGATGGTCAGAGCCGCAGTCCCAGGCATGAGCACTCCGTGCCACTCCAACATATGGTGAGGCCTTGCACGTGCTGCTTTTGATTCTGTGGAGGGTGACACGAAGTGCAGTAACTTGTCCTTTACACTAGAGGGTCGGTTGTCCCAGCATACCCAGATTAATAAGTGCTTGAAACCTTTGCTGATAAGGCAGTATATCCTGTCCTCTGGAGCATGCATCTGACTAAGGCGTCTAAAGTGCATGTCACTTCTGCTCATCAAGTATAATTCATGTGATGTCATCAGCAGGATGGGCCTGTCTTTTCTGTGAACTATCCCAGTGATTCAGGGCCTTTGGGATTATCTTGTGACAGATGGCTAAATTAGACTTGGGGCAAAACAACAAATATATATGTTCTCTATGTGAATGTGAATATGTGATATGTGAATGTCACATCATAACAGTTTAAGATAATGGAAAGTCAAAAGCAGTTTTAAAGAGTGAAAGAAAATAATAAAGCTTCTTAAAAAATAATGCTTAAATATTTGTTTATATGTATAATGTTCGTGTATATATATGTAATCTGTGTATATAATACACTTTTCTAAGTTTTTTGGAGGGAACAAATCTCTTTGCTTTGGAAGTCATATTTAATCCACACATGGCTATGATTTGTTCTGCTGCTCCTAAGTTATGAGAATTTTCTAATGCTGTCAAAATATTTCCCACATCACATAGACACAATAATGGAGAAACTCCAATAACTTTTGATGTCTGTATAATGGTTTTGAATGTTAATATGAATTGTTAGATTCAAATCAATAGTGCTAGTCCGATTTCTTTAAGTCAGTTCTGCTTTTCTTTGAAAGAAGGCTGAGTATACACGTTTCTGCTTATTGCAAGAAATATTTTAAAATGGGCTCAGCGTGATAGCTGTGAATGTGTGAGAAGAGCATATTTGACTTTAATGCAGTTTTACTCCATGTCCGGTATCACGATGCTGAGCACATGAGATTTGTATCTTCATAACTTAATGAAAATTAAAAATAGGCAAAGAGGAGGAGGAAAGGAAACACTGACATAAACAAAAATGTACATTTAGTTTTTCACATTAAAGATGACAGCTATTTATTATTTAAGTATATTTAGAAAAAACGAATGCTTTTTCTACACTGCTTTAGCCATATCCCATAATTTATGTTAGGTTGTTATTATCACTGAATTTAAAATATTTTAAAATTTATTTCTTGAGTTTTTCTTTAATTTTTTTCAAAAGTATGACTTTAATGACTAAATATTTTGCTTTTATTCGAGATACATTGTTATTGATTTTTAAATAATTTTATTTCTGTCAGAACATATTAATATTTTAAAATTTATTGAAACTTGTCTTATGTCTCAGTATATGATTTATCTTGGTGAATTTCCCACTTGCCCCTGAAAAGAATGTGCAGTCTTTGGTGTGCATAAGCAACCCTTAAATGAAAAGGAAATACAAATTTGAAAGCTCAAAAATCAAGAATGTTTTGATTGGTTTGTTTCTTTGTATTTATGCTATGGTCTCTCAATTTGCAATTTTTTTAAGGCCCATGCGCAGGACGCTGCATGAACACAAAATGGTGTGGAAGATGCTGAAAACAATTCCAGATTTAAGTTCCCAGCTAACTGACGAGGATCTAAAAGTACTCAGCAAGAGTGTCACTTCCGAAACCTGGGTGAAAGGCAGCACAGGTAACTAACTAATCTGGAGGGATATTTGGCAAGGTAAAATACATGTAACTATCATTATAATAGTCATAATTTCACTTGACATGTTAAAAATCTACTGCTTACACATATTTCATTACTAAGTTTATAAGTAATGGAGTGAATGACATTTCACATTTTAGTACTTATGTTTTAAAGATATACACTAGTATTTGCACACATCAGAGTCACCCAGAGGACTTGCTGAAATGTTCCTGTGTTCAATACCTAGAGTTTCTGGTTCGATAGATTGGGGGCGGAGCTTAATTTTTATTTCTAGTAATATTACAGGCGGACCATATTTTGAAAAACGATCATTGATACACACATTGAATAACCAACTAGCATTAGTTTTCATTGTTAAGACAGAAAGCGGTTAAAGTGAATAATCGATGGCTTCATACTGATCAGATTTTTGGGAAAAACACCTCACTAGACAGATTTTAGTTTCTTGATTGTAATTTCTTGTCCCTTTACCAAGGATATGTACTAGATACATTAATTTAATAGAGGTATTTTACATTTTAATTTTTTTTGTAGGGGAGCATGCAAGTAAACACACTAGAGTCATACACACACCTAAACTAATGGAATGCAACATCATTTTTGGTATTTATCGAGTACCTATTAGAAAGGAGGAACTAAGTTTATTTAATACGTTCTTTGCATGAGGGATATTCCTTCTTTATTCCTCACAGTGACAAACAAAAGTAGATATTATTATGATTCTTTATAGATGAGGATTCTAAGGCACAAAGTATTATGTGGCGTGTTCCTAATTAGAGTGGCATTTTGAACACACTTTAGCCTCAATGTCAAACCCATTCTCAGTCCATCATGCCACTGGTTCATCGGGATCATGGCATTTAAAATCTAACTGGAATTTTGGAAAACGTGTGTCTGTTGAAAAGATTTACATATTTCAAGAGTTTTCCTCCAATGGCTATCACAATTAGTTTCATTAAATTCGACATCAAACCCAGAAAACTAAACCATAGGAGTTTTGCAGAGGATAAAAATGATTTTGAAAGGGAAGAAAGAGCATTCAACATATGCAAATATCCACTTTAATTGATCATTTATATATTAAGGCATTTCACATTTAATAACTCACGTTTCAATAACTCGCATTTAATATTAAACTCATACTTTCAAACACTTAAAAAAAATTAGAAGTCTCTGTGTTTACATCTACCTTGTGTCAAAAGCCTTCTCTTGAGCTTTTAAATCATCTGATTCTGACAGTTCAGGTCTGTTTCACTCCCAAGGCAGTCAACTCATTAAATGTCTGGCCTTCGTAAATGTTTTCGTTCATCCAACGTAAAAAAACAAGCCCTACGAGGTACCTTTCCATCCCTTTTCTTTATTTCTGTATGCACCCCCTCCCTCTGCCTTTCTTTAAAGTGTCTCCCTGCAGCCCTTTGTCACCTGGCTGCTGACTTCCAGCCTGCTTCTGAGGCTGTGCTTCTCGCCTGCAATTCCAACATTTGTTTGCACCTTCTGTCTCATTTCTGCGCACAATCTTTGGAGCTTCATTATTTGAGGCATCTTCTTAGACTTACCATTGCTCACTCAGTCTCCTTAAACGATGAAGTATTAACAGGGATAACAATAACAGTGTGATTTGAAGTACTGAGTAACACACATACATCGCTCCCGCTCAAGCCAATGTGTTACTAAATTCTGATTACTACATTAGGCTTACATATATTCTATAGTAGAAATAATACATGTAATATACATTCCATATAGTAATTACTTCTTATGTGATGTGCAGGTGTATAGTTTACTTCATTCAATTGATCTCAAGAATGATCCCTTGGATCATTCCCTTATTTCATGACCTGGGGAGGGGGTGTTGTGATTGGCAACCTAAAGCTCTTGTAAGCTGAAATCATGAGCTTGCTGCAAATCCAGTTGAGTGACTGACCTAGAGTTAGCGTCTCAATCGAATTTTATTACTATATTCCTTTATATTATCATTGAAATATTCCCATGAAATGATTGATGTAAGGGTTTTTCCCTTTATTATCTATTTCATCTGTGCTCTGTTTTCTTTACTTGAAGTCCAGTAAGTTTTACAGTGTTATTTCTCTTCTATTTCTTCTATTTTATTTCATTTTACTTCCAACTTTAATGAAGTTGTATCTCAAAACACCATAGCTTCTTATTTTAATAAAATTTAATATTTCTTTTTAATACTGAGAATATTTTTATATTACTAAATTTTTAACATTTTCTTAACCTGCATAGACTTATTTTCCATTGTGATTTAAATTTCATTTAACATATAAAGACATAGTAGCTAAATCTCATGAAAGAACGTAGTGAGCATCTCTTCCATGTTTAGAGCACCTTTACTCAACAATAGCCAAAACGTGGAAACAGCCCAAATTTCCATCAGTGGATGAGTAGATTTTCTTTAAATGTGGTGTATCCTTATGATAGAATATTATTTGGCAATAAAATAATAAGGTATTGATACATACTACAATATAGGATGGATTTTGAAGATGTTATGCTAAATGAAAGACGCTGGTCACAAAAGGCCACATATTTAGGATTTCTTGAGTAGATCTTTTTCTAAAACCTTTTCTGAGATTTTTCCCCTTTGTTTTAATAGACCAAAATAGCTTTTGATAACTACTTTAAAATGTTCAATTGTATATAATTTGGAGTCAGGAAAAACACTTTTTTTGCATGTTTATAGGAGCTTCCATTTATTCCATTTAGTTTTAGAGGCGAACATGGACATGGACAATGAATTAGAGGGAAGGGGGGAAGGTAAGGGGACAAGAGTCAAATATTTGGTGACAGAAGGAAAGTAACTATGGGTGGCGAACACAATGCAATATGTGTGTGACATACTGTTGAATTGTACACTTGAAACTATTAGTTTTCGTTGATCAATGTCACCCTAATTTTTAATTAAAAAAGTAAAAAAACTAAAAGTATTTTTAGCTCGGCTACCTGCATATGTCTAGGCATAAATACTCTGACCCAGGTGAGCTCTTCAGTTTTCTGAAGCATCTGTCCACCCCCAGCCTCACCCCAGGAGCAGGCCTGCCTGTGACTCAGGTGCTCTTAATTTGAAGTTAAAGTGATTGGACATAATAGCCCCTCAGTAAATATTTGATAAATGAATGTATGCATTAATCAGTACTGCAACTAGTATAACCTTAAATACACAATACTGATCTAAAGTTTGTTCAAAACAAAATAATTCTTGTTGAATGGTAGTCTCCAATAGGTAACCCATTCATTTTTTCAGAAAAAGTAGCATTTACCTTGGATTGTATTGATAAATTCCACAGTTGTATACCCAGAGGCTCTGCTTTTGATCCTCTCATATAGAAATGATTTTTAAGTCCTTAGAAATAATATATTATGCTCTGTATTTTAATAATGTGCTTTGTGAAGAGTTTAGTTGTATTTACATTATTTTCTTCTTTGGGAACTGGGAGAAATATATTCAGTGATTTTGAGACTTCCAGGCAAGTCCTTCTTTAATTCTTTTGTAGCTGCTAAATCAAGTAACTGATCATATTTCCCATTTTGTATTGCATGTGAGATAGCTTAGGGACTTTTTTCATAAGCCTTTAAAAACTGTTTTATTTAAAATATATGTGGTATTATTTTGATTAAAATTTTAAGGATTAAAACTTTTTAAAAGGCAAATGGAGCAAAGATGATCTTCTTACTCAATACTATCTCCTTGTAAACATGCAAGATTTCATGGAATTTGTTTTATAATTTAATTTATTCTTGCTTTCATCTTTTTTTCTCACTCGATTTTTCTTCTTTCCATTTCTTCACTAACTTTTAAAGCAAGATTGTATATATTTTTGTAAGTTTACTTATAACTGGGATTAATCAAATGAGCAGAATCTTTTACTGAAAACAAAGGCATTGACCTTAATGTGTGCATTATGAATATGAACAAGTGATTTTGAAATAAATTTTCTTAAAGTGTTTTTTCTTAGTAGGAAAGACAAAGTAAAAATATTAAGAAATAATATAAGATTATTAAAATAATCACTAACAATTTGTAACATTTTAAATTCTCCTTTTATGAAACCTTTACAAATATTTGGCAGGAAGCATCAATATTGAGAGGCTATTCCAACGTAAGGTCTGAGCCCAAAATAAGTTGAAATGAATTTCTTTTCATACCTTCCATTTAGCTCTATGATAATATCAATTTATTTTTTAATCTTAAAATAAATACCCAGTTTTACTTGTACCTTATCTTCTGAAAATCATACAAATTATAGAAATAACCTAAATAAAATTATTAGACGTGTAACTTAAAATAACTACTCCTGGCAGTTTTTTTCCTTCAGAAAGGAAAAAATTGTCCATAAGAACAAAACCCCATCTACAAAGATATCTCAATATCAGAAGAGCTATGAAAAGGCCATTCATTGCTTTTGTTATGTTATCTCTGGGACTATTTAGGCTTTATAAGGGGGGCTCCACAAATTAAAAGGCCTGGCTTAAAATGTATGACTTTCTGGTGCTCTCTGGTGCTTCTCTAGGCTCCCACCTAATGGTCTGACAGGAAAAGAGGAGATCAGGGGGTTTTATCTCATTTCTCCAAAGACAGAATTCTAAGGAAAGAAAAGACTGTTGTTCCCCAAATGTTCAATAAAATTCTTTGGAGAGAAATACAGTAGAGGATTGTTAATTAGGCTTTCATTCATTCAGGTGTTTGCTACGTGCCTAAAATCATTTGGGTGACGTGCTGTGGGCTGGAGATACTGCGAGCAAAGTCAGGGGTCCTTGCTGAGACTGAAAAAGCAGAGCCTGTGAGCGAAATCCCCTGGGAAAGGCTCCCAGGGAGGGCATCAGTCAGGGTGGTGGGGCACAGGCTCAGGGGAGGGCTCATGGAACACAGGTCACACTCAAACTGAGTTTTATAGGCCAAATGAGAGTTAACCAGGTGGCAATGTGACTGTTTATCCAGGGTAGCTCTTGCAGGCGTTGACATGGGTTGGAATGGAGGGATTTAGCCGCAGGTTCTGCAGACCAGAGTGGGGGCGAGGGGCTGGGCCTTCACAAGGAGCTCACCAGTGCGTTTGCTTCAGTCTCTCCTGATGTTTGGCCTTGAACCTGTTGAAAAATCACAATCAAAATGATTAAGTAAACTTTCAATTATTAGTATTCTTGATTCATTTTAAATATCTTGTTCAACTAATACAGGAGCTATTTTAAAATACAAGGTCCTGAAGTAGGAAATTTCTTCAAGTCCTATGAAAACAATTCTATTGGCTTTTCATGTCATGGAGGGTGGCTAGATAAATAATTGTAGAAAACTTACTCCAAATCAACTTGATTTAATCGAATTCCTTTACTTTTGCAAAATCTAGAAATAAAGATTTAATGCCATTTTGATTCATTTTAATGCCATTTTATAGTCTTATAGTCAATTTTTTTTTTGTTTCTTGGAGTATTCATTTTTTTTCTAAAAGTTACACGAAATAATTTTGTGTATTTTGAAAACTTTCTTCTCATTGCTTAGGAATTTCAAAAGCTTATACTTATCTTGCAGTATTAATAAATACCTTTTTTGTCATAATTTATAAATTTAACACAGCTTTGTGATCTGTAAGTAATATTTCAATTGCTATTTGAGAGCTTAATTCTACAGCACTTTTTCATTATACATTTTTTATGGTATTTATATCATTTGCCATATATTTGAGAGCTGATTTCATATATTGTATGAATTCTGAGAATTTTCTATTAATTGTTCTATTTCATGTTTTGCTTGAGTGTTCATTTTTAACTCAATTTTATGCCATTTTTGGTTTGACTGAGAATTTTCTTTTTTCTCCCCTAGTATTTGTATGAAGATGTCACCCCAAAGCTCATCACACTCTGCATATATTTCTAAAAAATTTTAAAAATTCTTTTACTTTCAAATCTCTACCAAACTAATTTTGATAGATTCATAAATGAACCAGCTACATTAATTTCAGGAAATAATTGAGGTTTAATGTTTGAACTGAACTTTGTAACAAAATGCTAAGAATTCTTTCAATCCTCTTTGATATCCTTTATAAAATCTATAAAATGATCATCTATGTTTATGTATATGTGTATACATGTATATATATCCATACAAATACACATATGCCATAGTGCATAAATATATGTGTGTGTGTATATATATATATATATATATAATACTGCATGCATACTCCTGTGTGTGTATGTATTTTTATGAGTTTGCACACGTGTGTGTATCCTTCAGATGTTGAAATATATTTGAAAACCTTCAGAAGCTAATGTGCTTTGTAACTTTTGACATTACTTAATTATTCTGTGCCTTAACTTCTTTGTTTGAAAAATAGACTAAGGATAAATAATACTTAATTTTTAAAGGTATCAGTGAGAGCACCTGCACAGTGCATGGCAGATAACTGACGGTCACTATGTGATAGCTGTTTTTCATGGCAAGTCTAGCATGTTTGGATAACAGGAATTACTAAGTTTCAATTTTTGGAAATCTATAGGAAGGTTGTTTCTTAATGAGCCGTTTTTTTTAGGAACAGTCTATCAATCTATTTGTTAAGATGTAAGAGCAATAACCTTATGGAGAAAAACTAGGGAAAGGTATCATTGCAGTTCTAATCAAGTACTATTATTTTGCTCAATAATTCAGTGTCTTTTTTTGATGAATTTTATTAAATTACACAGTTTTTTATGAACAACTATAATATGAAATCTCTTTTCAGTTCATTTATGTTAAATAATGTTTATGCCATAAACATGTATTTATAGGTACACATATATTGATTTTTTTCAGCATTTTAAACTAACATATATTACTCTGAAATGTGCTTTCTTTCCACTTAAAATGAAACATCTGTGTAGGTCACACGTATAGTCTTACTTTACCATAACTGAAACTGTATTACTACCAAATATATTTTGAGGGAAAGAGAAAGAGGAAGGATGGGTAGGAGGGAGAGAGAGAGAGGATGTCAATGCTGCACTGACTTAGAAGGGCCAGCACAGTGTTGCAGCCTGAGCCAATGGTGTTCAAATAGCGCTGCTGGCTCTCTGAGCTGGGGCGAGGTGTGCCATGTCTCAGTGCCCTCAGCGTACTCAGTTATGACATGGGGGCAGCCATAGTAGCTGATTTATAGGACAGCTAAGATAGAAAAGATAAGATAGAAAAAGTTAAGAAGTGGTTTATGTTTGGAACAGTTTTTGGCTTAAGACACAAAGAGGTAAAAAAATGTGTGTTATCATCTTGTAGTTGCACATTTTTTCCTACAGTTTTCCCCATTATGTTTGCATCATATTCCGTTCTGTTGATATAAGTGTAGCATGAGGACATTTCACCCCTAAACACTTCAGTGTTTATCTAGATTCACTATTTGTTTCCAGTCCTTTATTTTTTTAAGGCAAAATTTACATATGGTAATGTGCGTAGTATTTGTACCTTAAGTGTATTGTTCGATGAATTTTGACAAATACTGTAACATGGGGGTCCCCAGCCCTTGAGCTGTGTGCTGGTGCTGGTTCATGGCCTGTCAGGAACCGGGCTGCACAGCAGGAGGTGAGCGGCGGGCCAGGGAGCTTCATCTGTACCTGTAGCCGCTCCCCAGTGCCAGCATCACTGCCTCAGCTCCGCCTCAGATCCTCAGGCATTAGATTCTCATAGGAGCACCGGTTCCTGGTGCCACAAAGGTTGGGGACTGCAGCTGTAACCCAAACACCTGTCAAGATATAGAATTTTACTGTCACCACAGAAGTTTCTGTGCTGCTTCTCAGTCCCTTTCTGGCCCACCTGCCAGAGGCAACTGCTCTTCTGTTTTTTTTTTTTCTTCTTCTTCTTCTTCTTCTTCTTCTTTTTTTTTTTTTTTTTTTTTTTTTTTTTTTTTTTTTTTTTTTTTTTTTTTTTTTTTTTTTTTTTTTTTTTTTTTTTTTTTTTTTTACTATAAATCAGTTCTGTATTAGAACTTTATAATGAAATCAAACAGTGAAAGCCTTTCAGTCAGCACAGTATTTTTGATGTTTATTCATATCACTTGAATTAGTGGTTCATTCATTTTATGGCTGAGTAATATTCCCTTGTGTGTATATACAAGAGATTTTATGCATTTTCTTCTTCATGGACACCTGAGCTGTTTCCAGCTTTTAGCTATTATGACAAAGCTGCTAGTAATATTTTTGTACATTTTTGTAATTGGTCGCAATCATTATTACTGTTACAAAATGTCATTGTCTTTTATCTGTACAATGCACTTACTACAATATAGTTCTCATATAGCTCACCTGATTGTTATTTAAAAGCAATATTTCTGCAGTGCCCTTGCCACATAGATTTCCTGTTTAGTGAGAAGTGATATTGCTATCCAGGAAGGAATGTGTTTTAAGCTTAGGCTTCAAAGCAAACACAACCCTTGCTTTAGAGAGAACTGAAAGTCATTCTCCTGTAATCACCATGTACAGATGGTGACCAAGAGAACTCCACTAATATGCCCTTAGTTTAGAGAAAAGCAGAGAAGCAGGCAGTCAGCATCTCTTAGGGCATAAAAAGAAACACAATTGTCCCTGAAAATCAATATGTGAAGTTTTCATTTATAATAAGTGAATACAAAACAACACTTCAGTCATTTGCTCCAACCCTGTCAAAAGTTGAGAAATGGAGAATCAGCACCCGGTTCCCAGGCCTGCCTCACCCAAGGGACCGGCTTCAGAAGACTTTGAGCTGCCTTAAGCAAGCAGCATTCCAGTGCTCACAAGTGAACAGGCCTGCCAGACCAGCGGGCACAGAGTTGAACTTGAGGAATTGGGGTCATATGACAGATTGTGGAGAGTGACAGTGTTAGCGGGAGTAATACTGGAACAAACTCCCCCACCGAGTAACCACTCATCATCTTTACTGAGTTCTGTGAGTGACCAACATCACCTCCAGAGCAAAGATAAATGGAAATTAATAGTAGTTAGATATTGTGACTAATATAAAATAGGAAAAATGGCATTTTTGAGGGGAAGCTAAACATTTTAAAACTTCAAGGACTTTTCTGGTTCTACTTTTCCCATAATCTCTTCAATTTATATTTTGACGTGTTACCACATTTCTTCCCTAGAATCAATGAGTTGCAAAGAGTGTTGATTACTATAACAGCCGTCAGGAAGGGATTCTATGAATGGGTAGGCATATCTTTGTTGTTCTTGTTATTTGAGTAAATGGGTTGTAAATGCCTCAGTGCTGCAGCAAAGCTGCTGTCATTGCATTAATGTGTGTGGTCATCATGTCTTTATCCAAGAGCCTGGGATATAAGTCTACAGTGTATGTCTTTTGGTTTTGTTTTGTTACAGTGGTTGGAAACGATGGATTTTATGTAATACTGAAGGGCCTGGCTCGACCTCAAACACAGGTGTATAAAAATCTGCTTGAAGAAAGCGAGTCGACAGCCACTTTTATACCTCAGAGTTTCCACAACTTTGTTTTCAGTGACAACTTAGAAAATGTGGTACTTGCTGAGATGCACACGCCTCCGTGCGACCCAACGGTAAGGTCTGCATCCGCTCCTCCATCAATAGCAGGGTGTCGCTGTGGTGGACTCTGTCACTTCCAGACATTTAACTCCAGCTGCCTCTCACTTTAGTGAGTCCAGAAATAGCTAAGATAGCTAAAGATATGGCCTTTAAAAGTAAAAACTACACTATTATCATCGAGCTTGATATTTGCTTTAAAATTTAATGAGGGATGCCTTCAGCAACATATGGCCCACAGGCAGGGGTCTATGGTATATTTGACAGTGGAGACAAACCAGTGTGGGTGAACCACTGAACGAGGAAGGAGGGTAGTTAGAGATAAGGGAAATGGAACAGGGGGCTTGAGAGGATGAGAGGATACATCATGAAAGGCCTTTAAATCGTGTTAAGAATGTGTGCTTAGCCTGTTTATCTCAAGAGCAATGCCAAGGTTATCAAGGAGTTGATTCCATTACAATCAGAAAGTCTCAATTCTTCATTTATAGGTAGTATTTCAGGACTACCAGCTGGTCAAAAAATAAAGGTTCAGTATCTTTCTGGAGCTCTGGATACTCCAGGTGTGGTCAGATCTACTTTGCCAAGAATCAGGGCTGAAAAAGCCAGGTTTAGCTTGTGGGTGGTAAAGATGTTCAGAGTAGAAAAAGCCAATGAAACCACTTCGAGCTAAATTATTTAGTACTATAGAACCACAAAAGACCCTGAATAGCCCCAAATCCAGCCTGTTATATGGCTGCACCATGTAGGTCTGTGTAAGTGCTGTCTCTGATGTTCGCATGATGACGAACCTGCCTGGCGACACATTTCTCAGGACATATTTCCACGGTTAAGTGGTGCGTGACTGGAATTTGAGTTCAGGAAGTGTAGTGCCTCCAGCTTGGTTCTCTTTCAGCATCGTTTTGGCTACTCAAGGTCTTTCGTGGTTCTGTGTTATTGTAAAATTGCTTTTCTATTGTTGTAAAGGGTGCCACTGAGATTTTAATCAGGATTGCATTAAATCTGTACATCACTTTCGGTAATGTCCATTAAAAAAATTTTTATAAATTAATCTTTACACTTTGAGATATAATTGACATGATACTGTGTAAGTTTAAGATTCACAATGTGTTTATTGATACATTTATATATTGCAATACGATTGCCACATAGCATTAGCTAACACCTGTATCATATCATATTTAATACCTGTATCAAAAGACATGATTATCATTTCTTTTTTTGTGGTAAGAACAATTCAGATTTAGTTTTTAGAAACTTTGAAGTTTCTAATATACTATTGTTGATTAGAATCCCTGCGCTGGCATGAGATCTACAGGGCTTATTTATCTATGAGGTGCAAGTTTGTGCTTTCAGACACTGTCTTCCATTCCTCTACCTCCTCCCCAGGTAGCCCCCACTATACTATTTGTTTTTGCCAGTTTGGCATTTTAAAATTCCACATATAAGTGAGGTCATACAGTATTTGTCTTTCTCTGTCTGACTTATCTCACTTAGCATAATGTCCTTAAGGTCCATCCATGTTGTTGCAAATGGCAGGATTTCTTTCTTGTGACTGAATAATATTCTATTGTGTATAAGCACACACATATGTATGTGTGTGTATATATATACATACATATTTTCTTTCTTCATTAATCCACTGACAGACATTCAGGTTGTTTCCATATCTTGGCTATTGTGAATAATGGTGCAAACAGTGGGCACGGTGTTATCTCTTTGAGATTCTGTTTTCATTTTATTTGAATATATACTCAGCATTGGAATTGCTGGATCATATGATAGTTTTATTTTTAATTTTTGGGGAAATTCTATGCCATTTTCCATATTGGCTGAACCAATTTACAGTCCCACCAACAGTATATAAGGGTTCCTTTTTCTCTACTGCCTCACAGACACTTATCTATCTTGTCTTGTTGATAATAGCTGTTTTAACAGGTATGAAGTAGTTTCTCATTGTGGCTTTGATTTGAATTAATTTGATGATGTTGAGCATCTTGGCCATTTCGATGTTTTCTTTGGAAAAGTGCCTATTTAGGTCTCCTGCCCATTTTTTAATTGGATTTTTGTTGCTTGTGTTGCTGAGTTGTAAAAATTCTTTATATAGTTTGGATATTAACCTCTTATCTAACATATGGTTTGCAAATATTTTCTTCCATCATATGGTTTTTTTTTGTTGTTGATTGTTTCTTTTGCTGTGAAAACTGAAAATTTACTGACGTTTATTATTTCTATTATTATGTGTGTCCTTAAATCTAATCTCTTATAGACAGCTTATCACAGTCTCTCTCTCTCTCTTTAAATACATTTAGCCACTTTGTCTTTTTATTGGGGGAGTTTAACCTATTTATATTGAAAGTAATTATTGATAAGTGAGAACTTAATATTGTCATTTTTTAATTGTTTGCTGTCTGCTTTGAAGTTTTCCTCTCTTGTCTTCCTTTGTTATTTGATGATTTTTTTGGTTGTGATTTGCTTCTATTCTTTTCCTTCTGTGTATGTGTGTATATATTACCTTGAGGCTTATATTAAATATTTTGTAGTTCTCTCTAAGTTGATAACAATTTAACTTCACTCACATGCAAAAATTACAGTTTTACTTTATTTCTCTTCAAGTACTTTTAGTCAGAGGTTACTTCTTTTTATATTGTGCACCCATTAACAATTTTTTTGTGGTTATAGTTATTCTTAGTATTTTTGTCTTTTCTGATTTGAAGACATTTGTATGCCACCATTACAGTGTTGCATTAACTCATATTTGACCATATATTTATCTTTACTGGAGAGAGTTATGTTTCCACATACTGTTCAGCATGTTTTTGCTTCAATCTGAAGAAATCCCTTAGCAGCTTTTCTAAGATAGGTCTAGTTGTGATGAACTCCCTCAGTCTGTATTTGTTCAGGAAAGACTTTAATCTCTTTTTTCATTTTTAAGGATAGTTTTGCCAGATATAGTATTCTTTATTAGCAGTTTTTTTTTTTTTAGTACTTTGAATAACTCATTCGACTCTCTCCTAGGCTGCCAGGTTTCTGTTTAGAAATTCACTGATAATCTTATGGGGGTTCCCATAAGATTTGTCAATTACTGTGACAAATTACTCTTTTCTAACTGCTTTCAAAATTCTCTGTCTTTGACTTTTGATAACTTAATTATAAAATGTCTTGATTTAGACCTCTTTACATTCAACCTGTTTGGATTTTTGGGCTTCTTGAATCTTGATGTCTGTTTTCTTCTCTAGCTTGGGAAGTTTGAGGTCATGATTTCTTTTAAGGAAGCTTTTCATCCCTTTCTCTTCCCCTCCTCTGGTGAGGTGCGTGTGCAGTAGTGGTGCTGGGCACAGAATGTACATGCACAGGGCCCAGAGGGGGGCTCACAGTGGCTCCAGTTCCAGGAGGCACAGCAGCGTGGGCTCCGTCATCTCTGTTGGCCAAGGCTGTGGCAATTCTCAGTGGCAAGGGCTGCTGGTCCTGTCCTATTCCTGTTAGGGAGAACTCGCAATGCAGAGGATTCCTCTTGTCACTGGGTGGCACTGCCTGGGGAATGGGCTGGGGCAGGTGAAATGCTCCTTCCTTTCTCTCTTTGACCATTCTCAGTGTCCATGTTCCCCTGGGATGCTGCAGCTTCTTTATTGAATGCCAACACTCTTACACCGCTGTTGTAGTTTACTATTGTTAAATCGTTTTTGTGAGGGGATAAGGGCTGAGTGGACTTCTTGGTCCTCTACCTTGATGATATCTGTGATGCAGTTTGGATTTATTGTCTTGGTTAAGATGAAGGAAGGTGAGGAGAGGACAATCTCAGAGGTTTCCACTTGGCTTTTCTCACTGACAGCTCTTACTCCTAAGGCCAAGAAACAATGTGGGGATCTACCAAGTATCCACCAAATCATGCTTTTAAGGTGTATGGAAATTGCCATGAATTAGATCTAATGACTCAGTGGAGCCACTGTGAATAATACCTGGGCCCAAACTCCATTTTTTATGCTTTCTTCATATTTTCATCACTGTAACAGGATGCCATGATGACACTTTATGTACCCAGGTTTTAAAGTCACTACTACAGCTTTCAGGATTCAGTAGAACGCTTGCTAGGGCTGTGAACCAACATTATCTGTAGCTATGCTATGCTTATAATTAAATACCATGCCAACTCCTTTGCTTTTTCTGTCTCATAACTGTCAAAGAGGAGATTTTTTTATGTTGTCATGGAAACCTTGATATACATACCTCACCTTAAGTTGATGATTGATTTTCCTCAACCTTTCATTCTTTCTCCAGTGTACTGACACCCCCCAGCAACAGTCACTCTGTCCTGTGGGTCTTATAATTACTATCCACCAACATCGCAAAGGTCTGAGATACTATAACTTTCAGTGCATTCTCTTTGGCCAACACCCCACCACTGTTCAGCACCATTAAAAGTTTATCAGTTGTGCTGCCACAGTGTGTCAGAGACCCTCAGTGCTACAGCGATGAGGTTTTTATTGCAAGCTGGCTGGAAGGCAGTTCATGGCAATAAAGTTCTTTTTTATTTTATTTGTTCTTCTGATAGAATATTTTGAGAAAGGATAGAAATAAAGACTGACAATTTTGTTAACTGCCAGCAACTGTAGAGCTTTTGCTGTCATTAAAGTCTGCTGAAGGACAAGTATGTGACTGTTCACTAAATTTATCTCAGATGACCAAAAATTTAGATTATGTTTGCCGACATGGTGCCCTATAGAAAATTTGAGTTATATTTATAAAACATGTTGCTCTTTTTCTAATTTTAGTAACTGGCCTTTTTGTGTGTTTATTTAATGGGACTTTTAAAAGTAAAAGTATTACTATTTCCAAATAGTTGTGCTCAGAAGAGTTTTTTTTTTTGTCTTTTCACAAATAACCAAAGGGTTATATATATATATTTTTTTCTCCATCTGTTTGCCTTCTTTGACATTATTTGCTTTTTTATTGTGTTATATCAGAGAACCAAACTATGAAGAAGAAAAAAAAATACCTTCAATCTTCAATTCTACCCTCTCATAGTTCTGTTGACAAGTCGGCATCATCCGAGCATAATGAACATAAGGTGAAAACCGTACCGTCTGAGGATCAAATTCATTTTTCATGAGATAACTATGGTGCTAAGGCAGAACACAAACATTTACTGTATTTACTTCCTGCTACAAACGTAAAGTGGACTAAAACAATAGTGCTGTACAGATATATGGAGATAATTTTCATTTTTGCTTTTTTTGATATTGATTTATACATTAAAACAAAAAGCTTTTTTATTGTAGTGCAGATATATGTCATAAGAGCGGTAGTGTAGCGTAGCTTTTTGAAATCAGCTTTTTAAACAAGCTTTCCTCACTTGGCCATTTATTAACTGTGCTGCACTGGACAACTTAAGACTTATTTACTTCATCTACAAAATGGGAATAATAAAAGTACCTACCTCGGGAAATTTTTTGAAGATTACATGAGAAAATGCAACTGTGTTTCTGGCACAGGATATGGGTTTAACAAATAATAGTGTATTTTTTTTATTATTACTATTATTATTATTATAATTGAATCAAATTAAGAATAAACAGATTAAGAACGTGTCTACATACTGCCAGGTAATGCGCTCTTCCCTAGCTGTGACCATGGCCGGTCTCTGAAGCCAGGCAATACCCTATGCAAGGCCCTATGTCAGATCCTCTGGGAAGTCACTCCAGGCATGACACATACAGCTGGGCCTCCTCTGTGGTGCGTGTACTCGCTGTGTCCAGAGTCACTTCATTTTCCTTCCCACATGAGAACCTCGCTCGTGAGTGCCCACTGAAGAGCCATGGCCGTGGGGAGAGGCCTCCACACAGCACAGGACACTCTGCTCTCACCCCTCCTCTTTCTTGCTCGTCCTTTCTCTGCTCATGTACCTGAGACAGGTACACGGAAGGTCCTGCCTCACTTCACTGCTTAATTCATGAGACTCTCTTTATTCTCACTCATTGGTTAGGTTGTCAGGAAGCTCAGTCAGCTTTACGATTGGGGTATCTTTCTAATCCATGATCTTGAAACTCAGCTCTGGATCTTGTTTTACATGGCTGTGTGTGTAACTATCATCGCTAAGTAATGTGTGCTTTCTGAACACAATTCATTGTTGCTGTAACTATCTAGCCTTATCACAATCTTCAAAATCTCTTTTCATTACATATCGAATGAAAGCATATTGTCTCTACCTTGTAGATACTTACATGTTTAACCGATTGCGTAGGTCACCTGTATGCATCCACATCAAGAAAGAGCTGTCCTTCTTGATGTCTTTTAGAGAGAGAAGGTAGAGAACAAGGGAAATACCCTCTGCCATTCAAAATGATAGAGGTGAAGAAGATAAAAGCACAGGACTCGGATGCAAACGCTTCTCAGCTTGAATCCTGCCCTGCTAGTTACTGCCGTTTGACCTTGGACATGTTCCTGCATTTTCTGCAGCTCTGTTTCTTTATCAAAAAGATTGGTTTAATGGCAGTAACAATACTAATAATATCTTCTTCAGAGCACTGGTTTAAGGATTAAATAAGATGATTCATGGAAATGCTTAACACAAAATAAGGGCTCAGAAATGTTCTGCTTTGATCATTACACATTAGTAATAGGTATGAGTGGCCAAATAAACTTAGTAGGCAGCAGTTAATATTTGAATTTAAAGGAAAGATTGGTACCTTTTGGCCGGATATAAAGAAGATAGATTGAAAAGATTCGATTTTAAATGGATAGACTGAGCAGATTCGGGAAAACATTTTCTGTGGTTTTAAAGAGCTGTTACGAACACTAAGTCAGAATTCACAGAATATTTTTGGTGTCAATAAATTATATTACTGGAAGGATACATTCTTCTAAAGGAATATTTTGGAGATAGGGCTAAAAAAATAGGCATGATCATACACAACTTAAAATGTAAGGTTTAAGAAATTTATGCTTATTTGGACATTACTTGAAATCACAGACATTGACTGATATCCACATTAGCATTTAACACAACGATTTGCATGCGGCATATTTTTGAAAGAATGATAATAGAAGCATCTAGCATGGTGCTTGCTACATGATGAAGAGTGAACAATTATATGATCACTGCTATGGTTCGGGAGTGATGATTATAAAGATATTAAATCCACAGTGATTAAATTAGTTTGTGCCTGTCTAAATCAAATGGTCTCAGTCATGTGATACAAGGACCAGTGTATAAAGAAAACAAAATGATATTTATTTGCAATCAGTTTGGCAACTATAATTGTACCATTTATACTCTTATTAAAATAGGTAAAGGCAATGGCTCTGTTTCCCACTGTAATTGTATAAATTGGGTAACTAGAGATAATAAGCACACATGCATAATTTAATTGCTGGCTGTATAAATTTTATTGTTGATATTTAGATTAATTTCTACGTTTTGTGAGAATAACCCTCCTCTCAAAGGCATTCTTTACTGGCTTGTATCAGTTCCAGCCAGCCAGTCAGTAACCAGCCATGTGAGTGAGGATTGGTGGGGGCGGCGGGGGAGGACTGGTGAAACCAACTTGCTGCCAGTAAGTATGTGTTCTTAATTTGGGCGAAGCTATTTTAAGCAAGCTAATCACTCAACCATTGAATCCCAATTTCTCAATCTCTCAACTACAAAATATTTCTAATCTGTGTTATCAGTGCAGATTGTATCTTTCTTAGCCGAGGGTAATTGAGCCATGAGGATCTTAGTCATACTGCTCAGTATATTTCCAATTTCATCAGATATTTGGGTAAAATTTGAATAGCTTTCAGAGGCAGTGGTCTCAGTCCAGATGTCTGCTGATCCCCTCCATGTCTTATCTCATTTATTCAGACTGTCTTGAATGGTTCTCTGATGCTGATCTTCCCAGCACCTATCCCAATCCCCAAAATCAAGGTGACTTCCATGACATCGGGGGACATACTTTATTCAGTTGCCTAATATAGTATTGCAGGACCTTTTAAGGTGTTCAATAAGAATAAATTAAATTAATTTCAGTTGAATTTAATTAGACAGAGCCTTCAAAATATCAAAGATATCTGTGAAATGAATTTTGATTCCATTAAATTGCAAATAATAGAGGATTTAATCCCTATTGATTTAGAGTTTCTGTTTTTATATGCTACATTTATTTTGTCTTAATTGATGTGTTAAAATACATATAATTATTTTGTATTTAAAAGTGAAACAAATATTAGAATATTCAAAAGTTTAAAAAGTCACTTAGGAAATATTTTTGCTATAAAAATGGATTGGAACTTAACATTTAATTGTCTCTCTAGTTCTTTAAAAGTTTAATAGAAATATCTTGCAATTTAGTTACAACATGATTGTATTTTTTATCATACTACATGTAGTGGCCTTTTATTTTCAGAGAGTTCAGGTGTGGTATATAACTAAAAATAAACAAGTTTACTACTATTCAAAAATAAATTAGAGGAAGAGTAAAAATTACACTGTTTATACCTAGAAATAAGTTTAAACAAAGAGGTAAATTTCTTTATATTGAAAATTACAAAACATTAATGAAAGAAACTGAAGAAAGTACAAATAAGTGGAAAGATAGTCCATGCTTATGGATCGATAGACTCAATATTGTTAAAAGGTCTGTACTCACTAAAGAAATCCACAGATTCAACACAATCCCAATCAAAATTCCAAAGATGTTTTTCAAAGAAATAGAGTAAATAATCCTAAAATTTGTACAGGACAACAACAACAAAACAGAATAACCAAAGCAATTTTGAGAATGAAAACCAAAACTGGAGGTATCATGCATCTTGATTTCAATATATGTTACAAAGCTATAGTAATTAAAACAGTGTGGTATTGGCATACTATATTCCACATAGATCAGTCGAACAAAATAGAAAGCCCAGAAAGAAACACACACGTATATGGTCAATTAATTTATGTCAAAGGAGCCAAGAATATGCAGTGGGAAAATGACAGTTTCTTTCATAAATGGTATTGGGAAAACTGGACAGCCACATGCAAAAGAATGAAACTGGACCAGTGATTTATAAAGTACACAAAAATTAACTTGAAATGGATTAAAGACTTAAAACCATAAAACCTCTAGAACAAGGTATAGTTGGTCAGTGCCTTGACATAGGTCTTGGCGATTATTTTTTTGAATCTGACACCAAAAGTTATTATCAAAAAGATGAGAGGTAACACATACTGGTGAGGGTATGGAGAAAAGGGAATTCTCATGCACAGTTGATAAGATACATAGTAAATTTCATCACTTTATTTTTGTGTTATTGTTTATTTTATTTTTCCATCTACTGTTTTAATTTCTATATAATTTGCAAGTTGAACTAAGAAAAGCTGAATAAGAAGATGTATGTGTGTTATTTTCTTTATTTTTTTTAACAAATGTTTATTAATGGCCACTGCGTGCCAAGCACTATTTTAGGTACTTAAAATGAATCAGTGAATAAAACAGATCTGTTCTCATAAATAATTTTCTTAATTCAGTGAAAAGGAAATTTTCCCTTGCTTTGGGTAAGAGACATTGGTGGAAGGAGTGTGACATCCATGGTGGACTGTGCAGACCTGCTTCTTCCACAGGTCCGGAGTGCGACCCTCACTCCCCCCGCAGATGCTGGCAGATGCGCTTCTCATCGGCACCACAGTTTCATACTGGTGAGTGGTAATGACCCGTAATTTGCCTTTGGTTCCTCCATAGCTCAGACCATGGAGTACCTTTGGAACCCTGGAAGTCTCAGCCCAGTTTCAGCTGGAACCGAGGGAATACTCAGTGGTGACGGAAGAAGACTGTGAAATCCTCAAGATCCCTGCAAAGAATTACGCAAAGATCAAATTGGTATGACCCAATCTAATCTATATATTAATATAATACTGTTGTAACATCAAGCTATGTCTTGCCTCTCTGGACATAATATGCCCATCTCTTCTATTTTTAATTTAACTTGACCTGGAGAGCATAAAAATGTGGTTTATTTGATGACCACCATTTAAACCTTCAATGGTAATGGTAGATGTGGAAAGAAAGGTCTCTATACATATATTCTGTGTATATTTTTGATTGCTTTTGATTTCTCATGTGTTTAAACCCCTCCTCTCCCCCACGTTCTGGTGGCAGCATGCTGTGTGCCGGGGGCACAGGACCATCAGTTGGGCGGCCTTGGCTCTGCTGCAGGCCGCCTCAGGAAGAAGCCGGCATGGTCGGCGCGCTGCTTCCTAGCACAACCCTGAGCTGCATGGCCAGGTGATCAGACCCAGAATTTCTCTGGGTTAAGATAACTTATTCACTTCAAGTTTAACAATTTCTTCTCTTTTAGTCATATCCAAAATTCATCCTTTCTCCAAGTTCTCCTCCCCCAGATGGCAGAGCAGGTTGTGTAAATGACAGGATGGGATGTCACTGTGGTCCTGCTGTGCAGCTGCTAACCAGGCTTATGCTGGAGAGGGGCGGGACACACCAGTCCTCTCCATTCTGTTCTCTGATGGCTTTCTGTCCATGTGTCGGTCTCAGTGTCGGTGTTGCAGATGGCTTTCTCAAAATTCAACTTCGTTCTGTATCCTTGGTTTCACAGTGGCTGGCTTTAAAAAAAGCTGTTTTTTATATTCTGTTTTCATTTTCAGATGTCAGAATTACTTATTTAATGTTATCAATTACAACATTTGTATTTAGTCTTGATTATGACAGGGTTTTTAAAAATTCTACAACTTTTAAAGAATCTAATAATATTATGGAAGGTAGGAAAGTATAATTTTAGTAGCAGATTTGAAGATAAAAATTTTCAGTGTGGTTATGTGATCATAGAATGCTGCTCCTATAAAAGTCCAATGTATTTTATACTAATTTATATCATGTAACCTTTATTTTTCTTTTGCTGCCATTTATCTGCTATACATTTTTACTTCTTTCAAAATTACCTAGTATTGAAAATTTGATATTGACTTTTTTCAGGAAAAAACAAAATTTGAAAATAAGCAAATAGTGAAGTTAATTCGTAAGTGTCCATATTACGTGGAGTGGCCCACTTTGTCCATACACGAGCTGGTTCTGCTGACCAGATGGAGAAAGTTTCCTCCAGGTCATGGTGAGTTTGATGCAATTGTGGATCCTTCTCTTTTATAACATCACGCTGTTGGAGTTTGGGACTTTTCATAGTTTTCATATTTTATACTATTTCTTCATGAGTGTCTGATTTATTTAATGTTATCTTTCAATTGGACATTTAGATTATTGCCTGTTTTTTTGTTTTTTGTTTTTGTATAAAAAATCTTTCTATATCGGCTTGAAGAGTGACCTCACTGGCCTCCCTTCTGCATCCATTTGTATCTTCCCAGAGCCCTGCCCCTCTTGCCCCACCCTGACAGTCAGTGCCAGGACCAAACTGAAAGGGACATGCAATGAGGTCAGAGTCCCCTCCTTGTTCCTGGTTGAACGAGCACCCACCAAGCAGTAGGCTAGCTCCTCTGCACCTGTGCTGCGCACTGTCCATGGGAGATGCACTATGGAGCTGAGTGCATTTCCAGGGCCAGGGCCAGCAGCAGTGCGTCTGCCTACACGCACAGTGTCCAGTGTGGCTGGGCATGTGGCCATCCTGGGTGACATGTGCATGAAGAGTGGAGGTGGCATTAGGGCCTTCTATACTCTTTTCCATCTGTAAGAACCTACTAAATAAGAGATGCCAACTGCTGTGGCTGGCTGACTGTGTCCCACAGAATCTGCACGTGGAAGCCCTGACCCCCAAGTGTGGCGCTGTTTGGAGCTGGGCCTCAGGGTGTAGCTCTAGCCAGGAAAGTGAGGCCTCCCTGCGTGGTTGATCCCCTCGAAGGAAGGGACAGGAATAGATGTTCACTCTTGGCCATGCAAGGACACAGCAGTCAGTGGCTCTGCAAGCCAGGAAGAGGCCTCACTGGACACTGAGTCAGCGGGCTCCTTGACTTTGGACTCCCAGCCTCCCCAACTGCGAGGATAGTCATCTGTTGTCTAAGCCCTTGGCCTGAGGTGTTTGTCATCGCAGCCCCAGCTGCCTAAGGCACTCATACAGGAGGAAGCACTGCGGGTGGCCAGCACCTGGGCCCCTTCAGGAAAGGGTCACTGCTGCTCCTCAGACAGCCGCTGACCGGAGAGAGGCTGGCAGTCCGGCTGGCTCTCCTCCAGCTGCACACTGGGCGTCCAGCCCCGGGTTATAACGTCAGAGGACGGTTATAACCGCAGGCCACCGAGCCATAATTGTAGTGGGGGATTCGGTGCCCTGAGGGGGAATTAGTTGGAAGTTAATGTTCTCAAAAGAATGAGTCTCAGCTGCAAATTCTGTGATGTGACTGTTCTGATGATAAACACATGGTGGAGGAGTTTGGGGATCTCACTAAGATGTCCCTTCAGGGGGTCACTGTATAAGAGAAGAGTGAGGTCCAGCATGGTGCCGCACAGAGGTTCTTTCATTGCCAAAAAGTAAATGTCATTAGGGGTAAGTTTATGCTTCAAAAACTGAGATACCTAGTAAACCTGTTAAATTTGGTGAGCCTTTAACCCTTGTCCTGAATCTGTTTCAAATTTCTTTACAGTGCTGGTGTTTATGTTTTATTTAACATTTTTTGAGGTATAGTGTTTAGCCCATATTTAGCCAGCCAGACATATATTTTTTTCTCTTGCTTATAAAAGTTGAATATTAGTCATGTTGCTTTTTTGTTCATGAAACATTATTCCTAATGAGGTATAAATGCCATTTTTTGGCCAGTAGTACATATGGAAGACAAGTAGTAACAGTTTACTACTTGTAAAAAACTGGGAATTGAGCATTCCTAAATTCAGCATGTTTACTGTACTGAAACAATTTTTTTAAAATGTGGATGTTTTGTAGTTATTATGGCTGTCCTACTTCATATCAGAAATTTCAAACCTTGGTCCATGCCTCATCTTTAGGGCTCTTTTGTATAAAAATAATATCTCAGCCTTGCCAATATATCAGGACATTATTATTTTTCAGGTGATTCAAAAGGAGGAGAGAAACCATAATCAAAGATATTTTTAATCAAAAGGAGGAGAGAAACCATAATCAAAGATATTTTTAATTACATGAGTCAAAAGAATACAAAACTTGGAAAAGGGGAATAATTATACGCTTTTAATATATTTGATTACTAATGATGAATAATCTGTGTCTCTGTCTAAAATGTTTAAATTTAGCATTGAAGACTTAAGAAAGTACTGACTTGATATACAATTCCTTAGACTAACGCCGGGTTTGAGTTCTTATTTAGTAAATGTCAAAAAAAAAATAGTGGAAACTATATTTCATTGGACAATCTGTGATTATAATGAATAAGTCAAAAGTAGCATTATTTTATGAGATAAATAAATATGTGGTGTTACATTTATACAGTTTTAAAAATCATTTATCCTCCTTAGGGAGGAAATGACAGTTTCACTGGATGATCTTCAAAGCCCCTTTCAGCTCTGAAATATTGTGCAGCTTATAAATAAACATACGTAGGTGAAGACTAAGTCTTGTCATCCTAATCTAATTTTCTTTCATGGTAGTGACAAACTTGATATATCAAAGAGAAGCATTAAGTATAATACATCTTGACTTTAGTCAAGATTTATTTTGAATTTTTATTGGAAAATGTAGAGAATGTAGCTCAAATTAGTCATTATCTCGGTTTAAAATTAGCAGTAGTCTGATTTCCAAAGCATAATTAAATGTGTTTTCATCTTATTTTAGAAATGTGTATTGGATGAAGTTTCAGAGAGATCAGTTAATTATTCAAAAAGTTGGTAGAATTTAGGATTAATCTTGGTCAATCCATGCAATAAGTGAAGTTTTTCTCTGACTTTATTTCCTTACTTTTGTGTCGTCTATCAAGAGAGTTTGGCTGTGGTGAACATGTGCAATGTTGCTTGTAATTTAGGCCTGTCTAGTCTGTATCACACCAACCAAAGTCTTCCCAGGTATTGTTTTGCCAAGGTGTGACTGGCTAGAAAATGGCAGCCAGCTGACCTCACTGATCAACCTGTTTCCATGTGTATTTTGTGCATAAGAATAATGATAAACAAACTTGGCCTCAATGAACCATTTATGTACATTTTATTGTTATCCTGCTTATGCTCCCTCTTTTCTAGGTAGGATTTGATATAGCACATTCCACTTCTTTGATCCACTTGTCTATTATTTATCAAGTAATCGATACCACACTGTCTTGATTATGGTTGCTTTTTGGTAAGACTTGAGCATAAATGGTATCACTCCTCCAACTTTGTTCTTCACCCTCACCGCTGTGGTGAGTCTTCTGGACCTTTTGCTTCTCCATATTAACTTTGTAATCGGTTTATCAGTATTCACAAAAAACAGTTGGGAATTTGGGAATGGTTTGAATCTATAGATCAAGTTGGGAAGAAATGACATTTTGAAAATATTATCTTCCTAACCTAAGCTTGGAACTTCTCTCCATTTATTTGTTTTTTTTAAAATTTTTTTATCGGAGTTTTATAATTTTTCTCATATAGATATTATACATATTGGTTAGATTTATATCTAAGTATTTCATTTTTGGAGTGCTAATGTAAATAGTATTGCATTTTTAATTTCAAATTCCACTTGTTTATTGCTGGTTTGTAGAACCAGTGTTTGGTTTTGTTGATTTTCTCTATTGATTTTCAGCTTTCGATTTCATTGATTTCTGTTCTAACTTGTGTTATACATTTCTTCTGCTTGCTTTGGATTTAATTTGCTTGTTATTTTCTCTTCTTCAACAGAAAGCTTGGACTATTAAATGTAGATATTTCTTTTGTTCTAATATTTGCATTCAGTGCTCTAAATATCCCTCAAAGCACTACTTTCACTACATCCTGAAAATTTTGATAAATTGTTTTTATTTACATTAATTCAAAATATTATTAAAGTTCAAATTTATTTAATTTTTAATTTAAATTTTAAATTATTTTAACATAAATACAATTAAATTTAAATTATTAAATCTCTTGAGATTTCCTTTTTGACTCACATATCATTTAGAAGTGTGTTGCTTAAGCTCTACACCTTTTGAGATTTTCCATTTATCTTTCTGTTATCAGTTTGTAGTTAATTCCACTGAGGTCTAAGAGAAGACATTTTATTACCACTTTCCTATTAAATTTGTTGTTTTATGTACAGAATGTGGTCTCTCATGGTGACTGTTCCATGTGAGCTTGAGAAGAAGATGCCTTCTGCTTTCGTTGGATTAATTAATTATTATAGATGTTCATTATACCCACTTGACTGATGGTGTTAAGTTCAGCCAACTCCTTACTGATTTCCTGCCTGTTGGACCTGCCCATTTTTGAGAGAAAGGCGTTGAAGTCTCCAAATACAATAGTGGATTCATCTTTTTCCCCTGGCATTGTTGTCGGTTTTTGCCTTACATTATTTTGATGTCTTGTTAGTAGAAACATATTAAAATAATTGTTTTCCTGGAGAAGTAACTCCTTTCCCGTAACTCCTTTCCCACTATGCAGTGCCCTTTGTTACTCATAACTCTCCTTACTTTGAAGTCTGCACTGTCTGACATTAATTCAGCTACTCCCATTTTCTTTTGATTAGTGTTGATACATTTTTCTTCATACATTTACTTTGAATTTACATGCATCTTTATATTTAAAGTGGCTTCTTGTAGATATTATATAATAGGGTCTTGTTTTTTGATCCAAATGACAACCTGTCTTTTGGTTGATGCGTTCAGACCATGGACATTCAATGTGATGATTGATATAGTTGGATAATATCTACCATATCTGTTACTGCTTTCTATTTGTTGCCCTTGTTCTTTGTTTCTACTTTTGGCTTCTACTTGTTTTCCACCTTTTGTGGTTTTAATTGAGTAATTTATATTATTTCATTTTCTCTTCTTCCTTAGCATGTCAGTTATACTTTTTAAAAAAAATTTTAGCAGTTGCCCTAGAGTTTGTAATATATATTTTTAACTAATCCCAACCCATTTACAAATAACACTGTACCACACTTCATGGATGGTGAGAGTACCTTGTAATAACAGAATTATCCTTCTTCCTCTACCTCATTCCTTGCACTGCTTTTGTCATTCACTTCGCTTATTCCTAAGCATAGCTAAGCAGACATGTATTCATAAGCATGCACAGTCAAATACAGTGCCGCATATATATATATATGTAAATTTTCTATATATATATATTAAATTTTCTAGTAGCAACATTTAAAAAAGTAAAAACAAACAGATGAAATTAAGTTTAATATATTTTAACTCTATTTTCAATAGGCATTCAATATGAAATTATTAATTAGATGTTTTACATCATTTTATTCAATTAATTTCCATGTTGTCTTCAAATTCCATGTGTATTTTGTACTTAAACATTCTTCTGCTTGGCCATACTATGCTTCAGAAGCTCAGGAGATCCATGTGGCTGGTGGCTTCCTATTAGCACAGACTTAGAACGTGCAATACCCTTTCTGACATTGCAGAACATAAAAAAGGCAAAAATATTGATGTTGCAGATTTATAGAACTGGACTTTTAAACTGCTGACAGTAAGGATGAACTCTATGGCTGCTTTTTAAAAGATCTTATAAATCATTTTAATGACTACTTTCTAACAAGTAACTACAGCTGAGAAAGTAAACCATGTCATTGTAGGTTTGCTTTTCTTAGTCTGACTTTTGTCTTAAATTTCTCTGAAATTACACGTTTAAAGATGTGTGTGTAAGGAGATGATAATATTATCTCAGGAAAATAAAAACATTTGCATGTAATAGTTGTATTTTAATTTTTAAACAGACTCTATTAGAATAACAAATAGATATATTGGGATACCACAAATCTTTTTCTTCATAGATGTTAATGGACCTCAGAAAGGAACATTTATAATTTAAAATTATTAATGTAGAATTTACGTAAACTAAACTGTATTCTGTACAGGGAACTTAGTATTTGAAGGTATCCTATAATAATTTGCTTGAGAAAAGAATCTTTAAATACTTCATAAGTCTGATTTTAATATTGACATTATAACTACATCACTATAGTTTTTTAATAACAAAAGCGATTTGATATTTCATAAGGCTAGGCCCTGATTGCAAATATAATCTTTCTGTCACATATTTGGAACCTGTAATGTCCCCTATTCCTCATCCAGAAAATAATATTAGCTACTTAGGACGATGCACAAGACTGTTACATCACATTACCCCAAAGTAGATGGAAGACTTGAAAACTACCCTTCCCTGCTTCTGAGAATGAAGTGGGACTCCCTGTACCCCGCCACCATCACAGCCACCACTCTGACCCGCTGAGCGACGTAAGTGGTTCCTTTGGAATTTTCTGGAATCTGTAGAATGACTCTTGCTCAAGATTATTATAAGAAGAGTTTTGTAGGCTTTCACAGTTTCAACAAAGCAAAAAAAACCCTATATATCCACATCTGTTTGTATATCTACCTCTAAAATCTCCATTCATTGTCTCCTGAACTGAGCTGCGCCTGGAAGATTTTCCCTATTTTTTTAAAAGCAAGTTACTCTCTCATACTTTGTCTCCTCGAAGCAGCATACCAGAGCTTTGAGATCCTAATCTGTTTTAATAAATCGGTACCTTTTCTTGTTGCAGCCCTTTCTTTGTAACCAATTGCTCACTCATAGGTGTGAGTTATATGGCAGTGTTACAGTTTCTCTTAGGATGATGGTCACATGATTGGTTTTGCCTCTTTACATATTTATAATGTCAGTGGCATTACTCCTCATTTTGGATCCCAAACACATTTATTCAAGGTTTCCTAAACTATTATTTAATGGAGCAGGTCTTCAGCTCCTGAGAAATAACAGTGTTGGTTATAAAATATTTGCATTGCTTATAAAAAGAAAGAAAAACAGTACTGTGCTAGAAGCAATCTACCTCTGACTATAGCATTCTTACCCTATTTTAATTTTTGCATTTCTACATGCAAATGACAGGCACATGAATAGTTAATTATTCATAAGTATGTATGATAATCCTCAAACTTTGATTAAAAATGGTGTTATTTGCATGCTTTTCTTCACTTTTGCATTTTAGAAGACTTAGAAATTTGACATACTAATACTCTCATAAAAGTCCTTCGTTGAAACAAGACAAATCTTGGATCAGCAGAGGGCAGCCACATTCCAGACCTGTATTTCTTTTCTGGTCTCTTTAGAGTCCTAAATCTTATAGGAGCTTTTACAAGATACTTACAGCTATGAGATTAATATTTGCTCTGAGAAAAATGTGAGTATTTATAAATTTAGGCTTGAATGCCATAGTATTTTTGCTTAAACTTCTCAAATAGCATACTTTTAATTTTTGAATTATTTTTATTATTTAATTTTTGTCTGTTTGCCAGTGTAGTGCCATTATCTGATGTCTCTTTAATATTAACTCAACCCTTCCCCCAGAACGCGTGGCTGGGTTTTGCGTTAAACCACCTTGTACCAAAATCCTATTTCAAAGGACAGAGCTGCACTGAACTTGAGAAGGTTTGCTTCTTTTGGCACATACTTTATTAACATGAATTCACTTACATTTCTTAGACAAATGTTATTTCAGAAAATATTACTGAAACTTATCTGGAGATGATATTTTATTTGCCATAGAGTGTAAAATATAACTCAAATTTGAGTTACTATTCAAGAATAAATGACTTGGATCTGAATAATGTGACAATAATTATTGAGGCATTTTGCACAAAAGACTTTCATGTGCTTAAGCAGTTGTTGTCAAGAAGTGCATTGGCCCCTTATTTATTCATGCCATTGGTCAAATATATGAGACAGAGTTTTAAAGAGAAGAAACGTAATATGCATCACTCGAAAAAATCTCTCAATCATAAAGGAACTATCAATAGTGTTTAATGCATGAGAACCACCAGAATATCACCCAGCATATGACCGCAACCACTCAATGGCCTGAGTAACCTGGGGTGTCTTTGAGAAAAAGTGATATTTTTTTTATCACAGGAAAATCTGATATCTTATACTTTGTTCTTATGTTACCTTTATTAGATTAAAAAAGTTATATGCAGCTTTTAAAAATTACATATTGTGAAAAAATTGAAATTATATATATAAAAAAAGAAGAAGAAAAGTTAAGAGCCTCTGGTCACTCCGAGGTGTTCTTGCATTGTCCTAACAAGTCTTGCCTAGGGTAATAATAAAACCAGCAGGTAAACAAGTGCAGTTCTCTTCTCCACTGACAATACCTGTAAAATCTTTCCCTTACATACCTGGAGCTCAGAAGGGTCTGCTCATAAATCAAATAATCCACAGTAGTTTTATATGAAGAATAATAAATGGACGAGCATAAAATCTCAAATCATTGGAAAAGCCCTACTAGACAAAAAAGATTTAAGAACAAAACTATTACCAGAATTTTGGAGACACAGAAAAATATTTCTGAGACTATTTTTAGTTGTCTCTGTAAATACATCTTGTGTGATTAAAGCTCTGGAGTTTAGACAGAAAAATTATTTTGTCAAAAGTCAAAATTATGTGCCATCTCTTTTAGGTGAATGATTTAATAATATCTCAAACAACTAAAGGAATGTTTGTTCATAAGAAATTTGTGTGTGTGTGTGTGTGTGTGTGTGTGTGTGTATGTATGTATGACTCAGGATATATTTCAATGGAGAAGTAATGAAAAAATATTAATAACTCAGAAGTTAAATCTTAACACCAAATTTATTGTGGTCTAAAACAGAAAACAAGGGACCTACACAACAGTTTTAAGTGTCCAGTATTGTTACTATAAGCACAATGCTGGACAGCAGATCTCAGAGCTGCCTTATGTAGGATGAGTTGCCTTTTCTTGCTGCTTTCAAAATTCCCTTTGTGATGTTTGACAATTTTATTATGATGTGTCTGTGTGTAAATCTTTTTAGATTTATCTTAGTTACAGTGACTTGAACTTTGTAGGTCCAAATTTGAGAAGTTTTTAGCCATTATTCCTTCAAATAGGGTCTCTGTCCTCTTTTCATCTCCATCTAGGACTCCTATATATTCTTCATTATTTTTCTTTTAGCTCCTGTGCCTTGGTAAATTCAAAAGTCCTGTCTTCAAGTTTGCTAATTAATTCTTTCTCTTGTTTGGTCAAGGGCTGTTAAATCCCTCTAGTGAAATTTTCAAGTCAGTTATTCTTTAGTTCTGGAATTTCAGTTTGGTTATTCATCGTTTCTATCTCTGTTGATATTGTAATTTTGTTCATGTATATTTTTCCTGATTTAATTTAGTTGTCTGATCTCTTTGAATTCATTGAACATCTCTATGATGGTTATTTTAATTCTTTGTCTTGTAGTTCATATATCTCCACTTCTTTAGAGTCATTTTCTTGTGATTTAATTGGCTCCTTTAAATGGCCCATATTTCCCTGCTTCTTTGTGTGTCTTGTAATCTGCTACTGGGGCTTAATGATTTAAAAAACTATCCATTCCATACAGGAACAGACCTTCACTGGTCAGTGTAGCTAGAGAATTCGGGGCCTCTGAAGCCTTTTCTGTGGATGTGTCTTCTCTGCATTTGTGTATGTAGATTCCTAATTAGAGGAATTTGTGGATTACTTTTTTTCAGGAATTCGTAATTTCTTGTTCTCTCCAGGTCTGTTCACTGTACCATGGGTCCTCTACAGCCAGCAGCAGCATGCCACCCAGTTCTTTTTTTGTTCTTAGCAGCCCCTATATAGCTAGAATATAGGTCCCATGCATGATCCGAGCAATAATGCAGAAGCCAGTCCATCGGGCAGCCTGCCAAAAAGCCAGAGCACTGGATGCAGGCATCTATTCTCTAACCTTTGAGAGGGAGGCCATGCAGCCACCCAGCTGTATTGTCCCCTGTCTGCTATGCCATCGGTCTTCTGGAGAAGCAACCAGCCCATAGCTCTTACTGTACTTACGGCCCCCAGGCATATAATTATGAAAATAATATATACTTAGTGTATATAGTTTGGGAAAACAGAAAGTGATAAAACCTGTGTAACATATAATTATACTCATATAGACATCAACTATTAACATTTTCCTGTATTTCCCAGGTTTTTCATTCAGAAGCAAGTAGCTTTTGTGTATTTACCCAAAGTTGAATACTATAAAGTTAATGGCACTCTGTTCTAAAATGAGTATATTCCATGGCCGTAACAGTTTTGAAAGTTATGAATTTTAGTAGAAGCATATTTTCTGTGAATTATCACAATTTATTTAAAAATATCTCTATTAAGTTATATAAAGTATCTTACATGCTCGGTTTTGAATACTTAATGCGTAAATATTATTTACCTGATTATTTTCTTAGGAAAATTTTTTATAGTTAGAGGTATTTATTTCTTTAATGCATAAGTATATTTTATCATTCTTGACACAAGCTATAAATTTATTTCTTAAAAAGCTCTAGCCACATCTTATGCTCTTGGCTTTGGTTTTTATTAGAGTGTTAGCTTATACAAGACACTGGTGTGCAGAAGAATGTGGACAGTATATAATAGGAAGTGTCAAACATTGATGAGAAAAGTTAGTATTTTTTTAATAAAAAGCATTAGGAAATAATCTGCAGACATAGGGGAATAGGTTAAGTTAGAGTTTTAACCTGTCATGTGGCAAAAATTATTTTAAATTAGTTATGTTAAAAATAAAAATGACAGAAGGAAATATGGGCAATTTGTAACATTGTAACAAAAAAGTGATGAGATTAAGAGGAAAACAATAGTTTCAGAATAATCAAATAATATTATAAAAGAATTAATATGAAAGAGTTCACAAAATCTAATAAGAAAAATAAAAAAGAGGTTTATCATATCTTTTTAAACTGGTTTTGAAAGTGCTAAAATATTAAAGAACAGTTTTCACACATTTTTGTTAGAATATTGCGCACAAACTGAAAGCTGGATCATCAGTAGGTGTACTGAAGGATGATTTTGCATAAATATCATATAGAGTTAATAAACTAATTTGAGTGTAAATAAGCAATGTTCTGAAGTAGTGTAATAAAATAAACCTCTTTATGCAATGGTTTACCTACACTGGTCCAGAGTACATTAAAGAATACTAAGCGGAATATTTCTTAAATCAGAGTTAATTATTGTGAAATGAATGAGATAAATCATTACCTCAAATAATGAATAAATTTAATTGTTGTGTATACTAGGTATGAATGATAAATGCATCATGGTGGCCATGTACTTCCTTGGGCCAGTCCGTTTAGTACATGATTATTCATTTCTGAAATAATATTGCTTAAGTAATTGGATGAAATCAATGTAGATAGTTAGGTAGTGTCAAAATGAAGTAACTAATCAGCGTATCATTGTTAAATGGACAATTAACCATGATTAACTACAATTTATGATTAAAATATAGGATTGTCAGGTGATAACTAGAAACTTTTCTTTTTCTACACAAATATAAAGATAATTTTCTTCTATTAACTTAGTGCTATTTATAAAGCACTGTATCTTTCAGGTTGTTAGATAATCTGTTTGCTCTTTTAAAGAACCCTGTGATATAAGGACATTTTGCCATTTCAACTGAAAATAGAATTTTGATTTCAGATGTCAGGCCAAACATGACTGCTTACTTGTCCTAATACACAGTATCTCATTGGAATGAAATACATACACCTATCTGTATGTTTCAGCATCCTTCTATATACGTATATATCAAGATTCATCACAGTGCTAGAAAAAAGCAATATTTTTGGTGAATCAGAAATGTTTTTGACAGATGTTACACTTCCTGTGTTATTTAAATCATACCCTTCTTGTGTTATTTAAGTGTTTCTATGTGCTTAGCATCTAGTCAGTCACTGGTAATGTCACCAAAATTCTTCTTTGGTGATTAGCAGCTTCTGCACAGAAGGAATTTCTCTGTGAATCTACCACCAGACCCAATTTTGCTTTTCCCTATGGAATAAAAATCTTGAGAATCCAACGAAACCATGGAAAGCAAAACCAAAGACAAGAAGGGACTACAGTGTGTATTTTATTGAGAGCTTATAGGATCTTTCTATGTGTAGGAATTCTTTGAAGCCCAGGGTGAATGTTAATTCACTTGGAAGGAATTGATTTCTTCCTCCTCCCCTAGGCATTTAGAATTACAAAAACAAAAACAATATAATTTAAAAAAGTGTTTAGTGCCTCACAGGTGGTATGAATTCTAGCCCCAATACCAGGACTCATGGTTAGTAATTTTCAGACACTTTGTCCTTTTCCTTTTTCCATTCCATTCAGCACCACAAGGAGGAGAGGAAGATGTCTCCTGGAACTTCCTGTGAGGTGGGCTTTTCCTAGTTCGCCCTTGGGGCTTTCTGAGGGAGGATGTTCACATCTGAGTTATTTTTTATTTTCTATGCTAAATGATAAGTACTTAATATACATGAGGATATTTTAGATATTTAGATATTCTTTATAAGAATGATCTATTTTATTTTAAGGTACCATGAACTCAAAAGGCATGGAATAATTGGAAGGTAAATAATGAATCAGTGATCAATTTTGATCTGTATTTCTGTTCAGCCATAAATGCTACTTATCTGCATATGAATATACATTTCTAAATAATGAAGAAGCAATGTTTAATATTGTTTAAATTTTCTTTAGTACGAACCCTTACAGAAATAGTAAATGCGAACCCCTTGCTATCCAAGATGTTTCTTAACATTATAAAAGTAAACTAAATATAAGGAAGACATGTTCAGATTGATTTCTCTCAATGGAAAATCAAATTAAAAAATGGCATCTGTTGTCCTGTTCTTTTATATTGTTCTGTGCCTAGTTGTCTAGTTTCACAAGAGCTGATGTCCTTTCAGGTAATGAGTGGGGTACTTGAGGCTGCATTAGCCTTACCAATCAGATGATCTTCTGTTCCCAAACCATGTGCGAGTCCATTAGGCCAACGAGCTGGGGTTTATCTTAATTAAGAAGATGTCCTATAACAGCCTTTCTAATCGCTGGTTTCTATTGAAACAGACCTCATCTGTCCCAGTGTGATACCAATAGCCAGGAAGGAATTATGCTGTTTATCATGACTTCTTCTAACTGATCTGAAGATTGGAATGAGATAGTTTTGCTAGACTTGTGATTATTTCCTGGCATGTGATAAACAACAGAAAGAAAAATAATGATGCCAGATATCCAGTTTCTGTGAATTCTTCTTATTTACTTCTCATTATTTACCTTTAAGATAAAATTGTTTGTTCTTTTTATAATGGTCTAAAGCTTTCAGGCTTAAGAATGTGGGTCTGAGTTTGGATGAGGCTCTTTAATACCTAACTTTTAAATGCAAATCAACTTTATTTCCTGAATTTAAGAATATGACCTTTAAATGATAATAATTAAAACCTTATATAGTTCATGATTATGTCTTTTCAATAAAAAATGAGTTAAATCCTTTGGCTCTTTCAACTTCATTTGTCATTTTCTGTGCCACCCCAGAGGAGAGAATGCGAGAAAGGCAACACTTACCTTGACATGCCTGGCATAAGGACTTTGTAATGGGAAGCAGGGTCAGAGGCCAAATGAGTAAAACTAAGAAACACAATTAGGGGGATGTTAAATCTTTCACAGGTAGTCAGTGTGTTTTTTTTCTTTGTCAAAAATAGTCATATTTAAAATTTCTTAAGTGCGGCGATACACATTTGTGGTAATGTCATTAAACTCAGACTACTTAGCTAGATGAAAAGAGTTTTGCTGTATTGTCTTCATTAGGATGCACGTTTGCAATGATTGTTAGACCACAGACACACACTCAGGGAGCGGGGGTGCTCCCATTCAGTGAGAAGGCCTCATCAGTTTTGCTGTGGCGGTCTGGTCAGCTGGCTTTTGAATTGTTGCCTCGCCTTCAACAACGGACCTTTATCTTCCCTGATACTGTGGGTGCTTCTCTGTGATCTATAGGAGGGTTTCAGGAAAAGACTGACAGTAGTAATGTGTTCTTTAATGTGCGTTTAAGTGCGCCCTTTTCTTACCTGTAGCAATAGCCAGGATGCTCTCTGTCTTCCCTTACATCCTACTGATAGACTAAAATAAGCAAAACAGTCTCTAGTATCATTTCACCCTTTGGTAGAAGAGTACTTGACTTTAAGAGTGTGGTCTATGAGAAAATCTCTCTTTGTCTGTACAATTTACACACAATTCTACAGACGTATTATACTTTGAAATCTTAACATCTTAAGATTTGTAATATCATTTGGCTGTAAGAAACATAGTATAAGACAGTATTACCATAATAATTTATTTTAGCAAAATTATAATTAAGGGAAATAAATGATCGGTGACAGTAGAATAACCTTTCACGGTTTTTATTATAAACATTGAGCTCTGAATATTATATAAGGAGATATTATATATTCTGATAAACATATCAGCAAAATAATTGAAATGCCACTTGATTTATCTTAAAGTATTTTTCCATTTTATGTTGGTGTTTTTTTATTTTATTGCTAATGGTAGATTATATTACCAACAGATACCTTGTTTTTTAACTATAATTTTTAAGGAGCTAAGCTATTCTCTATCTTATTTTTTTAATAACATCAATAATTTTTGTCATGCTGATATATACTCATAAAGTGAAATAAATACACTGAATAATCAAAAATTCAAAAATTTTAGTTTTCAGTTTTCTAATTTAAAAATCATGGGAAAGATACACATGTGTTTCTATCTTTATATTATCTCGGTAGTTTTAGGGTTTTCAGAAAAATATACTGATCTGCTTCAGAATGAACAAAGTAAAAAGTCCATTTGAAACTAATTTTAATTTATATATCTAATTGATTTTACTTAAATTGTGTTGATAATTTAAAATGTTATATAGATCAGGAGGTTTTATTTAAATTGCTTTTTAATACATACATTGATAGTTATAAAAGTATTATCCAGTTAACCTTCAAGTGTATCTTGGCCTTATAATAGTTTCACAAATTTGAGCAAAAAAAACCCTGTAAATAACATGATTTATTGTATAATGCATCATGCTAAGTACTTTATGTGAACTTTGGAGTATGGAATGGGCACGCCTAGTTTTGACATTGTTAAGAAGGAAAATCTCACTGTGGAGACTACACACTTCACCTGGGGTCACACACAGGGTGGCAGAGCAGGGTCAGAAAGCATCACAGTGTGGCCTCAAGGCCTTGCTTTAAGGCCCGCCACACTCCCTGAGGGCTGGGCGGGCTCCGGGTGGGCTGGGAGCCGTGCATTTGGTCTGCGGGGACGTCGCAAGCCGTGAACTGTGTCAGCTGTGGTAGGAGTCCTTGTGCCACCAAACCCAGCCGTGTGCGGGGCGGGCTCACCCCACTACTGTTGCCCCCTCTGTGGCGTGCTTCCTGCACACTGTTGCCTTGACTGCCCGCGCCCTCTGGCACTCACATCCATTTCAGTTGCAGGTGTAAACGCCACATGCCAAGTGCTGCCTGTAAACCGGTATCCATTAAGAAATTAAACATAAGTAATTATTGATTAAATGTGCCATATTTTGTTGTCATGATATCTAAAATTATTTGTAATAGAGAAAAATGTGTGAAATAATGTATTTTTTCTTTTCAGTGATAGTGGAAAGTGGAAATATAATTTCTTTCGTGGCTTTTATTAATTCTGGATATTGTAACATTTATAAACCTATTGTTGGACTTGCGAAACTACAGTCAAAAAAAGTGGTAAGTTTTAAACTTATGTATTCTCTTTAATCCGTTAATTTACTCTAATGAATAATGAACATCTTTTTTTGTGCTTATTGGGCATTTATTATTTGTCTTCTTTTGTGGAATTTCTGTTCAATATTTTTGCCTTTTTTTTTTTTGAGTTTCGTTTCTTTTTACTGAGTTGCAAGCAACGCCTCTGGTAAGAAGGGCCTAATATCCAAAATATACAAAGAACTCATTCGACTCAATAACAGCAAAAAAACTAATGATCCAGTCAAAAAATGGACCTGAACAGATACTTCTCCCTAGAGGACATACAAATGGCCAACAAATATATAAAAAGATGCTCAATATCACTAACTATTAGAGAAATGTAAGTCAAAACCACAATGAGATTATAGAATGGCTATAATCAACAGGACAAGTTAACAAAGATTGGAGAGGATTTGAAGAAAAAGGAACCCTCATACACTGCTGGTAGGACTGCAAATTTGTACAGTCACTGTGGAAAACAGTATGGAGGTTCCTTAAAAAAACTAAGAATTGATCTACCATATGATCCAGCAATCCTCTACTGTGTATTTATCTCAAAGACTTGAAACTTCATATCCAAAAAGCTATTTGCACACCGATGTTCATTGCAGCATTATTCACAGTGTTCGGGACATGGAAGCAACCAAAGTGTCCTATGATAGATAATTGGCTAATGAAGCTATGGTACATATTTACAATGAAATATTACTCAGCCCTAAGAAGAGATGAAATACTGGCATTTGCAACAACATGGAAGGACCTTGAAATAATCATACTAAGTGAAATAAACCAGACAGAGAAGGTTGAAAATCACATGATATCACTTATATGTGGGATATAAACCTAAAAGCAACACATGAACAGGACAAACAAACAGACTCATGGACATGGACAGTGGACTGGTGGTTACTAGAAGGTAGGGGGGAGGAGAAAAAATAAAAATATAAAAAGTTAAAAAATATATACACATACACACACATATAAGCTTGAAAAAAGAAAAAAATGTTGATAAAAAAAGATACTAGAATGTAATACAAGTTGTATGATATATTGAGTTGTAAGACATAGAAATGAACAATAAGCACATTAAAAGATACTTAATATTTTTATTCATTAGAGAAATGCCAATTAAAACCACAGGGTACCACTGTAACCATATCGCATTGGCTATATGACCCAGAATATGACTCTAGGTATTTACTCAAGAGACACGAAAATATATGTCTATAAAAAGACCTGCATGAATAATCTTCATAAGCCAAAAACCAAGTGAGCCAAATGCCGCTGGCAGGTGAATGCAGAGAAACATTGCGGTGTATGCTTACAATGGAGCGTCACATCTCAGTAAAAAACTAATGTTACACCTGAGAATACAGATGAATCTCCAAACATCAGGTTGGGCAAAAGCATCAGACCCCAAAGAGCGCATTAGTGTGCGTCTAGTTTCACTACGATCTAGAACAGGCAAAGCCCAAGCTTGCGTGGTAGACACACTAGAGCGTGCTAGAACGTGCTAGTCCTCGGCTGGCCAGGCAGCGTTTGGTGAGCTGAGTTTAACATGGAAACTTCACTGAATTCTCTGCACAAGTTGTATTCGGTATGAAGACGGTCTATTTATAAAAGTGGGCAGTCTTCATGTTAGATGTTGACTTTTGACCCCAGGACACTCTGTAGAGGCTCCACCTTTTCAGAGTTCTTGTCACCCTCCTTCTCTGAGGGCCCCTCTCTTTTTTTGGTGTTTTTTAGTTTTAACTGTACCGCTCACCAACTCATCCCTGTTCGGTACAGTTCAGCTCTCCCTGAGAAAATAATTTGGACTTTCAACTTTTTCCAAAACTGTGCACACTGAAAATCTTGTAGGCTCTTTCCACAAAGTTCCTAGTTTGGACCTAGGTTGTTAGTTCCCTCACTTTCCATGTTTGTGTGTGTGTGTGTGTGTGTGTGTGTGTGTGTGTGTGTGTGTGTGTGTTTTAACCAGACAGGGAAACCAGTTAATTTTGCCATTAATCCCATCAATTCTGGTCCTGTCACTCTCCACTTACTTTCTTTATTCTCTGTTAATCCAATGAGTGTGCCTTGTGTTGGGGGCTGAGGTGGCAGTTGGTGGTTTAGAAAACATGCTAAACTAAGCTTTGCTTGCAAAGTGGTGTCCTAAGGCTCCAAAAAGTGGAATGAGTGCCATGTTCCCTAAACATCTTGACGAACTGAAAAATTGACCTTGCACATCACTAGATGATGGTGCTTTCAGTTGCTGTAGGTATACTGGACTTGTCAATTTACTATTGCTCAAATATAATTTAAATACATGCGTAAGTAAATGTTTTCTCTGATTTGCATGAATTATAATTTATTTTAAATGCCATAGACCAAAATGATTTTCGAAGAGTATTTCTGATAGTAACAATATTTATCCAATATATGTAAGTGGTTTAGTTAAACATACTTATCTATTTCTCTGTCAGAAAAAAATTCGAAAACTTGTTTATATGGGTAAAGTTAAGGAGATGGAGTCCTTTGGGGAGATTAGTGTTCTTCTTCACGTTCCTTTCACATGCACAGTAATTACCGGAAATGAGGTTGAGATGGCAATCATTGAAGATAAGGACCTGTTTGGTGAGTACATAAATTCTTTTCTCTTATTTTAACTGTTATACCATTTTATTTGTTGAGTTTTTGACAAGAGTTTTTGACAAGTTTTGACAAGTATTTCACACACACATCGGGACACTCAAGTAAGTACAAGTGTATTTATGTTGTTCACAGAGACAGCGTATCTATAGATAGCCCTCTTTTTAACTTCATAATATGTATGATTTAATTGTGCTATTTTAGGATATATTAGCACCATTTCAAAAGGCTTTGATTTGAAATTACTAAAAATCTCTCTTCTAATTTGCAAGTTACCATTAAGAGCAACACTCCCACTTTTTCTGTAATTTTTTTGGTTTTCATCTCTAAATTTATTGCTTCTGTGTTTCTGGTTCAGGTCAAGTGTGTACCAACCTCCAACGTACAGTCTAGATCAAGGGTATGTAAGGACTATGGCCCGTATTTATGCCTTTACCTGAAATTCGAGAGTTCTAGTAATATGAAAAGGGTGGTCACGCAGCCACTCGTGTTTGGCCTTCAAACACTGTAAATTCTCAAAAAGGATACGCAATTCAGTACAAAGGGTAAATGAATAGGGATTGATAAGTCATAGAAAGGTATCATTTTATATGCAATAAAACTAAAAATGTTCAACATCGAATAAGAGGAGAGACTCACAGTAACTAGCATGGGTGAGAGGTTTGCTTTAAATAAACTCAATTAGAAAGGTTTGCATAACGATCCATGTGCGACATGAATGATTCCCCTTGTCCTGAATTCCAATTATTTTTCATGTCTCTTTGAGACTCTGTGCCTTCTAGCTGCTTAACTCTGCTTTGGCTTACCTCCAAATTTATGTACTCATTTTTAAAAATTACAAATTTGAAATTGCAATGATGAATTTTCTTCTGTGACATTCAGATGAAATCTTCCCAAAGTAAATATCACTTAAAAATAATTACTAACTGGGAATTAAAATTACAGTGTTCTTACCTGATACAGCGAGGTCCCTCTTTCCCTGTACTAATTATGTCCACTGGTGCACGACAAATGCACTGTGGATGCCTGTGTCAATCTGCATTTCATGCAGGAAAGTGCTTTTTTCAAGCATGGATTAGAATTTTCTTTGCCATCTGGCAAACTAAAATTCAACTAGATGTGTAGTATAAGTGTCAGTTGTGTTTTTTGTGTGTGCCGTTCATGTTTTAAATTTTCTTCCATCTTTTGTTCATCTGGGGCTGACGTAAAGCGACAGGCATGTTGTGTACTAGTCAGCTACACTCTCACTCCGCAAGAGCGTTCTCAGACTGTTTTCGGCTTGTTTTCCCACCTTACAAGGAAATAAAGGATTGTATTTAGTTTCAGAGTCTCTTCATTTCTATATTTTAATTACTTTATATTTTATTCCAAAAAAGTTTTAAAAATAGCTTAAAAGCTAATTTTCATAAAAAATTTAATAGTTAATTTTGCAGTATCATCTTTACACATGAGAAATGACGATCTTCAGTTTTGTATTTTCATATAACTTCACTGTTTCCATTTATTCCACTTCTTTCATCAGCTGAAGTATGTACCCATCTCTATTAGGGCAGGACCTAAAAGGCAATAAATGTGCTTCACCACTGTTACGTTGCAGACAAATGAAACTGTTAAACTAGAATCAGAAACATGAGCAAAGCCCAGGGAATGTTAACTTACTATGAAGGTGAAATTGTTTTTAGCTGTTGTATTATGTTGGTGTTAGGAAAAATAAATAAAACCAATATGTTCCAACAGAATCCTCAGTCATAGGTTGATTACAGTGCCTGCACTATCAAAGATCATTAGAGATAGTGAATTTTGGGGGATTGAAAAAGTATTACTGAAAAAAAGTTCATATCTTTTCTCAAGTAAATAGATCACACTCTCTACTTGATCCCATATAAATTATACTAAAGAGCCAGTATTACTTGAATGTTCCACTTTGTCAACAATAGTAAATATCTAAAGGGAGTGATGCATATACCTATATCTGGGGACAGTAGAACAGAATCCAAAAAACACAAGAGACCGCACAGATGTGCTGAATGCCTTATCTGGGGAATTACATATATAACTATGCAGACAGTCGTAGAGGAAGACATGAGCAATTTAGTTCTGCATTATTTAAAGGGACTTGAAGAGTGATTTTTGTTCCTTTAAGTTGTTAACTTTTCAGAGGATAGGAAATCACTTGTTTTGTAATCTTTATACATACTTCTCAGATATTACTTTGAATGACTAAATAAAGATGAGAAAAGAGTTATTAAGTTTAAACAAATATAAATATACTATATTTTTAATAAGTGTCACTGCGAGTAAAGTTTATCTGATTATTATTTTTATGAGGTAACATATTTTGTCCAGATGCTGACCTGATAACTCAAGTCATTTAGATGAAAATTACGTGTACCAACTATTTTAATTTAATTTAATTTAATTGCTATCTGGAATTCTCATCCTACCATTAAAACGAGTGTACTGCCTTTATAAGGAGAAACAAACCCAGCGAAATGGGTTTATTCGGGAACAACAAAGAGCAGCCAGGGGAACGTGCAGCCCGTCAGGCCACCACAAAGTCCACTGGGACCAAGGGGAAGAGTGGGCTGGGCTGGTAAAGGGGTCCTTCCTGACATGCACACCCCTTACTGGCCCCCCACTTGGTTTTAAATTAGGTTCTGTTCCCTCATTTTTTGCAGTACAGACTATCTGAGAGATTTTGTTTTTAAGCAGGAAGAATGTCCAAAGACTCATCTCTATTACTGATTCTATTAAAAGCTGAAGAAACCAGAATTTTTAGTACAGATAGGTCTGTTAGATGTTTCAGAAGCAATGAATATGTCCAGAGCGGCCACTTACACAACTTGTTTGTCAGCAGTCAGCTGACGTGTCCCCTGCCTTTGCATGTGCAGAGGTGGTCAGATGACAGTGTTGTGGCTCTCGGCTTCCAGAAGTACATCTACAGCTCCCCGGGCTTCCTGCTGAAGGTTCTCACTTTTAGTTGGAAAGATGAACAAATATTTCTCATCACAGCCCCTCAGGGACTGGGATGGTGAGGCCTCGAACAGCGTTCCTCAGAGATCCTCTGCAGTTCTCTGACAGTCTCCGTTCTCAGCTGTCTTACACCCTAACATGGTGGTTGAGGGACTTTGGAGAGTTCTCGTTTTCCTCATCTACTTAAAAAAATTAGTTCCTTGTGATGAAATGTACGTTCTTACATTCTAAGCTGATTCCTTCACTTTAAAGTTTGGGGACATTCGTTGTGTGCTAGGCGGTAGTCGACATGCTTCACGTGTTTTATTTCATCCAGCGTTCGCAGCAGCTGTAGGATACCGTGTAACGCATGCCTGTTTTCATGTCTTCACCATTGCAAATAACACTGCAGAGAACACAGGGGTGCAGATATCTTTTCAAATCAGTGCTCTGAATTCCTCCAGATAAATACCCAGAAGTGAAATTGCTGGATCATATGGTAGCTCTATTTTTAATTTTTTTGAGGACAGTGCAATCCATGATATTTTCCACTTTTCCTGCATTCCCAGAAAGAGCTAATGTTAGCATTGCCTTTCACTGTGGTGGCTTCCTTTACTGAGGTGACCTCACCTTATTATATTTCCCTTTCTCTCCCTGCTCTCAATTTCTGCTACTTTAATTAATTTTTAGTTATTACATATTTATCTTATATCAGATTCTTTTCTATAGTAGATAGGTAATACATTTTAAAAGATGTCTAAATATCAAGTATCTAATATAAAAGTAGATGGATGAATTCTTTAATAAAAAATGCAGTTTATGTATTTTTTTAACTAATTAAAAAAGGCAGAGTTTACATGTATTTTTTAAAATACTGGCTGCTATTTTTCTCAAGAAAATAGGTGTTATTGGAAACTAGACTTTTCTGAAGATGATGATTAATGACCAGGAATACTGTTAGTTACCCAGAATTAGAGAAGTATCAGCTCAGTGGGGTCAGGTGAAGCCACTCACCTCATGGGTGATATTGAAATAGATAGCTGACCTTGGATTCAATAACAGAATTTGAAATGCAGCCAGGCAGAAGTTTGATTTCAAGGCACCATCACAAGCAGAGCACATGGTGCATCTCTTGCTTCCCTGGACACAAAACATTTTGATAACAACAATTATTTCAGTCTTAGTCCTTAACTTTTGTTGATTCTTCAATGTTATAGTTATGTGAGGACTTCATCATGAGTTTATTTTCAGCAAGAAATTTGGATGACAGGTCATATAAAGTTATAGGTAGTGTGTTATCTCACTTAGAAATGCTTTGTCTGTTTCAAAATTTTAATAGCTTAGAAATAAGAGGAATTTCATCTAATAGGAAATTAGTTTTTATCTAATAGGAAATTAGCACATTGTACCGGAGCACCGTCCTGGTTTAGCAGACAATACAGTATTAATCAGATATCAAGTTCCAACCAGCCTAAAGACTGGTGAAACTTTTGTGTTTGTTAAACTTATTTAAGAATTAGTTCACATAAAATTTCAGGCCAAGTTTCTCTTATAAATCCTATGCTTCGATATTTTTAGAAAGACCCCCAAATCTATGTATACGTGAATATAATTTTATAGACTTATACTTACATTGTATTTCCTGATAAGTTTTAATACTTATATTATAAAACCTTGCTCAATTGATGGAAACTACAATAATTTGCATCTGATTAATTCAGATCCTGATAATTTTATCCACACTTTATAATGTAGTATTTTTATCTTTTGGTTACTTATATTATGTGGCAAAACTAATCCCCTACAAAGTACATATCCCTTACTAAATAATTTATGAAAAAGAAAGTCAGAACATAAGAAATAATGTATCCCATCCATCAATGTGGATATGGCCATCAGAGCCAGTATATAAGATATTGTGCCATAATGTTTTTCTAGAGTATTTCTGATATTGCATTTTGGCCAATTGCTGAATATTAACTATTACTCAATTTTTTAGGAAAGCATATAATGGAGTAGAATGTGCCCTATAAGTAATTCGATAAAGTTACTTCTCTTGACAGTTATGCAGAAATAAAAAAGCTACCCCATTTTAAAAGGGGACTCCTTGAACCAAGTTCCCAGAGTCCTTTTTAGTAAAAGGACTGTTGCTGTGGGTTCTCATTCCCACTGGGGTACCCACTTCAGCCCGTGCCGGATTGCGCTGGCATCCTGCCTGGAGGCCATGGCCTCACTGTCCCCTGAGCTCTGAGAGGCTTGGGCCCCACACCTTTTGCATTCGGTGAAGCCATGAAACTGGTTAATGGAAAGGAGGGACACTCCTGGAGCCTGGGCATGACAGATGTGGTCTTCCGTGATCCACTCCCAGTCCGGAAGCGAAGTGCCCCAAGAGCAGATGCCCCTGGCATGGGCCCTCTCTTTGAACGGACCGCCTGCAAGGTGAGCTTAGCCAGGCACAGCTGCATCAAACTTCGTGCACGTGTCCGTTAAACACTTGTTGCATTAAGCGACCAAGATTTTGCTTTGTTTGTTATAGCAACTAGCAAGTACTACCCTGAGTCATACACTTGGCAAAAATGCAAGACCTTATGAGGAGTTCTTAAAATAGTAAAAATTTCCAAATTAGGACATAAAATGATTTTTTTATGATTATTCTTGTATTTCTAACATTTAGAAATCTCAAAAAGAGTTTCAGAGCACTTTTAGGAATAAGAATATATATGTGCATAAGGAAGGGATATGCTAAGTTTTGGAATACATTTCAGAATTATTTGGGGGTAGTATTGCTATAAGAACATCATATATACAAGACATAGCAGAAACATAAATCCAGCTTTTTAAAAAAACTAATGCACTTTAGAAATCCCCTGACAAAATATGTCTAAAAATAGCTTATAGTTTAGTTTCCTATTTCCAGAACATAACCAGTGCCCTAGACTAGACTGTGTGGTGTCTGTTAGCACACAGAGGAATAAGTAGAAGTTAGTACATTGCAAAGAGAAAGTAAAAAGCTAAACAAAACCAGTAATCAAAATCAGCCTCAATAGACTTATGTTAGATGAAGTCTACCAAGATTTTATGTAAAATGACCTAGAGATATTTGCAGACAAGGTTCTCAGTAGATCTACTGAGAAAGTTGACAATGGCCACCTCTTCCAAAGGCTTGGAAGTCATCACATTCAGTCTTTATATTCAGTGCAGGGATTACATAGGTTCTCTTTTCTCAGAATGGGCGTCATAGTGAATTAATTAAGACTATTGGATTAAAATCTTGATTTAGAAACTATTCTACAGTTTCAAAGAAAAGAATAGAATGCCTTGTGACATGTGAGACAACTTGGATTCTTTATTTACTTTTTAAATGCCCTCACACACATAAAATCCCACAAAAACTGCCGCTAGTTTATTAGAAATTATATCTGAGTTACAATTTTCAAGGTCTGTTCCTCAGCAACACTGGCTTCCTGCCCTGAGAAGTTCCTGATGTGCATGTAGGAAATACCTTCACGATCCTCTGTCCACCTGTTGCAGGCCTTGGAGCTACTGGAACAATTTTGATGAGAGATAAATACATAAGTATCTTAGGGGAGGAAGTGCACTTTCTCTGTAAACATTTAATTGTTTTACTATTTAATTATATGTTGGCTGAAAAATTTGGAAATTATGTAAGAATAAGAATCATAACATCAAATAAGTGCTAAGAAATAGGAGTGACTTTCTCCAGGCCTCCAAGACAGCAGGTGTAAATGCACCAATGGGAGGGAGCAAGGTAACTGAAATCTGGGAAAGAGTGCATCTGCGTGAGAAGGCTGGATTGCACACTGACTGTTCAGGGAATAGTGAGTCAAAGACTTGGTCTTCCAGATTCTCTTCACCTAGTAGGTAACAGAGTTAGTTGAAGAAATGACCAGCTGAATGGAGAAGAGGGTGCATTCAGCTACTAGGTTAAAGGAATAATAATAGTAATGTTAATAGCAATAATAGCGATATCAAATTATAAGGTACGTGTTTATTTTTGTGGACATGATCAATGGGTGGACTTTGCTACCTGTTGACTGGCTGTAATAATTGTCCTTGCTGAGTATATTACGAACATGCTACTGTACGAGGGACAACATCAAGTCCAAACTGCTTTGAAGGTTACAATTTAGCCTAGTGATGTGAAATAAGGTCGCTAACAATGCAGAGCGCTGTAAATGTCAGGTAATTGTTTTGGCTCTAAACATACTGTTGAGAGGACGAGATGGCGATGCCCTGGGGAGTGAAGCGATGGGGTCTGCCTTTATGCAGATTCAGACTGAGCATGCAATTCAGACCCCAAAATCTGAACCCCAGAGAGGGACCATCTTGTTCGGCCACTTATATTTTATCTCCTTGCACTTGCTGTCGCATTCTCCTTTCATCATCTCCCTCTCTCTCTCTCTCTGCCCCTCGGGTCTCTGTCTCACACGCACCACCTCCAGACATGCACGCATGTACCCACACACATGCACACGCACACATGCACACACACACGTGTGTGCACACACATGCATGCACACACACACACAAATGGCTAATCAAGGCCAGAATAATTATTATTTATCTGCTTTAATCTGCATATCCAAAGCTGTGTTGATAAAAATTCACCTTCACAGGCGATGTGTGTGCTTTGTTTTCAGAACACTTAATATTTAAGAACTTCTGTGTTTTATTTCTCTGGTTAGAGGTGGCTATCCATATATCAAAAGGAGACATACATTCTTAGTTATTTTTTAACAAAAACATTTAGTTCCCATTTCAGATAATTAAACTCATTATTCATTTGAATAAGCCATTTTGATTTTCAAGTTTTTTTATGACTCTTTCTCTGCCAACTCTTAATAAAAAAGAAACAGGTAAAAAAGAAAACATTTTTTATGAGGGCTAAAAACATACCTCTGTTATCGTCATTACTGCCATGATGAAGCAAAGCAAGGTCAGACACTATTTATTTCTTCTTAAGTAAAGACACTAAACCTTCAAGTTTATTGAATTAAAGTAAAATGATATTGTTTTAATATTTTGTTCCCATTTTGCTCTCTAAACATAGGTAATAGCTCAAAGTGTCTTAATGCTTCTCACTTGAGATTATAATGATATAAAATTAAATATATGCTTTGAATTTGGCATATATGACTATAGCCTCCTAGATGAAGATTGAGCATAATAATTATGATGAATTGATTTAAAGATTGTGCAGATATGTAGTTGTTTGTATAGGTATGCTATTTATGATATTGGCATGGTATTTTTTTGTCCGTAATGAAAACAATTATTTTTAATGCCACTCTGTGGCTTTTGGAACACAAATTCTGGAAATAAGGGAGAGAGACAATATTTAAAAAATATATTATATTTAATATAGCATATTGAATTGTAAGTCTTCAAAGGCAAAGCTAGTGCTTTAATTTTTATGTCTTCCTTTTTGTAGTATAGATTTTTAAATAGCTAAGATTACTTTTAACATTATTATTATGGGAAAAATCAAGATAGTACCTAAAAGTAGTAAAAATAAATAAATAGCATACCTAAAAGTAGTAAAATTCCTCTTCGAATTGCCCTAGTTTTCCACTCTTGAGGGAAGAAAGTTTCATTATTTGTTAATTTCCTCCAAGACTTTAAGCATACATTTACATAGGTTTATATGTATGCAAAATTTTAAATACTAATATAAGTTGGGTGTATTAAGGTAAGTTATACACATTGTTCTTCAGCTTGCCTTTCTTAATGGGATATGTAGAATGTATTCCTTTTTATTTCTCTCACAGTGGCAAAGTTTATGTGGTCTAGTATTGAGCAGGTAATAGTAATATGACTTATACAAGTCAGAGGAGTAAACTGCATCTCATGACTAGAAATGTTTGCATAACTTGGTGAATATACCCACTTTCCTGCTTGTGTGTACTGCATTATCTGTCACCTTTATCCAACCCTGTAAGAAGGTGGCAGTCTAATCAAGTCTAGTGATCGTTTGATAAGAGTGTGATCGAAGAGGCGAGAAGTAGAGGTGAAAACAAAACTCAGCCACAAAACTAGGGATGAACTTTATGTCTTTCTCGGTGAGTGATGGAAATGAAGCGAGATTACATGTTTCATGCACAGTGTTCAGAATTCCACATCCATGACTTCCTTTTAGCAAAACCTGGAATAACTGCATAGGTGCAATTGACACCTTCAGTTACGCTGTCATCATAAATGGATGATTAAGTTGTAATTGTCAGTATCCCCTAAGTTTTTAGGCGTCAGCCTCTTTATGTTATGGTCTAGGTCATACCTGTGTTATAGACAGACAAATATTCCCTTGTTAATGAACAAATTTGAAGTATTTTCATATCTTCTTATTTATGTCTTGGTGACTCTAAATAGTCATATATGCATTTTGTTAGTTAAACTTTTAAAGAATTAAATTTTTTTTTTCATTTCTGGAACCACCTTATTTTATCCCTATGTGTTGACATATACTAGGCACTTTTTTTTTGTTTTTGCAAAAATAGAGCTCCAGAGAAAATAGAATTTCCCTAGTTGTATGTGAACTGCTCGTTGATCTGTATCAGAAATGGAATAAACACCATCTCTGTCTGTCCAAGTTGTATAAATTTAACATGCATTTAATACATGGTCCCATGATATTTCTCAATTTTTTCAGATGTCGTTGAGCATATTTTTACTCTCAGTTGCGTACATTTTTGTAAAACTTTAGATCTCTTTCTGTAATCCAGCTCTTCTTTAAATCTGATCCATCCTCCTCTGTTGTAGTCCGATCATGCCCATTCCACACCTCGGGAGGCCTGTCGCATTGTGTATGTGTCATTGCCTGTGTAGTTCCTGTCTCAGAGGTTCCTGCTCACCCCGTTACCCATGCCCAGTCCATTAAGCGGTGGATATATTTTGCCCGAAGGCTTCTGCATGACTTTCTAAAGTTTCTCTATGACTTATTGGGCTTTAACTCTGTTGCTAATATTCTTTTTACATCAGGAGAGGCAGTAGATCTAAAATAAGCATGCAGGTTTTACTGCTGGATCTTTCAGACCCACCTATTTTCCTATGAGGAGAAAATTGTTCCCTTAGTGGGATATCTGTTCTACTTGTCAGGTTGTTATTCTTCAGTGATTAATTCTTTAATTAAATCGAGGAGAAATTTCCCCCTAGAGGTTAAAAATACTAAATAAAATTATTTATTTCCATGTATTTGTTCCATTAAAATGACCATATATGTGATCTATGTGTATATATATCATGTGTATATACACACTATACACACACACGTGTTTGTGTGTAGTCTATATATAATGGGCTTGAAGTGCTGGCACTAAGCTTGCCTGTGTCCTTAGGCAGTGTCAGCCTTGGGCACCATGCCCTACATGACATGATTTTAGAGTCAATTGAACACTGTCTGATTCTCCTTCCAACTCTTTCCAGTGCCTCCCGCCCTTTAGTCTGTGACTTTGAACTCATGCAGTGAGACCACAGCTCACCTGGAGGAAGGTGGTGTGGTTTCGTATTTCAGAGCTTTGGCTTTGGAGCGAGCCTGGTAGTTCCAAACCCTGGGCCCCTTGCACAGTGTGGGTGTCCAGATGACCTGTGAACCCACTCACACTTCCAGAGCTGAAGGCTCCATCAGATGGGTGGGGGGGCCTCACTGCAAGCTGTCACCAGCTGGGAGAGCCTGCCCCGACCTGAGCAGGGCTTGGCTCAGCGCGGGCTGTGAGGTGCCCCGACGTGCCAGTTGTCACGCGTTGGCGAGGTCCCAGGTCTGAAGCAGCCGAGGCGCTGGTGGGACCTGAGCGTGCTTTGACAGTGACTGTTTAACTCATTGGTGTGGAAATGTTTCACTATTTTAATTGGTTCGGCTGAACAGGAAATGGTCCCTGATATTAACTTATTTACATCAGATCTTTTCTGGATATATTTTTCTAACGAGAAGAATGATGATGTAAGGCAGGGATGAAGGACAGATACAACAGGCTCCTCGCGAGGGTGAACAAGAGCTGGAGCCCCTACGGCACATTGCCTGCTTCACGGGGTCCTAGTCCGTGGTCAGGCACCAGCAGTCTCAACTTCTGTGGCGACCTCCGGCTATGCTCACCTTATTCCTAAGAGTGACTCTCCAGGATTCCCAGATTTTGTGAGCGGCCAGGGACCTTCCCCTGGGACCCTCCTCTGTTTAAGCTCCCAGAGTCACCTTCTCTGCTTTACAGCTGAGAGGCCCATGCAGGAGTCTGATACTGGGGCGGGTTACTGGCCCTGATGCCCCTGGGGCGACTTGATTTGCTGCCATTCCCTGATGGGTCAGATTCATTTGCTGAAGGACTCCATCATTCCAGTGTGGAAATTTCATATATTTGTTGCTATATTTGGTTAAATTATGGCTCATTGTGCACTTGGAATCAGAGCAGTGTCTTCAGGGACTTATTAGGAAAATGTCAGAGGCTGCAGTGCGTTGATTAATTCTTACAGCCATCATTAAGATTTTTTGAGAAAGAGATAAGGAATGAAAAAGACAGTTTACAGTAAACACTTTTTCTACCTGTTATTGCTATCCAAATCGACTGAAATAGCAATCACTGGATTCTTTGTGATGATGAAAAATATACTGTGGTGCACATGTGAGGTCTGACAGACTGAGGCCAAAATAGCTCTCCAAGGACAAGGTTAGGTCAAAGATGAATCAGTGCTCTTAAGCTTCTTCCAGATACCGCTGGCCAATCTAGTGGTTTCAGCTTTGGCTGTATATTGCTTTTTAAAAAATCATGATGCTTTGTTTCCAGTCCCTAAAATCCTTATTTCATTAATTTTTCTTAGAGAGTGTTTGAGCACTGTTTTTAAAAAGTTTCCTAAGTAATTCTTGAAGAATAATTCTTTCTCATTGAAGAAGTCTCTTGAATGGAGCCTGGAGGACAAACTCATAGTCCAGTTTGGATTTATTTTGGTCTGAAGCCATTAATTTGTGAACTAGAGAGTGATTAGCACACCAGCCTTGCTGCGAGGAAGCGGAAGTTCTCCCGTTCAAAATGTGTGCGTGATCGTGATCTTCGGGGTTGTTTCTGGCCAACTACATAAACCCAAAACAAACACATTGAGCTTTTTAAGATAATTATATTGAAATAAAATGTGACTTTAATGTTCTGTATTTTTATTCTCGTGACAATGAAGTGAAATGCTATTTGTGAATTACCTAGCACTTCACACAAAGTGGGCACCGCTAAGAGGCAATAAGTGTTTACTGTAATTCCTGCTGTGAGAATCGTTGTTGCTACCTTAACCGCCCTCCTCCTCCTCACCAGAGTCAAGACGCTGAGACCTGGAGTTTTCTGGGTCCAGCGAGAAACGTCACCTCAGTGTGATGTCCTTACAGTACAGATGGCACCATTTCAGCAGGAGGGGACCATGCTATATGGTCAAGGTGTTTCTTTTAGCAGGCGCCTCTGATGGCCTGAGCAGATGGGGGGCCCAGTTACGGAGTGGGCTGCTGGCAGCCTTCTGGCGGGGGGCCCAGCAGAGGCTTCTGATGTCTTTGCAGCATGTTGCTGTTGGATTAACTATCCTGACCTTTGCTCGCTGCTAACAGGTCATCCTTTTTGCTTAATCATTTTCCATAGGCTTCCATGATGGTGCCACATCTGAAATGACATCTTTGCTTCATTTCGGTGCCGTCTCGTCTGGGGCTGCACCTGCTCACTGTGGCAGTGACTTTGGTCAGAACCAGCCTGAGTTATATCTGGGATATGGCAGGAAGGAATTCGTGAGTCATAAAATTCCCATCACACATATCAGTACTGGGTTAAGGGAACAATAAATCATTCTCATTTATTTAGAAAGTAAACAGATGATTCTGTCTAAAGTTCTACTTGGATAACTTGATATACTCAGTGATTGTTGCAAAGAGAAGAGAGAGTAGGTATAATAAAATAAATGTGGGCTCAGGGCTGAGAGGTTTGAGTGCAGATACAATCTCACACTTAGAAGCTATGTGATTTTTTAAAGCAAGTTTTTAATCTATATAAGCCCTCATTTTTAATGGATAATAGGGCAATAACTTCTACCTCAAAGTATAATTTTGTAGATTAGAAATAATGTAATATGCTTGGCAAATAGTAGGTATTATGGTTAGTCTTATTTACAAAGAAATGATTAGGTAAGAATACTTCTTAGAGTGATATTCCTAAATGAAGTATTCTGAGCTCAAGGGATGGAACCATTTCTTTTGACTTTGTTACAGCGTCACCAATGTATATGGCATATATGTAGCAATAATTCCTCAATGGTATATCGTTGTCCAAGGCAAGGTCTCCGGTTTTATTAAAGGTTGATCATGTGAAGGACCTCAATGAGGAAAGATGCAAATTTGTTCTGAAACAGGAACACATAGGCGGAATGAAGCAGGAAAGACATCCTCAGCAGTTCTCAGATGCTGTGCATCTCGTGAAAACTCCATCCCTGGGGTATACAGTTATTTGGCATGAACATGGCTAACAATATTAATAGCAGAAGGAAAGGCTATAGTCCATATTCTGTGGCCAAGACTCCCAAGTCACTCTTTCAGAGAATCTCAGTTTCTGTTGATTCACGTTGGGAATATTAGAATCATCGATATCTGTTTCACCAGTGAAAACTTTAGATCTGGTAAACACCAAACATCTGTTAACTGATAGCACTTAAAGAGTGTTCAGGAGATTAATCATCAAGTGATAAGCTGACATTCCTACACATTTACATCTTACTCTCCCTTTCTCTGTGGATCTTGAAGCAGAGTTTTCTTTTATGATTCACCAAATGGCCAACATTATTTTGACTTTTTGTATCATTCTAAAAGTATCTTCTTTTAGATAATCGTGTAATCAAGAGGGAATTTAGAAAACCGTTCATTTCATGTATTCAAGAACATCATCTAAGCTGATGATTCCAATATTTTATTCATGTATAGAAACATTTTAATGTGAAATATTTCATAAACAACTATATTGTTGTTATTATTGGTAACTATTGATTAACAAAATACCTAATAGCAGAAACCTACCATGATTTCAATAACAATTTAAGTGATTTTGTATTAATCAAAATAAATTCCCAATGCATTTAAAAAATAACACATGTGAATGAAACATTCATTTACTAAAGATATTTGGTTTATGTATGGATTTACATGCCACTGGTAGTATCTCCATGGCTGCCCATGGTGCAAGCCCCAGACTGAGAACTAAGCTAACAGATTGGACTTTTAAAACACCTGGAAGGCCTTGGTGGGCTTCCCCCACTTTCTTACAACACCTGTCTGTACCATCAAGGTCAATCACTAGCCTCACTGGCAAGTCCTCGAAGAACCTTTGCTCATTTTTATGTTTATTTCTAAGGAAACACTGTGTAGTTCAGTATACGACCTCCTTTACTCAGTATTCTGTTTGCAAGATTCATCCATATCATTGCTTATGTCAGTATTCTGTTTATTTTTATTACTGTAATATCCTCTTATCTGAATATACTATATACTTTTCTTATCAATTCTATTGTTAATGGATATTGATGTTGTTTCTAATTTCAGTCTATTATAAAAGATACTCCCATTAACCTCCCTGCATTCTAGTAAATGCCTTTTACTGCACTTATTTCAAGTGGACCTGTTTCTCAGAATGAAATGACTAGCTCATACTTTATGCATAAGTTCAGCTTTAGCAAATACTGAAAGATGATTTTTCAAAATCGATGCATACACATTTTCACTCTGTCCATCAGCCTATAAGAATTCTCATTATTTTCACTACTTGCCATTCTTGATATTTTCTTTCTCTTTTCAGCAACTTGAATAGGTGGCAATGTCATCATAGTTTCAGTTTGCATTACCTTGCAAAGTAATAAGGTTAATCGATCTTAAGATATATTCATATGTGATTTGGATGTCCTCCGTGAAGGGGTGCCTACCCAAACCTTTTGCTCATTTGACTATTGGCTGGCCTGTATTTTTACTGATTTCTAGATTTTTTTCATAAATTCTATATATGAGTCAGATAGATGTATGTATTGTAAATATTCTCTCCTTTTGGGCTTGAATGTTGTCTTAATTTCTCTGTTTCATTAGTTCTTAACGCAGTCCAACCCATCATCCCCCCACTCCCATTCAGACACTGTCTTTTGTGTTCTTTCAAGAAAATTCATGAAGATATTTTCCTACATTGTCTTCTAGATATATAATTTTATCGTATTATCTTTCTCTTTGGTTCTATAATATACTTTAAATTAATTTTTGTATGTTATTTGAATTCTTGGTAATTACCTCTTCAGATATTGCTTCTGTTTTATTGTCTTCTTTCTTCATGGAACTATAATTGTGCATATGTTAGACATTTTCTTAATTTTTTTCTCCATATTTTCTAACCTCTCTTACAGCTTCAAGCTGAGCCTTTTCTTCAGAGTTATCTTGAATATATTAATCCTGTGTGTGTAATCTTATAATCTCACCTATCAAATCCTTAATTTATGCTATTTTATTTTTAGTTCTATAAATACCTTTTGGTTTTTATTTGCAGATATTAACTATTTACTAAAATTCCCTATCCCAAAATATATTCTCATAAAACTATGAATCCATAGTTATTATAAAGTCTTTATCTTATGCTATTAACATCTGGATCACCTTTGAAACACTTTCAGTTTTTTTCATTTTATTTTGTCCCTTTAGTTGTATGTGTGAATTGATCTTGTGTTCTGATAGCCTGTAATTTATGACTGAATCCTAATCATTGTGTAAAAATATTTTAGGGATAATTTCCACCTCTGGATGTTGTCCTCCCCTAGCGATGTTTACGTTGCGTATTTCGGGCTTCTCTCCTGAACTCAGTGTTGGGTCTGGCAGATTTCAAGCTGGATTTCAGTTTTTTGAGGGCTGATCTATATTTCAGATTTGCCCTTCCACCTCGGGATCTGCTGTCTTAACCTGCCTTCTTCCTTGGCCCAGCTCCATTTCCCCTCCTTGCCCTGGGGGCACTGTGGAAGGTCTGTGCAGCTCCTCAGCCTTTTTACAGGCTGCTCTATGCCTCACTCTCAGCCTAGGGCCCTGCTTAGGAATCTGCAGATTCCAGGGAAGGAAAAATGGCACCAAATACGTTTCATTCCAGCATTTTCTTTTCAGTCTGAGGTTTTGTCCCCCGAAATCTTTAGAACTGGGGCACCTACATCCTCCCTGAGCACGGGGGCCCCTTCCCTCGGCCCATTCTGCCCCCATCACACCCACTACAAACCTGTCATGTCTTATTTTGATTATTTTAACTACTTCTAGCACTAGAATATATAGCTGTCCAAGATCAAGGACTATGCTTTATTTACCTTTATTTCTGACATACAGTTGATACTAAATATGTTTACTGCATAAATGAGTAACAGGATTCCTTATAACTCCATGTTTAACTCATGATTCACTAAAAATGCCATCTCTTTTTCCTTCGAGAGCTATGCTCAGGCACGATTAGCCTAGATGTATCTTTAAATATATCTTTACTTCATTTACACACATATTTTAAAAAAACTCATCTACAAATCCTTACAAACATCGCACTGTTGTCAAAAGCTGTTCCTTGGAAATATATTAATAAACACACAGTAAGTAATAAGCCACCTATCAGAAGTAGACTTATTGAAATTTTGTTGATAGGCATTTATTGATAAATTTTTAGTCTTTTTCTGTCATAAGCATATTTTTTATTTAAAAATTTTTTTACATCCATTCCTATAATAATTGTAATTGAGTGATTGCTGTTTTCTGAATTCCCACCAAGTTACACGTACTGAAACATTCCCTGTAAATTAGATGATTACTTTCCATTGTGATAACCATAGCAGCATTGTGACAAATGCTATCTTAATGACATTAAAAACATCATTTTTCCATAAAGACTGACGTGTGGCTGTGAAGTAAATAGAACCCTAAATGATATTGTTTAAACAGTATGTGATTTTCAAAAACATACAGCTTTGATTGGATGAGATTTGGCATTCCTCTTTATTTCATTATTGCAAATGAATGAAATTTCATGAGGGTTACGTCAACAGTCATTAGCACTTTGGGGGCACAAAACCCCTGGGCTGCCCTTTCCTGATAATCAAACCTGACTTCAGTATTTTAGGTTTATAATACTAAAAATATTCAGGAAAATTTAAATAACCTGATCAGTTTTTCAAGTTTAAATTGAGATGCTCTTACCTTTTATTGTGTCCATTTAGGCAAATTGGGAAAATGACATTTATGTGTTTTTTTTTTAATAATATCATTTTCTTGTAACATTCCAGTTCCTCTGATACACCATGTGATTTTGTATGTGTTTCCTCTAAAAATGAAAACTAGAATGAAGTAGCATCTGTAATGAAAGCAAAATGTAAAATTAATGAAAGCAAACTGTTAACATGAAACTCTGGTTAACCAGCATGGCTAGGATTATGATTCTCCAAGGTTAGATAATGTTAGATGTGTCTCTAGTGCAGGAGTGACTTTATCTAGACATGCCAGTGTTCTGAAGCTTTGAAACACACCCATCAACATGTCCCCCTTCAAACAATTATTTTCCAATTGTGCATGAGTCTAAACTGCTGTGGTACCATTACCAAGAAAAATATGAACCTGCGTAGTGTCCAAGGAGGCATTGTGTTTTCATATGTGAATTTCTTGCTGCTTTGAGTTTCTATAGCTGTATTTTGAAATGATTCTTTTCATTTACTTGAAGAATTTTGAATTCTGATTTAGTTATAAGCTTTGAATTTTAATTGATGAAGCTAAACAGCTTAGCCACTGCTGGTATAAGTATTTATGTTATTGTATTTGTCAAATAGCCAGATTTCTTCTACTTTTCTGTTTTGCTTTGTTTTGCTCTTTCTTCTGTTTTTCTGTCTTGCTTTGTTTTGTTTTGCTCATCTCCATCATGTGTCAATCATATGAGTGCTTGGAAGTAAACACTTGGAAGGACATGGGGGGGTAAGAAAGCAGGGGTTCTAGGCATATGCTAATAATGTTAACTAAACATTACCGGTTACCATTATTACGTATTTTTCTTTATACTTTCAGTTTATTTCAAAATTTATGGTGAGAAAAGTAACAGAACAATGAAGGTAAACAAGTATTTTCTGTAATTCAGCACTCAGTATTTCGGATCCATTGTGCGAGCTGCCTGCGCGCTGGAACGTTTGAAGGGAGAATCTGCCTTTCTGATGATAAAACTGAGTTTTTCTGGCTTCATTTGCCCACGTGACTTGCAGTGTGACGGGAACTCCATCCTAGGTGCCTGGATGCTGCAGATCTGACCTACCCACCAGGCCCCCCCTCAGGCTGCCCCAAGGCCGCCCAGTGCATGGGGCCCACGGGGCTCACAGCCCATCAAGGCAGGGGTGACCTTGCTGTCCCTGGGCTGAGGGCGCAGTCCACATGGGCACCGGGACCAGCAGGCTGACCTGCTTAGTTAAAGTAAGTGGCATCAGTGTTCTCCTGGGTGTGGCTGACCCCCGGGGTGCTGAAGGAACTCCAAGAGCATGTCTGTCAGCGGCCCCTGCACTCAGTGTCCAGGGGTAGGTCCAAAAATATGTGGTCGTGACCAGGACCCAAGTGACACTGTCTTGAGAACCAGTGCCTCATGGGACCTTCTGTGGTCATAGGTCATTTCTGCAGATTGTCTGAGAACGCCCTGAGCTGGGCCCTGACGTTTCCCATGGCAGGTGTGAAGTCGCAGGTGAGCTTTCAGAGGGCACTCAGTGCAGGTGGCATCTGCTGCCCTGGCCTTGCCGCCGAGGGTGTTCCTGGGAGGCCCAGTTAGGACCCTGGACACTGGCCTCATGGGAGTGAAAGAAAGAATTAGGTCTCTCTCTGATGACGTACGTACTGCAGAGAACTCCCTAGAAGGTAACAGAGCAACTGCCAGTATCAGCAGTCAGGTGCCGATTTGTGCTGCCACATGATGAACCATGAAAATATCCTGCAAAGCAAAAAATCCAAACACAAAAAGCTGTGTATTATAAGATTCTGTTTGTACAAAATACCCAGAATAGGCAAATTTGTAGAGACAGAAAGTGGCCTACTGCTGCCAGGTCTGGGGAGGTGAGGATGGAAAGTGATTGCTACGGTATTTGTTCCAGGGATGAAAATGTTCCAGAATTAGATAATAGTGATGGTTGCTCAATTTTGTGAACATATTAAAAAACACCAAATTATACACTTTTAAATATTGAAAGGAGTTCATTTTATTATATGAAATTTCTGTCTCGATGAAAAAATAATTTAAAATCTTCCCACAGAGGCCCACGTGGTTTGCTAATCTGTGAAGTTTGCCAGACATTGGAGGAAACACATGTCATTCTATAGAAGCTCTTCTAAGGAACGAGGAAACAGCCCTAAACTTCAGTTAGCCCTTATACTAACAGCTGACAAGGACATTACAAAAAAAAAAAAAAACCTTACGGCCAATCTCATAAAAAAGCATACATGCAAAATCATAACAATAAGTATAACGAATCCAGAAATGTACGCAAAGGACTATTTATCACAACCACATTTGGTGTATTTCAGAAATGTAAGGTTAGTTTAACATTTAAAATTGTATCGATATATTTCACCACATTTTTAGAATAAGCGAAGAACATCATGTAATCGTTTTTCAGAAACTCTTAGTTTTTCAAATTTTTGTTCAATGAACCCATACACAGTACCATTTCTGTAACTATTACTGAGGCTTTAGAGCTCCGTGTAAGCACTATAATAAAAATCTGTCAAGTCTTTGGGGCATTCTTCTTCAGGAAGGCTTGCTAACAGCAGGGCCCTTTAAATCACATCCTGTAGATCAATCTGACATTACTTTTGCAGCCGTCCCTCCTGAGGTCTCTTTGAAGCTACAAAGGAAAGGAAACAATAATTCTTTTATGGCTACCATAATCACCAAAATGGAGTCACATGTCTTTCTACATCCACCTTTGCAAAAGTATGCTTCTCTCCTTCCTAAAACTGTTAGGAAAGTTTTGTGTGTGTCAGTCGACCATTATTCAGAGGTGGTACCTTCTCACTTTGAATTCTTGCCTGTGGCTATGACTTGTGGAGAGAGGCAGCCCCTTATCAAATAAAATCTGCTGCTTGAATGACCACTCACTCCCAGACCATTTTTTTGTTTTTGCTCTTCAAATACAGTTTAAAAGTTAAACTACTTCCTAATTTTAAGATAGCTATGTATTCCTTTCTCTGATATAAATTACTCAATATTATAAGTTAATTAAATACAGCTTCATGATTTGGGTAATCTAAGGTTGGCGTAAAAAGCGTGAGTATTAATGCTAATAACATCTGTTACGACAGTGATATTCCTATGCATCCCACACCTGTCATCAAGGGAAAAGCCATACAGTTCTGGGTTCTGCCTTATGTTGATGAAAATCAATAGCAGAAACCACATCTGTAACGTACAATGGGGGTAATTAGCCATTTTCTCCTTTTTATTGAGATGGACCTTGGCTAAAATCCTGGCAATGTCACTTACTTAAATTTTCTCAAGGCAACAACTTCTCGTTTGTAAAACTATTGCCAAACACCTGCTTTGTAGGAATTAAGTGAGGACTACATGAGATGATATGACACTTGTCTGCAGTGGTGCCTGGAGTTTAACATAAACAGTCCGATTTGAGCTTCCTGGACCGCCTTCTTGTACCTGGCAGTGTCATTTCTATGACCTGTTCACAGATCCAGAGGAGAGAGTTCCATAATCTGTATCATCTTTAACCCAACATAAACAAATTTATAGGTTCCCTTTCCTCAATAAATAAAGTCTCATAAGTATTTGAGGCCCCTGGTAGTTTCCTTCATTACAAGATCACATGAGTGCATTGTGTAGAGTGAGGCAGTGGAGGATGTGAGTGGGTGTGGAAGGGGGTGTGACACAGCAGTGTGACAGGGACTGCGTTGTCCAGGCATGCCAAACCAGAACCCTGGCCCCCTGTCCTAATGTCTTACTTCATTCTCCATGCACCCTGTTGTGAGAATCTGCTGTTGTTATTTTATGTGTTCTTTTTAGGCACACATCTTATTTACTTTAGTTGGCTCAGCTGTGTTCTAATCATTACAATCAAATGAGATTGTAATGCTTTTTAAATTCTGTTATTTAGAGCAACTTTTGTTAGTTTTGAAGGTATTAAGTTTTTTTTTATTAATGTAATTTTAAGTAGACTATAAGATTGGTTAATAGTTTTACTGATGTCATGTAGTGTTTTGAAATTGACATCTTTGCCTTAAAAATATTAATGGATTATTCATATACTCCAGTATTAAAGAAAAAAGAGTTTACATAAGCCTAGAGGAAGAATGGATAGAACAGCTTGATAATTGAATGGGTTATGCATGAAATACCCATGGTCCCAAATTTTATTAAATATTAGTATTTATAAATATTAGGATGCTTTTGGTGTTAGTAAAAAAAAAGAGCTAATTATAAGGATGATGTTATTTATTACGTAAAGAGGAAGCAGATTATTCTCTGACAGTCAGCAAAGATCCTGGACTTCCCAACTTCTCACACAGCTGTCCTCTGTGTGTTTACTCCAGTCCTCAGCCTTGTCTCTTCACGTGTCCAAGATGCTGCTGCAGCTGTGAGCCCACACAGCCTGGACAGTCACAGAGGGCACGTGCCCATCCTAGGTGGTCCAGCTTTCCCCAGAAGTCCCCTGCACCTGTCCTCTTAACTCCCATTGGTCCAGTGTCTGGTGTTGCTCTGTTGGCCAAGCAGAACTGTAAATACTTCCCTTTCATTCTCACATGCGCCATTTGGAAGGTAAATTACAACTGCTTAAGGTTTGGTAACATGCTTATGCCTTGGGAACCAGAGGGTCCTGAAAAAAAAAGCAAATACCTATTTTTTTAAACTTTGTTGTGGAAAGTGATTCTGGCCAGAGGTAAGGTAATGAGTGGCTTTGGGGCAGGTAACCAATAATGTCTGCCACATGGCAAATACTAAACAATTTCCAATTTCTGATTTGAAATGAGACTTGTGCAAATTAGATTAAATAATTTATACTAAAATACTCTGTGAATCTAGGATGAAATATCAATGAATCAATTTTTTAGGAGAAATCTAATTTTGTCATCTATAAAAAAATATTGAAGATTAGCAACTTCTATTTCTTATTACTGTTGATGAGATTCTAATTATTTAATTATTTTCTTTGGTTTTCTTCTAGAATTAGACCCAGTGACCCAGAAACTTATGCTCCAAACAGCTAAACCAACTTTTGGCCATCTCACAGATGTAAGTCAAATATTCAAGTTATAAGAAGTATCACTATTATCCACTGTCTAGAAAATAATGGAATAAGATATTTCTAAAAGTTCTTACAGTAATCTACCCACTTACTTATGTGTTTTAATATTACTCATGATAATATTTTTGGTAATATGATTTATAACAGGCTACAGATATTTTCAAAGCCTGTCTCAACAAAAGTATACCATATAATCAGCCTTAACATCAAAGAGTTTCACAACTTTTTCTTCTAGGAGTTGTATAGTTTCAGATTTTATATTTTAGTCTTTTATTTTATTTTTAGTTGATTTTTATGTATGGTGTGCGATAAGAATCCAGTTTCATTCTATTGCATGTCTACAGTACGTGACACATGGATGAATCTTGAGGATCTTATGCTAAATAAAATAAGTCAGTCACAGAAGGACAAGTACTGCATTATTCTATTTATGCAAGGTCTCTATATTAGAGTCATGGAAACAAAGAATAGAATTGTGGTTTCCAGGAGTTGGAGGAGTGGAAAATGGGCAGTTGCTTATCAGTGGGTAAAATTTTCAGTTATGCAGGATTAATGTGTCCTAGAGATCTACTGTGCCCACAGATAACAGCACAGTGTTGTACACTAACCATGTACACACATTAATTGCTTTTACCAAAATAAAATGATAAAAAAATTTTACATTTTTAAGAACAGTACAAACATTTATCAGATAGTTCAAAAGCTATGAATCATTATTTTTTTAGTGTTAGCATGTCCTTTTTTACATTAATAAAATATTGCTCATAGTTGCAATAAATATACCTTGTGCCAATCTCTATAAATATTTATAATATGCTTTAGAATGCATAGAAGATCATTATGAATTAAACCATGTTACAATAGTTAGTTAATGTTAAAATATTTAATAAATGAGAAATGTAAAGAAAATGGTGAGCAAATTTATGACATGATGAAGATTATGGAGAAAGTTCAAATAAGTAACACTCCAGAGAGGTCCGCGAAGGCCAGGGGTCCTGACAGCAATGCTGTGGGTGGAAGGCAGGCAGAGGCCATATTGTGTTTGTGGTGAGGAATTTGTGAAAGGCGACAGACTAGGACATGTGATATGACAGGATGGTAGAGAAGTCCAAGGGAAAAGGAAACGGACTGGTAGTTAATGCACTATATCACACTAACTGATTTATAGGTGTTAAACCATCCTTGCATTCCTGGGAAAAACTCACTTGATTATGGTGTATGATCTTTCAATGCATGGTTGAATTTGGTTTGTTAATATTCCATTGAGGATTTCTGGCTTTATATTCATTAGCTTATAATTTTCTTTCTTTCTTTCTTTCTTTCTTTCTTCCTTCCTTCCTTCCTTCCTTCCTTCCTTCCTTCCTTCCTTCCTTCCTTCCTTCCTTTCTTTCTTTCTTTCTTTCTTTCTTTCTTTCTTTCTTTCTTTCTTTCTTTCTTTCTTTCTTTCTTTCTTTCTTTCTTTCTTTCTTTCTTTCTTTTTCTTTCTTTCTTTTTTCATAGCATCCTTGCCTGGTTTTGATATTGGGGTAATACTAGCCTTGTAAAATGTGTTTGGAAGTGTTTCCTACTCTTCTACTTTTCAGAAGAGTTTTAGAAGAATTAGCATTATTCTTCTTTGAACACAAATGGTAGAACTCACCAGTGAAGCTGTATGATCTTGGACCTTTGTTCATTATGAGGTGTATAATTACTAATCAGTCTCCCTGCTAGTAATTGGTCTGTTCAGATTTTCTATTTCATTGTAATTCAGTCTTGGTAGGCTGTGTATTTCTAGAAATGTATCCATTTTTTCTAGGTTGTCAAATTTTTTTGGCATTTAATTGTTCATAGTGGTCTATAGTGATCCTTCACAATTCTGTGGTATCAGTTGTAACACCTCTTTCATTTTTTATTTTATTTATTTGCATTCTCTTTCTTGGTCTAGCTAAAGCTTTGTCAATACTTTGATCTTTCAAAAAATGAGCTTTTAGTTTTATTGATCTTTCTAGTGTCTTTTAAGTCTCTATTTCATTTATTATAACTCTGATCTTTGTCATTTCCTTCCTTCTACTAACTTTGGATTTTTTTTCTAGTTCCTTGAGGTGTAAAGTTGGTTGTTTATTTGCGACTTTTCTTGTTTCTTGAGGTAGGCATTTACCTGGCATCAATCCCCAAACACATGTTTTTTAAACTTTATTGTTTGGTCCTAAAATAAAAGGCACACTACTCTTTTAATACCCTTAGCCCAATTCAGGTTGTCTGTTCAGATGTATGTGGCCCTCATCATCACCATTACCTTTCAAAAGATTATGGTAACACCATTTTAGTTCCACTAACTCTTAGAACAATTGGCTTTGTATCAAACAAGGAAAACAAAATGATAATATTACAAAAAGCTTTCAGGAAGGATAAGGAAGAAGTAACTGTCACTTATTCTCACTCAGTGATTTAGAATGTCCTGAACAATTATTTTGGCCAGCCCTTTGTTCTTATCTATAACTTTTCAAACAAATTTCAAAATTCTACCTATTATGCCACAATATATAAAAATGAAACCAAATATAATAGATTATTAACATTTTTCTGAACATGGTATTGTATCTTTTTTCTTATCTATGTGCCCATATGTACATGAGCACTCATGAGTAGACACAGGACAGCTCCTGACATAATGTGAAATCTGAAACCTGCTCCCTTAGACACTGCAGCGGACTGCTGGGTTAAGCCATGTTATTTAATAGTTGTGTCCATCCAAATTAGATTGTTTTGGCTTTGCTGGTTTATGCCCTGTGTCAGAGCACATCCTAATTAGAGGATGTCATTACTAGAAATGTGAGAGCACTTCTGACTGAATTAAACTGTAAGATTGTAGGTAGTAGATATAATTTCTAATATTCTTTTTATTAAGACACATGAGAAATGTTTTTCTGCTGATAGTACCAGGAATACATCTTTTCTTGAATGAGTACTTTTTTTCATCAAGGATACTGTGACCCATTAAACGAACCATTGATCCTTCTTTGTGTGGACTACTAGAGAGCTTTGGGCTGAGTCTGTGTCCCTTCCCTAACAGACGGACAGGGACATTCAGAGCTCTCTAGGTGTGCTCATCTCACTGGCGACAGCACTGCCTTTTCCTGCCCTCATTTCTCTCTGTGCCAGTTTTCTCACTTGGTCTTGATGATTTTATTTTGTAGTGTTGTTTGTCTTTTTATAAGAAAATCTTTTTAAGATATATCAGGAGAATAGTTCAGATTAACTACTTCACCTAGTAGCAACCACCTAATTTAGATCATTATACCTTTAATTTATATTATCAGAGTGGCACAATTTTTAGGTATATAGTATACATACTACTATATTATTTTATTTAATAAGAATATACTAAAGCAATATACAAAAATGAGCAAGACTATTACCAGAGAATTTTAGAGAAAGTTTTCATGTTGTTCATTTGCTTAATGAATTAATGTATGATACAGGAGAATTGGCAGAATAGTTATAATATTAATATAATTCAGAAAATATTTTTAACTAAATGGATGAAACACAATTTTTCTTTTTAGATATCTTCTCAATAGACTCAATAAGCTGACATTTAGTTTGATTAATTATTTGACATGGTTAATTTATCCTATTACATTTTCAGCCCTAAATTATGATTACTGTGGATCATCCCTACTATATAATACTTGATTTTTAAATTTTGGTTTAAACCAAAGTGCTCTTTAAAAGAAATAGAAATAACTGTAAACACAAAGGAATTTTAAAAGTTCTAGCATGACTACTTTATTTTATATTCCTACCTAACCATCTATGAAGATAAAGTTTAAGAAGTAAAAAGCAAAAAGCAAACATTATGTTGCAATATGAAAATTGCCCTACTTCTAATTAGAACAAATGTTATGGTCTTTAAAGTTACTCTTGATTTAATGTGCTTTTTTTTCATGCATAATTATTGTGAGAAATCTTTCTGCTCGTAATTTTTCAGAAGAAAAAGAATATAAAGCAAATTTCAGAACATGGCAATGATTTCTGCTTTCGAAACAGGTTCTCAAGTTTTCTAAAAGCATTTCCCTTATTGGAACTACTATTTTTTTGCATAAATAATTTGAAACAATACAAAGCGTTTGAGGTTCTCTATTATTTTAATGGGAGTTTTATTTTTGAACCAAGACGAGAGTCGCTCTGCTGCCCGCACAATGGCACTCTCATCATTGTCACTTCCCACGTGTCTGGTGTGCGATACATCATTGCCCCTGAAATACACTAAGTATAGAGAGCGAGTGCCCATTGGTCGCTTTCTGCTGGGCGTTTGATCGTAGTTACTGTCGTTAGGCTTTGCCTGTCGTGCCTTCAGTAATCGTGTGCATGGTGCAGTCTGTATGACAGAAGTTTACCAAAGCCCCACTCCTTGCACGTGACACCTCCAGGGAGCTGATGGCTCCAGATGTCCCCACAACTGTCTTAGCCCTGCCTAGTGGGAAACTAGAGTTGTCATGTGACATGCTGATTTTTTTATTTCTTAGATGTAAATTGATATGACATGTTCTATTTTTACCACACTGACGTAATTCAATGCTCATCTTTTCTCATGTGTGGGTCTTTTATTCATACATTGGAATATTAAAGGTTTTTCATATTTAGAAGTCTTAATTAACAAAAATCTAAAGCCTTTCATTTATTCAGGTTTTATTCAAATTAGTGATAAATATTTAGCTATTTTAAAATTCACGTGATTCATGTTTTAATTATATAATGATCCTAAGTATATGTATATGAAAGAGAGGCTTTTGGGTTTTTCCAAGTTTTGTGTGTTACGAATCATGCTGTCGGTCTAGGCTGCAAGAGAGATGGAGTAAGTGTACTGCTCCTTCTCTCACCAAACGAAGCTGTAGCACTCGGACACAAAGACACCATTGAACATCCAAACAGTAAATAGTGGCAGGTAGGCTGGGGAAGAGGACAGGCATTCCAAGTAACACCAAACCAGCAGTGAGTTCACCATCTTTTTCCCCTGGTGACTTGTATTGCCCAACACTGCGGGCGAGGACAGACTCAGAATGCACAGCAGAATGGGCGACTACTGCCCCAGGGAATGGAAAGGAGAACCACAGGGACAGGGAGGTACCAGAGGGAAAAAGGAGATGAAAGAGTTTATGCATGCACGTGTAGAGTTCATAGAGAAACCCACTTGCATAGCTCTGCTCCTGATCAGCACTGAAAAGGACTTTGACAGCTGAGTGGGTAGAGTGGCCACTACCCAGGCTGGCCGTAGGCGGACAGATCTGAAGAGCATTTAAAAGTTTTTGAACATTTAGCTGCTAGTGGAGCCTCGGCCCACAAAAGTGTCTTGTGACCTGCAGCCTGAGCCTAACCAGGTCTGTCGCCTCCTTAAACAAAAATGAGATCATTCTCAATAGGATAAAAACAACAGAAACACCCATGCTATAAAAATACATACATAATTTTGGTGAATAAAATCATGCCACCTATGGTTAATTACAGATGTATTTAACCTTTTTATTCCTTACAGTAAAAAAAAAATTTCCTGACTCATTCATTACACTGGCTTTCACATCTAGTACAATATTTAGTAGATGTTTCAATATTTCACCATTTTAACTGCATGTAAACATGTTTATACATATACATAAACATATATATATATATATATATATATATATATATATATATATCTTTTTTTTTTTTTGGTCAGATCAAGGAAATCTCTTACAATTCTGATGTGTTAGGGATTTTTATAACTAGTATTGAATTTTCCTGAATATTTTTTCTGCATGTATTGAGAACACATTAAAATTTGTCTTTATTCTTTTAAGATAAGATACTAATGCATTTCACATATTCAATCAATGTCCTACTGTAATAAAACCAACAACCAACTTGGTATTATTTTGTTATAATACTAAATTGAATACAGTAATTCTTTATTTAAATATTTCAGCATCTATTCACCAAGAAAAAAAGTATGTGAGATGATGTATGTGTTAATTGTGTTAATGAATTTGATGGTAGTAATCATTTCATCATGCATACATATATCAAATCATCATGTTGTAAACTTTAAGTAATTGCAGTTTTCTCTAAAAACCTGAGAAAAATAAATCAAATAAAATACTATTGAAACAGTGCTACATTTAAGTACACTGAAAGCTAAAAATAATTATTGAGAAAAATTGGAGAAGACTTAACTAAACGTAGAGATATATTATGTTCATAGATCTAAAGACTCGGTATTGTTACCGTGGCACTCATTCCCCATTCAATCTATAGTTAAATGCGATTACAATACAAATCTCAACATGCTTTTCTCTAGAAATTAACAAATTGATTATCAAATATTTATGGAAATGCAAAGTATGAACCACTTTAGAAATATATGAAAACCTTTAAAATAGATGAGCACAATTTAGAAACTGATGAACAGATTTCCAGGCATACTATAGAGCTTACTGAGTGATACCAGCCTAAGAATAAACATGAATCAGGGGGACAGACTGTCCACTATGGAGTTAGACCCATGCGTGCACGATCAGCAAAGTCAAAGTATTTTAATGAGGAAAGGATAGTCTTTCAACACACTGTGCTGGAAATAATGGATAATTGTATGAAAAATTAGAAACCTTGTTCTTTACCCCACCTCCTATACACAGTTCAACTAAGGAATGTCCAAACTAAAAATTTCAGAAGAAAATATAGGAGAAAACCTTTGCGATCTTGGAGTAGACAAATATTTATTATATAGAAGACAGAAAACAGTAACCATATAAAGAAAATTGATAAACTATAAAATTAAAAATTACTGCTATCCTAAAATTAGATAATGGTTGTATAACTCTGAATCTATGAGAAAACTAAACTGCATACTTTAACAGTGTAAATTTTATTGTATGCAAATTATATATGAAAACTGTTATTAAAAAGATGTGATTGATAAGATGAAAAAGTAAATTACCTACTAGTCAAACATATTTGAAAAATATATATGTGATAAAGAACTTTTATCTAGGATATAAAAACATCTCTTACGAAGGAAAGAAAAGGAAGACTAACTATACTATGGTCAAAGTTTTGAACAAACACTTCACATTATATGAATAGTCAAAAAACACATGAAAAATTACTCAATGTAATCAGTCTTCAGGGTAATAAATAATAAAACTTAAATGAAACATCACTACACATGTAATAAGTTATAAAGACTGATAATACTAAGAGTTGGCTAGGATGTGAAATTATTGGAACTCATATATTGTTGATGGGAATGAATTATGATATAACCTCTTTGAAAAACAGTTTGGCAAATTTATAGAGGCTCTGAATTATATTATTTTCCTCCAGAAAGAATTAAATTGTTTTTCTAGTTAGCAGAAAGATTATGGGAAGATTAGGTTGATTTAATCATGACTGGTCTATTTTCAGGTTGCCCTTCTTCTAGAATGTATAGACTTCTAGGGTCTTCTCTCAAAGCCTGGGCTTGGGGTTCTAGCAAAAGCATCTTCTCCCCCCTGGATCTATCCATTTTACAAATATTTTACAAAAAAAGTGATCTCAACAAGAGAGATATGATTATTAAAGTTATAGTCCTTTTCTTTACGGGACTCAGGATTACAAGAGTTAAACGTCACTAAGATAAATACCCAAGTTGGTTTGTTTTATGGCAGTTGAGGCGACTTGGAGCCACTACCGTGCTTTTGTTTTCAGTCTTCTCTACTTTAGATTCTGAAATTTTAAAATATTATTATTCTCAAATTCTATTTGTTCATTATACCAGGAAACTGGGCAGCCTACCCACAGATTTTGAATATCATTAATCCTACCATCTTTTAGCCACTGTAGTAGGTTTAGAATACATTCTTACCCAGAACAGTGGGACAGGAGAAGAGAGCAGCTGATTCTGTGGTAGAAACTATGGACAAGTGTGGATGGAGTGATTCACAAAGCATTTCATCAGAGCCTTGAGACGAACAGGCTTTTCCAGTGGTAGGTAGTAGGAAGTGGTAAGACAATCTAAACTTTGAGCACCATGTGAATTATTAATATGGGAAGGAAAACACAAGTTTGAAATGGAGAGAATGCGATGGGTATCTACAGTAAGCAACTTTTGCAAGCAACTTGAATTTTACATAGCCAGGTCTTCTCCCACTATTGCTAGGAGTCCATTGAGATTTTTAGTTGGCAAAGTATACAGTCTGCGGTTTGCAAAAATCACTTATGTGGAAAGTAGTTTGAGGATATGAGTGTCGGTAGGCCGGATATCGGTCCCATGTCCTAGGTCTACTTACATTGTACATTGAAATGAGGTAGTAGAAAGTAATTCTTCAGTGTTGGAATTCAGATGTAATGGATAACCTCCATGTGACTCTGGCCTCTGATAGTTTTTGGAGGGGTGTCTGTACCTACTACAGTCAGTCACAAAGATGACATCAACAAGACTTCTCCTGTTAAGAGTCCCAAAACCTTTAGTCTGTTGCACTATTTTTTTTTCTCTTGACCTGACAAACTCCAGTTCATTGGGCTTCTGGGCACACAGCAAGGAACATCTGTTCAGTTGAGCTTTTTGTAATTGATATGTTAATTGAAAAAGACTTTTGGCTTTTAGCGTTTTGTTTGTTTTTCATAACACATATGCCCTGTGGCATTTCACAATGGGTGTTGTCTTAAAGATCTCAAACACAAATAAACAAAGCAAGCTATTCATTATTGCTTCCAGACTTAGAGTGGTATGTGATGTCATTGATGTCACTCTGAGTGCTTTCTTTCACCTCTCTCTGGCCAAAATATTCTGGGATTTCCTCCAGGATAAAGATTAGCTCAATGGGGTTTCTGCATCTGTCACATCTGGACTGTCTCAGTGTAGCTTAGGCGGGGCGCACAGAGGCGCTGTGAAGGCTGCAGTATTCATAAAGTATGATAGCCTGCTTATATTTTGCAGCCAAAGGCATATTACCAAATTTTCTACTTTCTAATGCAGGATTCTGGTATAGTATTTTTATTACAGTAACACCAACCACAAAATAATCAGGACAAACTTATCCTAAGCTAGAAACCGTTCGGCATCACTGCATCTTTGTGGAGAACTGAGAGTATAGCCCTTCCTTTGAAGCTGTGACTTTTAAGGTGATATGTTCTATAGTTTAGGAGAAGAGGTGGCAGAACCATAATAACACTGAAATACAGAGCAACAGCAACAGAAAACTGAAAGGAATATGCCTGGATATGTACATAACCGTTGGTAGTTTTTCCTGTTATTTTATGTCCTATCCAGCTCCCAGCAGAGGGGTCGTCCATTTCTGAAAATGTTGAAGGTTGGTGGGAGAAGGAACTAAGCTTCAAAATAGTTATTTATTAGACAATAAGATACTGAAAAAAAAATGGAGATAGAGCATGTCTGATGGATGTGCATGGATAGATGCAGATGCAGATGTGGAATTTCCCAAAGAGCCACACTCTTATGCCTCAATTTAAACACAGTGCCCAAGATCCCCATGGACAAGGACGTGCTAGTGCCTGCCCCACAGCACTTACTGGGTGCTCTACATTAGTCCTTAAATCCTCATGACAATTCTGTGGCATAGCTACTACTGTTATCTCTGTTTTCCAGATACAGAAATTGAAGTACAAGGAAGTCAGATAAATTTCCCAAGATCATCTGGCTCCTAAGGCCCGTGGCTGAACTTGAACCCCACTCTGTGGCTCCAGTGCCCATGTTCCTGCCCACTTAGTGCTGTGTCTTGAGTAACCCATTCTAGCGATGCCATCTTTTATGTTAATATCCCATCCTTTGGAAATTGTACGTAACAGTCAACCCACATTTTCCTTTAAATGTGGCACAATTTTGTTTTATTTAATCCAGCTGACACCTCATGCTGTCTCACTTATCTCTTACATTACTTAATACTGCATCCCAAAAAAGATGATACAGTTTTCAAGTTAGAGCGATATATATTTTTTTATTTCAGAAACCCCACAGCAGCACTCAGCTTGATATCTTTCTTGCATAAGGTACATAAATATATTGCTTTAACTGATTGAAAATGAAAATATGCACTGAATTAATATTTCAGTAGTTTAGTGTAAGGATTGAAACCCACAAAGTGATTTAGGCCATCTGGGACAATTCACATTGGATAATGATTTCCTCTGTGATTCAACCAAACTGGTGTAGTTTTTAAGGACCCTTTCTCCCAGCCCACAGTCTTCTTCACTTAACTGTGTGCACCCTGGACCTGTGGCCTCTGCTCTCAGGGCCTGTCCAGCAGTGACAGATGCTAAGGACCTGTAACGTTGCTCACTGGCCACATCCATCCAGTGATTGCAAATAATGCAGAAAGTCATGGGTGGATTTTGGATAACACAACCTCTAAACTCCCTTCCAAATCAAAATCACGTTCATTCACACCCGCGGCTTATGGAGCAGAGTCCAAATGATGTAGCTACTATGAGCCTATCCACAGTCTGGCCCTGCTGACATCAGGGCCCTCTCCTGCTGTTCGCTCTTTATGCTCAGATGCCACAAGTCCCCAATGCCCCATCTTATTTCACACCCTGTGCCTTGGCCTTGCTTCCATTGTCATCTGATCAGCCTTGTGAGGAAGGTCACCTTTCGAATCCTGTCATGTCTGAAGCCTTCCCGCTACTGCCCGCCTGCTCTATACTGCCTCTGGACCTGGCATGTCGTTCAGCTTCACTCACCTGTCATTTAAAATGACCTCTTTCTTCTACTACACCATATGCTGTTCAGGAGTGGCTGTGTCTTCCTTCTTCTGTCTCTGACTGCTGTTGAGGTTAGCATGAGAGGGACTTAAGAGTCTGCCTAGGCCAGCTGTCCTATTTTATAAGTGGAGACTGATTGCTGTCAATGTTAGGATGCTGTTTTTATATTTTAAAAGTTAACTGATGTTTTATTTAGAATTATCAAAGCATAAACTAGGAAACTCTTGCAAGTACAGTGAGTATCCTCGTTCAAGTAACATTTAAATGTCCGTTCCGTAGGGCAAAAAAATAAAAAGGTCCATGTTCCGATAATACTTGTTCTTGTAAGAATTAGCATTGAAAATCCTTTTGGTGCCCTTATGAGTAATTTATTTGATAGCACACCTTTACAGACTTCTGTTCTCTTTATCAAAATTCCAACTTGCAGTTTGAATTTCAAAATTCCAACAGTTTTTAGAACTGGTCATTGTTTGTGTCTGTCACCGGTCACCAGTCAGGTGAGAGGTGTGTCTGTAGGGGGCAAGAAGACAGGTTTTTATTTTTATTTCATATGCTTTAATACTCTTAAAAGCTTTACAGTAAGATGTATTTATATTTTATTTTAGTAAAGAAAGAGAAAATAAGTAACATATGACATTTCAACAACTGTTTCATCAAGGTCCTTCAAAAGTATTTTATTAAGAAAAAATAATTTGGGGTTGAAAATGTCTGCTTTATGCAATGTCTTTAATATTCTTGACCACAGATGCCAGTTACTTTTCTCAAAATCTTGACTAATATGTCTCAAGGATGAAATATACAGAATATAGCAAATGAAAACTGAGGTCCATTTTGTCTCCTGTTATTTCATCCTTTTATCACAAAATAAAACATTGCTACTGGAAACCCAGAAGTCACAATGCGCTTATCACTCAGTGATCCAGATACAGGCTTCTGTTTCCCAATTCAGAATGAGTTTGGAAATACAAGCAGACCTGACATGGATAAAATATGCTAATATGCTGCTTTATCTTCCATTTCACCTAATGTTCTTTTTTAATTCATCTGGAAAATTAGTGCAAAATTTTTAGCAATTTCTCAAAACCTATTACTGTTATCAATGATTTTCTAATTTCGATGCTTCAAAGCAATATTTCAAATGATTGATAATATTTATGTTTAGCTTTAAATTTCTTCTCTGTTTTTTAGGTCTTTCTATATGCCTTTTTCTCACTTGGATTTTTTTTTTAGATTTCTTTAATTTTTATGTTTCAGTGTGCCCAAATGTCATGTTTTCGGCTCACATCCGAGTGCTGGTTTGGTTGGGTAAATAACACAGCGTTCACAGTGGTTTTACTGCCTCATCGCTGCAGAACAGTGATCTGAGCCCACCACGTTTCTCCTCCATGTTTTGTTCTCTTAATTTTATGTTTTCACTCTTCTTTATGCTTGTGGTCACTAATTTCACAAAACTATTCATAAATGTGTGTCCTTCCTTCCAATGAAAATTGCTCTCTTTGTTCTGAACACATCACTCTTTGTGAAATTTAGGAAGATTTTTTTCTTGCCTACCATTCATTTATTCACTTATTCACTCATTTAGCATACATTTTCTAAGTGCCTACTGTGTTCTGATCAGTGGTCTAAGTACAGGGGATAGAGCAGGTGGCAAAACAGAACAAGTCCCTGCAGCCTGGTGAAGGAGACTGGCGATAAAATGTGAATTGATGATTCAGATTGCCATTAGCCTTGTGGGGATACATGCGGCAGAGTCAGAGGATGGAGCGTCCTCGACTGTGGGGTGCTTTTTATAAAAAGCAGGCGTGCGGGCGGCCTTTCAGATGTGTGGACATCTGAGTGGAGACCTGGAGGGACCGAAGACGCGAGCAAATGTTCCTTTTACAGGCGCGTTCCTGACAGGGGCAGCAGATGCGGTGGAGGCCTGACTCTGATCTGGCCTGAGAACATGGCCACTGAGTTGGGGGAACAGAGGGAGACCAGAGTGGCTGGAGTGGAGTGAGCACGAGGAGTTGGCGCAGGGGAGCTCAGAAAGGCTGCTGTGGCCGTAGCATCCCACCACCACCGTCCTCAGCAGAAGCTCTAACCTGTTATCCCTTATGGCCCACGAGAGACGGCCCTGAAATCCTGGACTTGTCTTTATTTTTCTAACGTTAGTGTCATTCTTTTTTTTTTTTAATTTATTTATCTGTACCTTTTAAAGCGTTAAGATAAAACCCCGGTTCGATCTTAAAGTTTACCAGAGTGAATCATCAATTATATCATTTTACTCTTCATCTGATACATGAAATTTAAAAAATGTAGTTATGTTTTTAATTTCTAAGAATGTGACACAGCATTGGATATATCTTTTAGGGTCCATCTATTTCATGGTTTCAGAACATAGGTCTGTCTGTGCCATGAGACTGCGCTGGCCGTGGAGATGCCTCTCCTCAGCCCAGTAGGGACTCTGCCGAGTTTACCAGCTAGTGCAGCCAGGCTGTCCACCCTGGGCTCCTTCTGAACTGCAGCTCCCCACTCACGTTTCGATGTGGATTCCTTAACTTTACTCTGAGGTTCATGCCAAAGTTAACCCCTCTGAGTGTGAAGAAACATGCAAAGAGGCCACTTAGTGTATTCACTAATTGGTTGGTCTCCCAAGCAAGTATTCCTTCTGTAAGAAAGGTGTTCTTGTTATATCTAATATTTATCAGACACCATGTGTTTTCTATCTTCTATAATATCTTACTGGTCTGTTTTGCTCTCAACACTTGCATTCTTCCGACCATGTCCTTCTGGAGATATATTGCATTGAATATTTACCCCATCTAAAAATTATGCACTCCGGCCTGGGGCTCATAAACAAGAGATATTATGAACAAAGTAAGCGAGAACATTTGTGTGCTTGAGAAAGCTTTCCTCTGCACATAGATCTGAGTGGGAATGTACACTTGACATTAATAGGAGGTAGCTATATAAGGTCGAATGGAAAAAACTGACAGCTTTTTTGTTTTATTTTTCCAGTTCACTGGTGCTCATTTCTTCCATTCTCATTTCCATGGCAGCTAACAGAAGCAAATTAATTAATTTTTTTCCAAACAGTGGAATATTAGTCCAAAATGCTGGCTTCCGAATAATGATGGAATCTAATGCTAGGCTTTGAAAATAAATGCAGCCGTTTACTGGATTAAAGAGTGTACTTTTTAGAAGCTACAAGACTATTTTCTAAATTTTTCATACATTACCAAATGCTAAGTAGTACAGTTCTCAGGGAAGCAAAGTTCTGGGGACAAGCCAGCTCAGGGACTTTTCCCTCTGTAGTTGCTTTGACTAAGTTTATGGTAAAATAAGAAAGATACATTTGTTTATACAAGTTTAAAATATTTACTGCACATAAAAATTTTAATAATTCAAATCCTAATAACTATTTTGCTCTAGTACCACACATACATATTTTTTTCCTGAGAAATTGACATTACTATGTGAAATTTTATTAGATAACAATACTACCTTTCTTTAAAAAGAATAAATACAAGTAACAATAAGAACATAACATAACATCTATTTGGAATTTCAGAAGAGGTCTGAAGTTCAAGGATTTCATTATTGGAGTATGTTATTTTTACTACATATTTTCATGTTAAAATTTATATTCTAATTGCCAAGTATGTCGCTGCTTTTCTGACATGTTCTTCTGGTAGGAATAGCACAAGCATTCTGAATGGCAAGCTGACAATTTAATTGGAAATGTTACAGAATTGATATAAAGAAAGATGCTCCTGACAGAGAACAGATGTGATGTGTTATGCCCATCATGATTTTAAAAATTTTGTATGTAGCATGTGTAAATGGATTGTCTTAGATCACAGAATAAGGATTAGTGGTTGGAAGTCATAAGAAACTGTGTCAAGTTAGTGTAAGACAATGTTTTATAAGGGCCCACATATCCAACAATGGCCCTGCTCCACTGAGCGTAGTGAAACCCCATCCACTGGAGGTGTTCACACTCAGTCTAGGAAGCCACATGTCAAGAAAATTACAGGGCATTCCAGTGCTCTGGTGTTAGCATAGTCAAGTCTAAGATTTGGTCTTCAAAATTTTATAACCTTGTCCTAAATGTTGCTCCTATCTGAATGTGAGAGTCAGAAACTGTATCTTTGCTCCAGGTGAGGTTAGTTCTTTACAGAGCTAGTCCATGTTTTGGTTTTGCTGACAACAGATTTTGTTGTACTTTGCTAATCTCTTTCCCATTCATCATATGTTAAGTGACTTTCTAAAGTGTCTTTCTAAAATTATAAAACAGTACAATACAATTTGATTTTACTTATGCTTTTTAATCTGTTAGCAATTTACTGCTTTCTTGGCATGCGAATGTTATGTTTCAATTATAAGAATCAAATCCTTTTGTGATTAAATTTCACTAAACAATTATTGTAAATTTAAAAAAGCATATATGCAATTACTAGCTTCTTACTCTTACTCTGGCACCTTGTTATTTTCAGAGACAAGACTTGGTTATAAGTTTGAGAGCTTAAGTGGGTGATTGGAACCCTTTCCATAGAAAGGCATTAACTAACATTTGCAACCTAAGGGTAGAGTCTTCAATATCTTCAGCTACATATTAGTTAGTAAGTCTTATATTTCTAAAGCATTAAAATTGCATGATTACTTAAGGGTTATTTAAATAAGAATTGGAGAAAATGCATGTTGTATAGAACTGCCTTATATGAAGAACTCATAACAAAATCTGAACAAATCTATTACACTGCATCAACCATCACCAAGAAAAAAGACAGATTTGTCACTTTAAAATTCAATATTGATTAGAATTTATTATTTTTCAATTACTTATAGTTCTATTTTTATAAAAACAAGCCGTTATTTAGTTCCTCTGTGTGATCAAAGATAAACTATCCTTGCCATTGACAAAGACCTGAAATAATGCTGTGACAGAGACTGTCTGGTTTCTGACCGACACCTTTTCACTTTTCTCCTGGACACACACCAAGGTTATTCTTCCAGAGTTCTTTATAGTGTCCGATTCCCGCACTCATGATCCTTCATCCTCTATCTTCCTTTGTTTGCATCTTGATGCAGAGGATCCAAAGGACTGTGAGGCTTCTGCAGTGGAGCAGCTATTACATGGAAAGGACCCAGGTCCCTGAGAGACTGTGCAGAGCAGGACCACTATCCATCCCTACCAACCTGCCTCGGAGTATGATAGGAGCAAGAGATAAACATTGCAGTTCATTATTGCCCTTAGCTGGTCCTTTCTAATAGTAGTCAGATAAGGCATGATTTTTGTTGAACTCAGTGTTATTAAAGACAAAAAATACCTATTTTTAATGTAACTTTTCAGAGAATTCCTCACAGACAAAATAATCTTATTTGCCATTCTGTTTTGTTGCTTCTGACACATAATGGGAACTACATGGTGATTTGCTTAATTAAGTAATTAATGCAAAACCCAAGAACTCAATCAAATGACAATTAAAGTAGAAGATGAATTCAAGAAAGCAGTGGGTTATCAACTTCAGATACTTTCCAGGCTAAATTTCATTTGCAATATTCAATAAAGATGTGGTTAATAATAGAATAGTCACAAAAGTTTGTTTAATTATGTCAGGCAACATGCTTTGTGTTTACCAAAGACAGGGTGATCTGGAGAGATGGCAGTAGTAAGCATAGGTCAGGATTCTACTGGAAGGTAATATGTACAAAGAAAGATGAATAGTATTCCATATTATTCTAAACCATCAGAAAGACTTGGTTTTTAAATTTAAATTCCAATTGTAGTGTGTCAAATAGTGTGACATCAGGCTTTATATGTTCCCTTGATGTGTAAACAAAAAAAAAGAATGAGAAAGGAATCATGGGAGAAGTGGGAAGGGAAAGAGGGAGGAATAGAGGGAGAGAGATGGATAGGACAGACACAGGAGGGATTAAAAAAAGAAGGCTTTTAAAAAATAGAAAAATTCAGGTATTCTAGTTTTGGAAACTTCTGATAATAAGACTATGTCAAATAGACTATAATATATGTTCTTAATACATATTTATTATATGTATTTATTTGTAATAATCATTGTTTTATGTGTATACATTTAATTCTAAATATAATGAACATTAAAAATGAGTTTATCCCAAGTGAGTTTTTAGCATAATTGATTAATGTGTTGACCAGATATGAAATAATTCCTTCTAAATTGTAAAAGGACGCACTAAATGGAAAACATTCTTTTTTCATAGACACATCTCCAGTGTTTCAAGTCATCCAGGACTTTTTCTCTGGAACTAATGATTTCTGTGTTAAGCAGTTCCATTTACGTTCTTTGCTTGTATTTAGAGTGGTGCCAAAATGTAAGATCTGAAGCAAATAGCTAGTTGTAAATAGTAATAGTGTCGGTTGATTATTTTTCACTATTAATTGTTCTCCATTGTATATATGCATATATATTTTTAGTAACTAAAAATAAGGTATAGGGGTGCTTATTCAGTGTTTCCCTCCCTTTTCTCCCCTCCCTCACGATTTGGCCTTCGAGCCGCGAGGACAGTTAGTGTCCTGCACACGTGGCGCATGTGCGAGCAGGAGTACGTGCCGGCAGCTGGCGGGAGCAGGTCTGCACACGTGCAGGCCCGCGCGGTGGGCAGAACTTCGGCCCACAGGGGCTGGTGGTAAGGGCGCACGCGGGAGCGTCGTCCGCGCACAGCGTGCTCACGAGAGCCTGAGGCCGCCCCGCTGGACTCCTCGAGGCCGCCGCTCAGGACTCCCCGAGGTCGCCCCCCATAACCTTCGACTCCCCGAGGCCCGCGGGGCTGCCGAGGGAGTGGCCTTCGGGGCAAGACTCGTCGCGTGAGTGTGTGAGCGTGCCCGCTCGGTGAGCAGAAGCGGGGCGGGCGGTGGGTCAGCCGGTTGGGTGGGGGAGAAGGGGGTTGTGATGCGGGCCAGGGGGAAGCTAGAGGCACCCTTAACATTGCACCGCGGTGAACGCGTGCGTGTGTGCGTGTGTGAGAGGGCGTGAGCACGTGTGAGCATGTGTGCACATGTGTGAGCAAGTGTGTGTGCACGTGTGAGAGCATGTGTGCACCCCACGCCCTCGTACCATTTCTGCCATCAATGGACTTAGGGCCTTTACGCGTCCTGATTCTGAGAGTATGTACCATTCCTGCCCAGCTTCCTGAGGGAGGGGCCTCGGGTCCCAGCTCGAGGTGTCCTGGCATCCCCAGCGTAAGGGAGCACCCTCCGAACGTAGGTCGTGAGTCAGCAGGGCGCGGAGGCTGGCCCCAGAGCAGGGTTCCTGCCAGCGGCACTGGAGAAACTGAGCCCCGGGACAAAAAAACGACATCGTGATGGTAACCTGTTGAATGGAACTGAAGACTGCGACTCCAGACCCACGGAACAGAATGAATAATTTGAACTTTGAAGAGGAATTTCCAGTTTCTAAGTAACTCCCCATAAAATATACCCTGTTTACAAAGGAAAGAAAGCGACATGGGGCCAAGGCCTGGTAGACGCCTTGACTGAGTTAACAAACTTTCCTGATTTTGATGTTTGTATGTACAGTTAGTATGTAGGAAAAAAATCCTTGTTTGCAGGAAATACTGAAGCATTTGAAGATGATGGATGATTCGATGTTCCAGTAGGTATGTAGTATGTAGAGAAGTAAGTAGTAATACCATGACAAATTCTGGTATTTGGGGATAGCAGAGACACAGTGGGAAGCATGCAAATGTGCTAGGTTTCTAATCGTTTGTACCATGAGTGAGTAGAAAAATATGTAAATTTGATAAATGAAGACACAGATTCTTATAATCAATGGAAAACAATTTGGCAACAGCTTATCAAGATTAAAAACACATATAGTCACTGGCCCAGAATTTGTACTTAAGGGAATTTATCACATGTATCATTGGGACACACATGCACTGGTATATGTTAAAGGCTTTTCAATGCAAGATTGTTTGAAAGAATAGGAGATTTTGACTGTCCAAGTGTTCATCAAGAGCCTGGTACGTCCATTGAGGGAATACCAATAGACCAGAAAATAAAATGAGGAATTTCTCCATGTACTGATATGGAAAGATCACCTAGGTGTAATTATTAAGCAGAAAGGCAAGAAACAAAGCAGTGCATGTAATATACAATGTTTAGTATAAAGAAGGATGAAAAGAGTCTGTAATCGCTTGTACGTGCATAAATAAATTCCAAAAATAAATTTTGGAAATTAAACAAGAGATAAGAATACCTAGGAGATATAGGAATGGAACAGAATGGAACGGGGTTGAAAGACTGAAAGACTTTTCATTATTATCTCTTAATTTTTAAACTATATTGATAAATTGTCTATGAAAAATTAAATTTAAAATTGGATAGAAAAAAAACAATAAGTCTAAAAGATAAATATGGTAGGTGGAATGATCACACCCCAAAAGGTCCACTCTCTAATTCCTAGGACCTGTGAATATGTTACATGACAAAGGGATTTTGCAGAGATAATTACAGTCATGGACTCTCAGATAGGAAGATTATCCAGGTGGAACCATCTAATTTTACGAGTCCTTGAAAACAAGAGAACTTATTCTGGCTGTGATCATAGAATATTGCTATCGAAAACATGAACTTCACCCTGTAACTTCATTCTATACAGAGAAGATGAAGAACTGAAGTGGCTGAAATATCACTTAAAAAGTGAGGATGGATTCTTAATTCAGTTGACTGATGTCTAATGCTTACTTATCAAATTCAATGTGTTGTGGCACATGGCAGAAAGACGGGCAGGCAAACAAAAGGACTGGATTTCTTTTCTCTTTCATTTAGTCAACAGGTGCTTATTTGAGTACCTGCTGTCCCCTCAGTCCTAGCATCGATAGACTAGTCCTTCACTCGCGTCTAGTGGGAGGAAGACATAAGTGTGTTATGTCAGCTATTTCACTGAAATGGAACCGGGGAAGTCCACATTGAAGATATTTGAGAAGAGTAAAGATAAATAATGGAGGAAACCACTTGGAATTTTTGGACCAAAGAGATTAAGAAATTATTTTGATAGTGTAAATAAATTACTTTTTGCATGTTGTAGTCTTTTATTATTTTATGTACAAATAGTATGGAAATAAAGTTATGGTTTAAAAATAATAGGTTATTACTATTATTTTTGATAGGAAAGTCATTTGGCAGCAATGTAGGGACTGGAATGTGGGAAGATGTCATTATCCATTACGAGAACAAAATGCTACTCTCCCCAAACCCAATGCTGCTACCAGGAAGTCTTGCACAGATGAGAGGATCTGAGGTGTCCACTCCCTACATTTGTTTAGTGTGTCACCCTGGATACCAGCTAATATTGAACATCTGTTTTTTGTTTTCATTGGAGATGTCTCATTTAGACTGCCAAAAAGAGAGCATGGTCATTAGTTCTACAATGTGAAGATCTCCAGCAGCTTGTCCCAGTGTGAGGAGTAGTGACATCAGGAAAGCCATAGGCACTGCAGGTCATCCTAAGGCTGAGTCACACTGAAAGTCATTATAGGCATGATTTTAAATGAGATTGCCAAATTCTCACAAACCTACAAATAAAAACAAAGTCATTTTATATAGCATTCAGCACCTGGGAATCATTGTAAACTGATATTTCTGAATGCTAAAGTAAAAATATAAGTAATAAACAAGGTAGGATATTATGTGCCTCTGAATTACCAAGGGTTGCGTGATATTTAGTGCAATTTGAATTCATAGCTGTTTGGTAAAAATGAATATTCCATGTGACTTATTCTCTGTGAATTTGTTTATTTTATTTTATTAACCATAACACAACTTATTGTTAATCATCATGAACTGGAAACACTATTTTATGTCAAAGACTATATTGCATATGATGTACATTATATGTCTATAGTATTCTTATATGTGGTAATGTATGAAATCAGATTGATTATCATTTGAGTTATTTTGATCATACATATGCCATAAGGTACCATAAGGTACAGGTTTTGATATAAATTGTTGGAATGTTAATTGGTAGTCTTTTCTGCTTCAGAAACATGTTTTTATATTCATGTGTTTAATCATGTCCTTATGAAATTTGTAAAATTTAATAGTCATATAATCATGTCCTCAAATGTAAAAATATCCTTTTACATTTGATAACTGAAAGCTCTATAGGAGACTATTAGTGAGATAGCTGTTGATTTTTATTTTTTACACATATTTTATAGACATTTATTCAGCACGTACATAGACCTTCATCTACTCATCATATTCACAATTTGAATTTAAATACAATAAAAATGAGAAATGATTATATACACAAAAGAAATGAATTAATAATTTTAATGTGACATAGTACCACAGAAATCATCTTGGCTTAATCTTGATTTAAAAAATGGGGAGCAAGTCTAACTTCACCCTTGTATTTCTTAGTTGTTTTCTATTTTACAAAATGGAGGTGTTGTTAAGATTTAAGAATACCTGGAAAGACTGTGTGTGAGTATGTGTGTATCTTGATTGATATACATATAATTAAATTATTTACATATTTGATAATTATTCTTATAAGCTGCCAGTAGAACTGTTGGTCTTGGAAAATCTGTCTTCCTAATGCATTGATCAGATAAGGCATCCCATGTCAACCATGTGCCGACCCAACTCCTCTGCGATGATCTTTCCAACTGCCCACAGTTGTATACGCTCAAAGCTGGCTTTGGCTACAAATGTAGTAGTTTGAATCATAGTACGGAATACCAAATAACTGTGAAAATATTGGCTCATTTGCTCAATTGAATCTTATGTCTTGTAGGAAGACGTCAAAAACGAATATCTGCAAAAGGAACAACAAAAGGAATGGAACGATTTCAAGGTATACTACTATATATTGCCATGAAATACATGGAGTAACTGATCATTCTTTCCTTGAGGTAGACTTTATTAGTGATAATGTTTTCAGAGAACATGAAGATTAAGGGAAACAAAGTAATTATAATATATAGATATTAACAAAAATATTTCTACTGAAAATGTAGTTGATAGCTTAATACTACCTTGTAAAAGACATGTTAAATTGTAGTAGCTTTTTTTTACCTCAAAATTTAAAGGGAAACATATGCACTGAGTATGTACTGTGTGCTAAGCAACTTATGTTATGCTACTTAACCTGTTTAACTAAAATTACTGCTTTTCTTATTTTATGAAAGAGGAGTGTAAGGACGGGGGATTAAGGAACTTGTTTAGATGACATGGATAGTTAATATAGATGCTGGTACTTCAACTTGCATTTGTCAATTTCAGATACAGTGAGTTTTTTGTAATTTCATGGTGCTTTCTCTGAGGGCTATAAAATGTCAAGTTAGGATGAAACTATATTTTGTAATATACATGTCAAAGGAAAATTAGTGACTGTGGTGGTTTTCACAGAGCTGTGTGATTAGTCCAGTTTGGGGCACTTCGAAAAATTGGCTGCCAGCAGCATCATCACTGTTGTTATCATCAAGTGATGTCTTCTATCATCACTCATCCAATACCTTCTATAAGATAGAGTGAGTGAGTGAAATCCTTTAAAGATGTCATTCATCTATATCTTTAAATGTATTTAGAGACAAAAATAAAAAGGATAATGGGACTGTGGCACAGTTGAGGCACAGTCTTCAATATATGTAGGGGAAAAAACCACACGTGAAGGTCTAAGTGTACTGCCTTTTAAAGCAGCAATCTCTCGTTATTTTTCTGATTAACATGGTTGTATGTGGTCTGAGACCTGACACCATCGACAAAGTAAAAGTGGTAGGCAGAGATTTTAAGTAGGGCATTTTATTAAACAAACAAACACACAAACAAATAAACTCCTGTGGCCTCCTCACATTAACTAGAAAGGAGAAAGGGCAACCGCTTATCACACAGCCCAGCGTTAAGGGGTGGCTCTGGGACACCTTAGGGAAGTGCTGCCTGGCTGCTGTGTGGCTGAGCCCCGTGTGCAGTTCTCTGCGTTGTAGGTGTGGAGGGCAGGGTGGGGACGCTGACCCACTTAATAAGATCTCGTGTTTCAGAAAAACTTCCCAAATATTTATTTCTGTTAAGAGAAGAACAACGAAACAAAGAGTGGGCTGAATTTCCACATTTAAACACCCCCTCCCATGACCATCTGCAGTGATGCAATCTTTGGCAGAGTGGAAGTTTGCTCTTGCCTTGATAAATTCTTCATTCTGTGCTCTTGATAAGCTAGTTCTTATATGTTTGTTCATATTCTTGTCAGTCAGTGAACAATGATCCAGCTGCCATCAGGGATTTTCTTTGTACCAAATGTTATAGTTTACTAAAAAATTAAAATTAAGTCTATTGTTGAAATATTTAGTATTTTTCCTTTCAAACTCTGGCTCTTTCTAAAATAAAATTTGATCATCTCTTTAATCCTATACACAGAAAGTTTTTAAATAAGTAATATTTTCATACTTTTCAGATTCCTTTAAAGGAATCCAAATATGTTTTTAAAAATTTGCATGTGATTTTGTAAGAATTTTGCCTCTACCAAAATGTATGGCCCTACTGAACTTCTTACAGTTCTTTAAAAGGCCATCTCTTGTCAGAAACACCCTTACCTGAGCTAATTTGTGACTGCTTATTGTCATATTTCACGACTGCGATTTCAGTAAGGTAGAGAGACTGAGAGGCTCAGTGCTTGTCATAGAACTGGAGCTCAGTAATTATGAAGAATGCGTGAATGCAAGTATACATTCTAGCGGTGATGTTTTTACTGCCAAAATGACCCAGCCTGAAGGTGCCTTCACTTGGTTGAGATTGCCCCGGATTTATGATGGGGGATACCTGAAAAGTCTGAGGTCTTGAGGCTCTTCATCCAAGCTGTTGTTTCTTTAATGACTTCCTGCTGTCAGATACACTGTCATCTCATAGTTAGAAAATGATTTATGGGGCTTTGAGCTGGATGTGTCATATCTCAGATTCAATAATGTTATTACAAGAACAGTTGACCACAAGCATTTCACAGGGTTGACCTAGAAGCTTGCGGCTCTTATCCCTTGTCCTCAAATGTAGACCATTTGGCAACTGTGCCAGTTCATCTGCCACAGGAATTCTCATTCGAAATGCCCCATCACCTAGTGCTTGATGCCTGGTCTGGGCAGGACGTCTGTTCTGGAGCCAAGATGGTGTCACGGACACTCACTTTGATTTCCTTTCTTCTTGCGTCAAGGGAGAGTGGAACCCTTAGGCGTTTTTATTAAATCCGGTGGGAGAGCACACTGCAGTTCACAGTTTGTAGACAGAGTTGCAGGAGGAATTGTCATTTTTCATGTTCCTGCTTTTGAACCCAGCGCCTTAAACATTGTAGGGACTCTACATGTTTTTGTGACTGATTCATAAAAATAGGAACTAAAAATCAACTGAAAACTGTATGGAAAACACGGTCACACACAGTGGTGTGTTAATCAGAGTTTAACAAACTACTCTCTCTCCAAAAACAAGGCAGTGGACACCCTTGGTTTATAGTGTTTGCCGTTATTTGTGGTGTAAGTGTTCCCATCATAGCCAGTTTCAGGCTGTCGCCGTGTTGCCACTGTCATGCATTTGGGGAGGGCCGCTCACAGAGGCTCTCGTGCAGCCTGAGCCCCAGCACACGGGGGGCTGACCTTGTGAGTTCGGTCACCCTGGTCGAACTGAGCCCTGGAGCCCGAGGCTTTGGATTCGAGGCTCTCCCTGGACAAAGGCAATGCCGAGGGGCAAGGGGCTGTTCCTCCAGGACCATGGTTCGTGGGACACAGGGGAGAGGATGTAAGACTCGGCGCTGTTGTGGAAGGCTGAGCTCAGTACCGTTCACCACCACCAGAAAAATTGCTGGATTTCACATGTATCCTTTCTCTGTATTCTTTCTAGTTCTTCTAAGTTAGCATAGCTGATGAAAGATGTTTTGTGTCAAGGCTCGTTATCTCATTCACCTGACAGTGTATCCCAGGAAGACGCTGCCCCCAGCAAACCCCGTCTGGCATTCTGCGGTTTGGACTCCTCACACAGGCAGCTTTTTGTGCTTGGTTTTCCCTCCCAAGGTTTTCCTTTTTGATCCTTTACTCAGTTGGCTTTCTTACTCTTCCAGCACAAGCTCCATTTTGGTTTGTTCTTGTTTCCCTCACTCCTTGTCAATTTCACATTTTCCTTCACATCAGGACACCACTTGGAAGAAGGGACAGAATGGACACAATTATTGCATATCTCCAAACTGTGCTGAAAAAGCACAACTCGAAAACACCTTCACAAAAAATATTCCCTGAGAAAACAAAAAATTCTCACTGACTCACATTTAGCCAATAATTCAGTGATTCTTCCTTTAATGTAAAACCCCAGTTTCCAGTTGTTTAAAACAGTTGTTGACTATATAGCATCTGTATAAATTATACAAAGCCCAGTTGCACATATTACATGCAAAGGGCTAGTGACCATTTATGAGTCGGAGGAGGATGGAAATTCTGCCATGAGATTCAGGGCAAGGGCAGAACAGCTAAGGCAGTTACAGCTAGAGGGTCACTTTATGTGAAATGGAGCATACATTGTTATCCAAATCTTGAAGCGAAAAGCCAGGACATCAAGCCCCAGTGAAAGAAAAGGTTTAAAGTCCAAGCAGGGAAGCAGTGTTTTGGCATTTCTTGTTTACTTGGTTGTCTGCTTTGAATTTAGAAAGCCAAGCAGGACATAGAGGATAAGGGAATAATTGACAAAAGTTTATCTCTCAGGAGTCAGCATGGAAAAGGCTGAGCCAGGCCACCAATGGCATCTCTTGATAGGTACAGCTTTCAGTGTGGACTTCAAGACGTAATTCCTTCCCGAGAAAGGGTATGAAGGGAATCTGGTCTCTGAGCTCATAATTCTCAGGTACCAGGATAGCCAAGTGGGATCGTAAAATAGGAACAACAGAGCATGCATATCAACATTAAAAGATTGTTGTGAACAGTGCTGCAGTGAACACGGGGGTGTAGATATCTCTTCAACATTATTTTCATTTCCTTTGAGCTGATATCCAGAGTTGGGAATGCTGGATCATACAGCAGCTCTACTTTTAATGTTTTGAAGAATTTCCACTGTTTTCCATAGTGGTTGTACCAATTTACATTTATTTCCCCACATCCTCACTAGCACTTGTTATCTCTTGTCTTTTGGTGCTAGCCATTCTAACAGTTATAAAGTGCTATCTCATTGTGGTTTTGCTTTGCATTACCCTGATTATTAGCGATGTTGGGTGCCTTTTTCATGTACTTGTTGGGCAAATACATGTCTTCTTTGGAAAAATGTCTGTTCAATTCCCTTGCCCATTTTTTAATCAGTTTTTTCTTGCTATTGAGTTGTTCTTTATATATTTTTAGTATTAACCCTCATCAGGTACATGATTTGCATATAAATAAAAGGCATCTGAGTTGGAAAGGAACAAGTAAAACTGCTTCTATTTGCAGATTGCATGATAATATATAGAGAAAAACCTAAAGACTCCAGCAAAAAACTGTTAGAAAAATAAACAAATTCAGTAAATTTACAGGATACAAAAATTAATATACAAAAATCAGTTTTATTTCTGTACACTTATAATGAACTAACAGAAATATAAATTAGCAAAACAATCCTATTTACAGTTGTATCGACAAGAATAAAATACCTAGGAATAAATTTAAGCAAGGAGATGGAAGACATTACACTGAAAACTATAAGATACACCAATGAAAGAAATTGAAGAAGACACAAATAAGTAAAAAAATATTCAGTGCTCATGGATTAGAAGAATTAATATTCTTAAAATATCTCTAATACCCAAAGGAGTCTACATAGTCAGTGCAATCCCTATCAAAATTTCAGTGGTATTTTTCACAGAAGTAGAACAAAGAATCCTAAAATTATTATGGAATCACAAAAGACTCCGAATAGCCAAAGCAATCATAATAAAGAAGGACAAAGCTAGAGGTGTCAGACTTCCTCATTTCAGACTATATTATTAAACTATAGTAATCAAAAAGTCATGACATAAAAACAGACACATAGATCAATGAAGCAGAATAGAGATTTCTGAAATAAGCCCATACATATATATGATCCAAGAACTCATGAGAGAGGTGTCAAGAATATACAGTGGGGAAAAGATAGTCTCGTCAATAAATGGTATTGAGAAAATTGAGACTATCTCATAGCTAGTCAGATGCAGAAAAATGAAATTGGATCCCTGTCTTAGATGATACACAAAAGTATTGGAATTGATTCGAGTTATGTTGACACTTAAATGTAAGACCTGAAACCATGAGACTATTAAGAGGAAACATAGGGGCCAAGCTCCTTGACATCGAGCTTTGCAATGACTTTTTGGATTTGACACCAAAGTCAACAAAAGGGAAAATAAGTAGGACTATGTCGAAGTAAACTTCACAGTAAAGGAAATCATCAACAAAATAAAAAGGCAAACTATGAAACAGGAGAGAATATTTATAAGTCCAATATGTTTTATAGTAACATGTTTAGATATGTAAGAAAGATGTATGAAGGCTTCACAGACATCTGTTAAAGAGCATATACTTCTGTGGATGCGTGAGGAAAGATATCCACATCTATAATATTATGCACACAGTGTGTTTATCTTTGTCCTGAGTACTATGTATTTATTGCTACAATTGCCTCATATATTTCAAAGATTAAAAAAAAAACTAAATTTGTAAATAAACTATTCAATTTACTGAAGAAAATGTCATTTGCCCTCTGGCGGTCACTGACTTTCCCATCTTTGGTTACAGCAGCCTAAGTTATTCCTGAGACTCCAAACCCAACCCTATGCAGGTCTGTCTGTAGGGGAAAGAGCTGATAGCAGAACCGCTTTGCAGATGCTGAGCTTGCCCACTTCCCGACCACTGCTTTGATAAAAGACATACTCATCTGGGAAATATAAATACAGTTTCTTGGAGAGAGCTGAGTCCTTCTGAGAGTGATTGCCTGGTGGGCCAAGTTCTGTCATCAGAAAGTCACGGGCAGCCCAATCTGGAATGTGTGTTTCAGGGTGTGGGAACATGCAGAAAGATTTTACCCTTTGTGTTTGACTTGGCAGTCTCTGTCCTCACTGCTTGCTGCATTGTTTCATAACCGTGACATCTTCCTACATGACTCACAGCACTGCGTTTTTAATAGGAAAACCTGCTGCTTCTCATAAACTCTGGAAGAGGATGGCTAGGGAGGCTGTTATAAAGTTTTTGTCCATTTTCAAACCAAGCAATAAATCTAAAAAGCTCTGTGTCCAATGTGAACCACACATGAAGAAGTGCTGAAAAGTGTTTAAATTAATTTTCCAGTGTAATGGAAAAAATGCAAGTGCTATAATATCAACTTCTACATTTTGCCTTTTAGAATCAATCTCTGCCTTTCTGACTCTCTACCTCTCTGTCTCTCTGTCTCTCCCTCCCTCTCTTCTTCTCTCTCTCCCTCCCTTCCTCCCTCCCTCCTTCCCCCCCCGCCCGCCTCTCTTTGTATCTGTGTGTCTTAAAGATATGCTTTAATTTACAGTCCACTATGCTCATTAATTCCAGTTTCTTTCTCAACTTTGTGGCCAAACATGGTCATGTTTTTCCACATAAAGCAAAATACTATAAGAGAGGTTCTGATACCTGCTACAACATGGGTGAGCCTGGAAGACTTTATGCTAAATGAAATAAGCCAGACAAAAGAACAGATATTGTATAATCCCACTTACATGATGTACCTAGACTAGGCAAGCTCTATCCTATATTCATGGAGACAGAAAGTAGGGGTAGCGGTTGCCTGAGGCTCAGGGGTGAGCAGAATGGTGAGTTGTTGTTAGTGGCCCAGAGCTTCAGTGTGGGGTGATGACAGCATTCTTGAGATGGGTGTGGTGATGGTTACACAGCAGTGTGAATGTGCTGAGTGCCATGGAACCGTGCCCTTAGGGGGGGGTTAAGTGGCAAATTTATGTGTATTTTACCACATGAAGAGAGGGAGAGAATATGAAAGCATAAGACAAATCAATGCATTTTAGACCGTGTTCTAATTCTCTAATTTTGGAGAAAGATAATGAATTCCTTTTCTGTTCTAGCTGTCTTTGATAATTAAAACTTAATGGCCTAAATTTAATAAATAGTAACACCTTATATTACCAGGTCTAACATAACAACAGCAAATCAACAAAATCTAACTGTGACTATTCTTAAGACATAGCCCTTTAAAAAATGGATAACTAACAAAGAAAATTAGTAAGAATTAAAAGAATAAAATGAGTATTGCTAGCACCTAATTTTCCATCTGCCAGCTCCATTGTGTTTATAATGGGGCTTTAATGGGAAAATGCTTAGCATCACTCCAGAGAAGAAGACACAGTGAATGGCTTCCGTGTGGTTGGTGGATGCTGTAAGAACAGAGGAATATTTGATGAGCTGCTTGAAAGGTTTCCAACCGAACTGGAGTTTTATATGTTCCACGAGAGACAGGAGCTGTGCCAGCCGCCCTGCAGTGCCAGCTGGGGTGGCATGCTTCAGAGAGCTGTGTGGTGTGCCTGGGAAGGGGCACCATGGACGGTGGCATCAGTGAAAGAGTCCACCAAGGTGAGGAGAGGTGGGCTAGAGCAGATCCTGCCGTTGGTGGCCACGCAGAGACCACATGTTCCTCTTCAGAGGCTTAAATTGCATTAGACTTGTGACATTGACACTGTTCTGAATAGGATGGACGTGGCATCTGAGAATGGTGAAATTCGATTTATCCTCAGTCCAAAGAGTGAATTTAACTTAGAAAAATAAAAGGATTGCTTTTTAATGCTCTGTGGTAAAGCAAATTTGAGGACCATGGAATGAGTTTTATTGAATTTATGTTACATCTTACCACCAATAGTGTCCCTCTGTACTTAGAGAAATAGATTTGTTTTGTTTGGAAATAGGAGCCATGATATTTATAAAATGTCATTTTAACTTAGCTTTCTATAAAGCCATAAATGCTTGGTGATAAACTGCAGTAACTTTTTTTAAACAAGTGTTCTTGTCATTTTCTTTCTGTCCTGCGACGAGTCCTTTGACCTGGCTTTATTGGTCTTTCTTGCTTACAGTAAGTTATCTCTGGTTGTTTTTGCGAATATGACAAATATAAATAAGAGATAGATAAGCAAACGTAAAGCAGTTCGACACTGATGCCAACCAAGTGTTTCTGCTGGCACCTGCTCCCAAGAGCAGGAGGCCCCGAGACCAGCAATCCACAGGCACACGTCTCCCCAACATCTCCTCACACTTCGGCCAGCACTTCCCTTCCTTTGTACTTTCAAGGCATCATTATGAGATCCTAAGTTTTGTGGGTTTTTGAACTATTAAGTAGGATTATGCTATCTTTAGAGATTTTATTGTCGTAACATAAAGAGAAGCTGAATTGGAATCAAATCTGGACATCACCACTTTTTATTTGCTTATTTATTTTGTTCTCATCCCCTTATACCCTCCCCTTTGCTAACCATCAGCTTGTTCTCAGTATCTGTGTAACTAGTTCTTTTCTGTTTTATTTATTCATTACTTTTTTATTTAGATTCCACATATAGGTGAAATTGTTAGGTGTTTTTCTTTGTCTGAATTACATCACTTAGTATAATACCGTCTAGGTCCATCCATGTTGTCACAAATGGTAAGATTTCATTCTTTTTTTATGGCTGAGTAATATTCCATTGATGAACATCCATTGATGAACATCCAGTTTGTCTGCACATCTTGACTGTTGTACATAATGCTGCAATGAACATATGGAAGTACATGTTCCTTCAAAGTAGCATTTTGGGATTTTTAAGTAAATACCCAGAAGAGGGTTTGCTGGGTACCCTGGTAGTTTTTTTTTTTAATGTTTCGAGGACCCTCCATACTGTTTTCCACAGTGGCTACACCGGTTCGCAATCCCACCCACAGCACACAGCTTCCCTTTCCTCCACGTCCTTGCCAGCATTTGTTGTCTGTTGATTTATTGGTGGTAGGAAATCTGACAGGTGTGCGGTAACATCTTATTGTTTTTTCAATTTGTAGTTCCCTGATGATTAGTGACAGTGACTGTGGACTTTACTGCTTTCGAGTTGTGTGACTCACAGGTTGCTTACCAGGTCCAAGCCTTACTTTGGGATTCTCAGCCCATGGACACTGGCTCCCTGTATTCCCTTTGTGAAGATCTCAGGAAGCACTTGTGTCTGTATGGCATTGTGGATCCCTTATTTTCATTGTAAATCTCTGTATCACTGCTGCTTGGTACTCTCGGTGTTAATAGAAAAATTCATATAAACGTGTCCTGAACTATTTGGATTGCCATGTTAAGTATCTGCTTACTGCCCTGAGATTCATTTGCGTGCGTTCTCTCTCTCTCTCTCTCTCTCTCTCTCTTTTAATTAGCACTGTTTTAAGTTTTATGGGTGAAAACGTCAATGAATTTAATGTGTAGTTGTTTTCTCTCGTAACAATTACTTGGAAAATAACCTAATGGTAGTACATTAAATGGGGGGAAAAGTTTTTCAGTCTTTCAAATGAAGAAATGTGGTATATAATTAAAATAATATACTATACACAACAGTATAAGCATAGTGAACTAAAAACAAAAACAAATAAGTTATGGTGTAACAGTAGGTACCATATTTATTTTCTGAGTCCTAATATAGTTTTAGCTTATTTTTCAAATTAAATTAATGTTGACTTGAATATTATTGATTTCATAGTTGTTTATGGGTATTTGCTTTATTTTATAGTTAAAAAATATTTATGTTCCAAGAATCACAAATAATTCTATTATTATACATATTTAAGGTAACATGTTATGTAATTATTCACATTAATCCCATGAGTCAACTAGAATTTTTAATAAAAAACTGTCTCATTGTTCTTATTTAACAATCAATCACATACTCCCTGTCTTTCAAGGTTAAGATGAGGGTTAAATGAGACATAGTAGGCCATCAGCACAAACCCATTCCCTTTACTTATTCATAAATGTCACTTACTCCCTATGGCTTTTATTTCATTCTGTTTTCGTAAGTGAAGCCAATATAAACAAAACCAAAGTAGAAGAAGGTATGTTTTTATAATAATGTCATTCTCCGGATCAGGCTTCATGTTCCCTGGCACAGTGACCCCTGGGCCTCAGTGACGTTGGTCAGCACAGGCTCCCTTCTCTCCTGCTGGCCCAGCACAGGCTGATGGCAGGCCGTGTGTGCCAGGGCTCAGAGTGCCACTCTCCATGGGGCCAGGGGCAGTGTAGGGGACACTCAGCGCTCCGGAAGCTTCTGCCATTCCGGGAAACGGCACAGCTCACATCTTCTCTCACTGTGTTGACCAAAGTAGGTGACACGCTATGTCCAGCATCGGGCAGAGAAGTCTCAGCCTCCGCAAGAGGGGTGAGTGGAGGGGGGCATCCAGTGAGGCAGCTGGCACTCGAGTGGTGAGACCAGTTACAATGAGTGTCTGGCCTTCACGGATGACAAACAGGACCAATAATTTCTTGTTACCCCTTTAATGTCAGCAATAGGAGGACAGACCTCATGCCATATGTATAGAGTTTAAGGATCACAGAAAAAAAGCCTGCTTTATCGATTCCAAGCTACAGTTTTTCCTCATATCTTTATTCTTAACAGTTCAAAAATAATTAGTTCCATTGAGAAATAACTTATTGATATTAATTTTGAAAGTTATTTTTGTTAGTAGAAATTGTGTATAAATTATATTTTCAATAAATTTTGCTTAAGTGAAAATTCTAATCTTAAAAGTTACCAGAGGTTCTCTTTTTTTTCATTTTTCTGCTTGTTTTTCTGTGAAATTTATACTGTTTATGCTACTATAAGTTTTAAAGTTTAGGGGTAACAGAATTAATTATCTTTAATCATCCTTCCTAGGATAAGACCATGAAAAACTCCTTGTATTATAATGGAATTATCCCAGGCTTTGGAAAATGGGACCATTACTGGACAAGCATTCCCAGGAATCTCAAGGACACCCTGGTCAGTTATTAAAGATACCAGCACATAAGATGCTGGGGACTTCCACATGGATTAATTCTTTTTAGTTTATTGTTTAAACTGACTATAATGGTCTACCAAATTACCTTATACCTCGATTTATTCCTGTAGACAAACTTCCTACTAATTTATTTACATAAATACATCCCTACTAATTATATTGATCAACTGAATCTTCTTTCAATTCATTTTTTCTGCTTTTTCTTTATTTTAGGGTCTTATCTATCATAAAAAAAGATAAAAACATCTTCCTTCACAAATTTTAGAGGACCAAAAAATTTAAAATAAGATTTCTGACATCTAAATCTCAATTAATGTATTTAAATTAAACGCTATGCTTTGGCTCATTAGATTAAGCATGAAATTGAAACCAAAATAGGAAGCTTATTGTTGCTTTTTCAATACTCATAAAACAGTATAGTTTTTACCATCTTAAATTCCTTTGCAAAGCACAGCCTATTTTCTGTGCATTCTGCAGTTTAAGATGGCTTAGTACATTTGGGCTGCTGTGTCAAAATACTGTAGACTTGTGGCATATAAATGACACTCATACATGTCTCATGGTTCTGGAGGCTGGAAGTCCAAGGTCAGATCACCAGTGTGGTCATGCTCTGGTGAGGACCCTCTTCCTGGTCCCTCACCTGCTCCTCCTTGCCGAGCGCACAACAACGGAAGGGGCTGGGAGCTCTGTGGGGTCTCTTTTCTGAGGGCGCTGCCCTTCTGACTTATGCACCGCCCAAAGGGCCACCTCTGAACACAGTCACCATGGGCACGGGAAACAAACTTTTGAACCACGCCACGTCCACCCAATACATTTAGAAAAAAATACTTCATAATGTCAAATTCAAACATGAGTCTAAAACAGAGTAAATGAAAGTATGTAGTTCTGTAGCTCTTCAGTCAGTATCACCCTTTTGATACATTTTCTTTGGTGCCATGGGTCCTTCTGATTTCTGTGACATCTCCTGTAGAGGAGCCTGCGAGTCATCATGTGACATCTCTCACTGCTTAACCATCTGATGCTCAAACATTGTTTTTGATCATTTATGCTTCACAGTAATAGTTTATATGGTACCTGCACAACTTCTAATTTAAGCAGAAATAATGATAGAGAGAAAACAGTCTGATCCAAATATCAATAGAAACAGAAAAATCTCAATTGGCTTCTCTTTCCCACTGAGAGGCAGGAAACTGGCAGATTCAGAGTAGGTTTTTGTCAGTGACTGTCACACTGTACATTGCTTATGAGACTGCGTGTTTTAAACACCATTCAGGTGCTCCAGATGTCTTCACATTCACCCAAAGTTTAAATTCGAGCTAGTATTATAGCAAGTTGTAACTCTTAGAACTTTCATGAACAGTGCAAACAAATATTAGTGGCTCAGAACTTCAAACACGTCCATCACTGGACCAAGCATGGGAAATTAAAATCTAATTAAAATGTGAACCCTCTTCTTGGAGCTAATTCAGGCTTAGAGAAAAACATGTAAGTAAAATCTGTAATTATGTACAAATGCAACCATATCTCTGTGTATTATGGTGTCATCCAGAAAGCAACTATAAAATGATTAGATTTTTCGGAGGACATTTCATTATAAGAGTTGAGTTCTTAGAGAAAGTGCACCCTTTCCCAGCACAGCTGGGTAAGGAGGCACCCCTGACCGAGGGGATGAGTGGCACTGCAGAGGCCTGGCATATCAGGATCTGCAGTCACTCATGCATTCCTAAGCCTGAGGCATGGTGAGCAGTGCGTGACGGTCAGGCCAGCTTTTTGCAAGCTGCCCATGCCATCACAAAGGCCTCGTGCTTCGAAAGCCCATTGTAGGTTTAATGTCATTATCATCATGTCGAACTTCTGAGTGATTTATTAATAAAGAGCCCCACGTTTTCCTTTTTCACTGGGCTCACAATTGTGTAGCTGGTCCTGAGTACATTCTATACCCCAATTCGATGTAAATGCCACACCGGAAGCTTGGGTTTTGTCCTCTGAGGCCTACAGGTCCTGGGACGATTTTTTATGTAGGGCAACGATGCCATAATGTCTGTATTTTAGGGAGATCACATTAGTGGGAAGATCACACCAGTAGAAGTAAGAACACAATAAGAGAACAATAGTGGTAATCCAAGCAAGAGAGGATGAAGGCTTGCTCCAAGCCATGCTTGTCCGAGAGCAACACTGGAAGGACTTGAGTGAGTCACACACAGAGAAGCAGCATGAGGAAATCTGTTGTTTCCACCAGGTTGCTTTCACATATTTTAATCACTTAACAACCTGTGACGGCAAAGTCTGATGAGTTGCAGTGATGCGGCATTAAGCCCTCCCTCTGCCCTCTGGCTGCCCACCACATGTAGCTGAGGAAGGGCACTCTGTGTTGTTGGACTGTGGAAGTGGATCTATTCTAAATCGTTCAGGAATACACACTTGTTACAGTTACAGACTTCAATTATTTTCAAAAAATAGGACAGAATTAGAAGTAGAGTTTGATACAGAAACAGAAAAGTAATATTTATAGTTGCCATGTATTTGTGCATACAAATACATAGAGTTAGGCAAATAGATAAACATGATAGATAAGTTTCTGGGAATTTTGATTTTACATTTCTTGTTAAAGTGAAGAGTATCTCTCTTCTGTCACAAACACCCAAACACATCCGCTGTGTTCTGCAGCCCAGTGCCTGCTTCCTTCCTGGGTCACCCTCTCTCATCAGAGCCGGCGTCTTCCTCCACACTAGGTCATCTGGGTTAGTGCACAAACCTGGAGCCGTAATGACACCCCTGCCCAAGACCACCAGTCCTCGGCCCTCAGCAGACTTCACTGTGAATAGATCTTCTCCTTTAACGCTCTCTTCGCGGTCCTGACTCCATTCACTCTTTTATATTATGAAATATTCAAACTCATGAACCTAGGTAAACATGACATAGGAAACAGTCATCTGCGCTGTACTCCATTTTATCAAATAATAACACTGTAAGCTCTCTTTCCAACAGAATCGAAATCAGTTGACTAATGAGAAAAATTGGTTGTATTGAAGAAATGCGGGATATGACATAGCTCAATTATATGCATATATATTAAACATTACAATTTTAAGATGTAATGAAATATCATATTTTGATGTATCATATGAGTCCCATGATTGAGAAATTGGATTTCTCTATCTTCTTTCTGGCATAAACTACAACCAAAAGCAACATCTACAACCTTCAGGCTCCCCCGCCCCCAAGTAGAGTGAGAAGTTAAAGAAATCATCAATAGGATCTAAAAGCAGAAAACATCTATTTTCTATGATTTTTTTCCAATCAAAATATTTCCTCTTGTTAAACCCATGATAATAGTGTGACAGTACTTTTGGGACTCATCTTTCTCTTTATAAAGATTTCAGAGGTATTCAACACAACTTCCATATGAATAAGAACATTATTTTCACACATTATTTACTAAGTAGTTACATTACTTAATTGTAAGAAGTTCAGTATGTGTAGAAGTTCTTCTAAAACTTTGCAATAATTGAATGTAAGAGAGGGCCTTGTAGCCAAATACATCTCAGTTTGCTTTGCTTAGTAATCACTATGTTTTTATGTAGAAGTGGAGAGTATTGGTTAATTTGGTAAATTTATCAAGTAATCAGTTAAGAGAGTTTACAGTAATAATAATAGTTAACATAAGCAAGAACTTATGAGCCTTCAAATGGATAAATTCTCTCAAAAACCACATGAAGTAGATTTTATTATTCACTACAGGTCAAGAAATGGACACGTGGAGGTCAGTGTTTTCGTGAATGTTAATAAGTGTTCTTTTGTGTTTGTCAGTTTATTTCTGATAAGAATAAAGGAAAAGTTCAAGTCATAGAGTTCAAGTCATTATATCAAAAGATATCTATGTTGTCAAAGTTTTATTATGCCCCTAAATGAAAACGAAGCAAAGTTTCTGGGTACACCAGGTGATTGCATTCATCATTGTGTAAAAGCTATTTCCTTAGTGGTTGCTGGAAGAGGTCCATGACCCTCTGCCACCGTCCTCGAAGTCTGGACTGTGTTTGATCTAAAAATACCATCAACAGTAGGGGCTTTCACCAGCATTCTACTGCTCTTCTGTTTTAATTTATTTTATGGCATACTGTTTCATACCTTTCCTTTATAAATAATACAGTCTTGGGTACAGTTCTTTTAAGTCTTTCATGCTTACAAAGCCATGAAAATATATCAGTTCATATACAAATTACTTTTCAAACTCTTGTCTTACAAATGAAACAAAATACAAGAGTTGATGCCTGTTCACATATATAGAGAATATTGACAGTATAAAGTGGTTTGAATTACCATGAAATTATAGAATTATAAGATAATGGATCTGTAAGGGCCTTGAGAAATCGTCAGTTCAAGTTGCCTGCCTTTAGGCAGGTAAGTGTCTGAAATACTTTGTGAAAATATTTTTCTAGTTTCTCTTAATATCTCCAAGAAGAAAAACTCCAAAACCCACCAGAGTACCTTGTTTGAATGATTTTTGGCTACAAAAGAAAAGAAACCATTATGTAATACCAAAATTGCTTCTAATTTCTCTTCAGTCCTATTTATTTCTTCCTGTAGTCTGAAGAAACACAAGTCTCTTCATGTTTCTTCTTAGGGCCTCAGTATTATCTTTTTTTACCATTTGGCTGCTCATCATTGTCTCTAGATTCTTAGATAATTTTTTAAATGGAATAGCCAAAATTAAAATTTTTACTAGTCGATTCTTGTAGAATAATGCCACACAGTAATTTTGTTGCTCAGTCACTGTGATTTGAGTGAAACAATTGAGTTTTTCTATTTTGTCATGTTTTTCTTCCATTTTTGTCTAACTTTAGTGGACCCATGATAGTAACTCTAATTTTAGGATCTCTTAGTGGTTAGAGGACCACCTGTTCCTTTGGCAGATGTTTTCCCTTTCACAAAGGGTCAATAATAACAAAAAGGATTTTATTTATCATTTCCCCAAATATGTAAATTCTTTCTCCATACATAATTGCTCTTCTTTTAACAGTCTTATTTTTCAGAGTTTTTTATAATTCAGTGCTTGCTCTGTCTCTAAATCCCGTGAAATTCTGTCATGGCACTTTTCCTATATTCATTTGGCATTCTAAGAATAGTGTTCTTCCTGAAAATCTTTTAAGTGACAGAAGACTGTCCATTCATTGTGAAATGAAAACAAGATTTAGAAATGAGATACATAACATTTTATCGTTTTCTCCAAAATGTGATTATAGGAAAAAACTCGAAGACCCTACTTTGTGCCTATTTTGTATTTTGAAACTATTTTGTAGTTCTGTGTCAGTTTTTTAACTATTCGTGACATGAGAATTTTCAGATTATGAAATATTTGCACAGATGAAGTACAGTAGTATTCTTTTGAACTTAAAAGAGAATGACATGACTTCATAGAGAGCTTTGAAGTACATTATCAGATCTTTAACCTAGGAAGGAAGTAAAGTGATACTTGAATTTCAGCAGCATATTGAAGTAGGTAGTCAAAATTTGGGGGCCTTTAGTCATCCTTTGAAGTTTAAGTTTATTACTGGAAGGAATCAAGATGAGACGATCTCTGTCCAATTTAAAACGACATGCAAATAAGCCGGATGGACATCAGAGCCACAACTCAGTATCTGCCTCTTAAGAGCTACTTTAGTTTCTTAAATTGTCTCTTTTTCAGTTACATGTTCCATTCACATTTTCTTACTTTCTACACCTGTTTTTATCTTTGGCATGGTTCTCTAGCCTTAATGTTGCTGGTTTTGCAGAGAGAAAGCTGGAGTTTCTGTCCCCTTACCTTCTCTCCCCAGGGGGCAGTGCTGTCAGGAATAAAGGGACACAGTTGGACATCCCCAAAAGACCCCTGTGCTGTAGGGCTGGGGAGGAAATGACTGCTTCCGACGAGTCACATGGGAAACAGCAGATACAGCTTATTCTACCAAACGGTGAACAGATGTGGGCCTCCCATTAGGTATAGCGACATGTGCTCCAGAGAACTAGACCCATTATGACAAAAAGTTATTTTTATCAGAACAAGTTATTTGTCTATTTGTCTTTGCATATTGTATATTTTAACAGTCCTTAAAATGCTCGTCTGTGGATTTATTGGAGCATAATGTTGAAATGATTAGAATCACTTGAAAAATAATGTAAAAAGGAAACAGTATTACTAAAAGTGACCCTACTCAATTATTACTGTAATTCTTGTCACATGAATTCGGTCCATTCTTATGTCTGCTTCGTGTTTCCTCTTGGTGGTGTTTGCCCCTCCCCCCAGTGACTAACAGGATCCTGTGGAATATTCCTGTCGACCACACAAATGCCTCAAACGCAATCTCTTCAAAACGAAGTTCACAATTTCTTCTGAAAATTATCTCTTCATCCTGTTTTGAATGCATCATCATCATTTAAAATTTTACTTTAGAAATTACTCTTAGTGTGTTTTGGTTCCCGAGTTGCATCTGGTGCACCTGTGACGACCAGATGTGGCCACGGCATGGCTTTGAAAACAGGTCAGCTCCCACAGGTTTGAAGCAGGTGGAGGGGGCCGAATGGTGTTCCCGGACGTTGGGAGTGGTATCAGATGGCAGGTCAGTTTATGCCATCTACTGCTAGAGTCCTGACAGATAGGGTCTTTTTATAATTAGGGTTAAGACCCTTGCATTAGTGACGACAAGTCTGCAGTGCCTTTGCTGAGTGTTTCTAAAGGCTCCCACGTATGCTTACAGTCTCCCAGTTTTGTTTTAATTAAATTTATTGGAGTGACATTGATTCATATTATATAGGTTTCGAGTGTGCAGTTCAGTATTACGTCATCTGTATATTGAGTGTGTTTACCACTCAAAGTCAGATCTCCTTCCATTACTGGTGTTGGACCCCCTTTACCCTTCCTCTGGTGACTGTGCATCTGTTTGGTCAGTTTGTTCATTTGCTGCTTGTTGTCTTACATCCCACATATGGGTGGAATCATATGGTTCTCTACTTTTTCTGTCTGACTGACTTCGCTTAGCACGATAATCTCAAGATCTATCCATGTTGTTGCAAATGGCAGTGTTTCATCTTTTCTTACAGCTGAGGGGTGTTCCGTTGCTGGGGGAGTGCGGAGGAGTGGGACAGAGGTGCTAGGTAGATGTTGCCATAAGCTTTGTAACACTGGACCTTCTTTATAATGCACATGTCACTTTGGTAAATATAGCAGTTAAAATGTTATTAATTAACTTATTCACTGTCAATTTAGTAGTGCATACTGTTTTTAAACTAAGGCAAAAGAAGAACACCATAAAATTATAACTCTTTAAAAAAGTTCATATCCTTACTATGCAAAGACTTCTCCTAAATAATGAAGAAAAATATGAATAGCTTTTATGAAAAACTCAAAATATTAAGCAGGCAATTCATGAAGACATATTTCAGAAATCATTAAATGTGAAAATCATCTTAATTTCTCTCCTAATTAAAAAAATAAAGTATTTCAGATTGGAAAAACATTAAAATAGTTACATTATTCATAATTTTTTCAGTGATATGGAGCTATGACACTTTGGAATATTACAAAATTGTAAAAACTATTTTGAAAGAAACTGGGTAATATCTATTAAAACTTTTAACATCTTCAAATTTCAAACTAATTTCTAAACTGAACCTCAGATATACAGTCAGTCTTATAACAAATTCTCACACTTGCTTCAAAGTCAAAGTGTCTCTGCTAATCCACTACCACAAGTAGATAAACCTTTAAAGAATAACGATATTCTTTTCAATATCATTGGTAACGGGGTACTGATCCCATCATAGTCAGTCATCGTCTGGATTGCCATGCAGCCCTTGCAAAGGAGCCCTTAAAATTAACTGCATGGACTGGCAGCAGGAGGACAGTGTGAAAAACGAGTTGCTAAATATTTTTTGTATGAGTCCATCTATGCATATAATGTAATGTAAATATCTGTAGGCAAATAGTATGTAGAAAAATATAGTTAACAGAGGCTAGTCGAAAGGGATAGCTATAATTTATATCTTTTATATCTTTTAAAGATATAAAAATTTTAACTTTTTACATAAATTTGAGGGGTTTTTTTAAAGACTGTATTACTTTTCTGCTGAAAATAGCATCAAAACAAACTGCTGTGTGCTTTTGGTCTGATGAAACATCCTTTCTAGAGAACTCGCACGTCTTGATCATAGGTAGAAGTGGGAGCAGCAAGCCCCCCACGTCCAGTGTGTATTGATCACTTAGTGACGTGGTCCCAGGGTAGCAAAGGTAGAAAGAACACAATCAGCTGCTTGTTCCAATCGCTTTGGAGTGCAGAGAAGAAAGCAGGAACCACAGTCATCAGTGAGTGTCCCAAGTCACCAGGTTAGACACAAGGACTTAATGTTCACATCCTCCGCTCCCATTACAGTTCAGATCCGTCTATTTTTACTTGGATTTCTATGATGTAATGGAATCATATTAATTTAATTTGACCCATTTTTCCCTAAATCTCCCCCCCCCCAAAAAAAGAGTGATTTCATTCTCAAATTTTGGAAATAAGTATCGCATGCAGTGTCCCATTTTCCATATCAAGTTTTTTTTTTCTTAAGAGCCAGAGGGGTCTGAGGAGCATGGTGTCTAACATCGCCTGGGGCAGCTGTTTACTCCATGTTAGCCCACATCTGAGAACTAGTGCATCTCGGATCACGCCATGGCTGCTTTCTTCTACTTCTAGCATCTGTTCACAGAGCCTCCACTGCTGTATTGAGTTCCTCACATCATGTCTTTCTAGTTGTAGAACAGTGCCTGGATTTAGAGAATGTGGTCAAATGAGCTCAGTTCTACACCTGAAGTTTTAGTTACTAGTCTTGTATAATTTCAAAAATACAAAAGGCCTTTTTAGACCAACTAAAATAATTTATTGGAAATTTATAACTTTTAAGCTTACATAACTAGTTTATAATAGTTACCAGGCAAGGAAATAACAATTTGGAATAATCCTTTTTATTAAACTTAAAACACATGCTCAAAACAGCCGTGCTTTGCTTTCTAGTGCTCTCTCAAAACGAACCCACTTCCTCCTGGACACAGGACCCAACAGAGCGCAACGCTTTTCTTGGTGAGAAGCCTCATGCAGTACTTCAGACTTACCCTCTGGCATGCGCCCAGGCTGCTACACACAGCACAACTGTCCTCTTTCATTCAAAGTCAACATCTCCAGTTATTGTGCAGTGAAAAACCAGCCTTGAAACAAGCTATGGCAGCTCCAAGGGCTGACTGCAGGCAGATTCAAGCTGTTTTGACTTGTAAGCTAGACTTGATGTTGTTTTGCAGCAAAGCTTTGAATTTCAGTTTTTTCTCCCTAAGCCTCCCGTCTTTAATTATGCACAGAATGAAACAACAAACTCTCTTGTCAGTGCTGTTCCTGAAACGATCCACATGTGTTTGTGTGTATATTCCTGTCTAGCATGCAATTTAGTCCTCAGCCCTCAGTATTTGCTTATAACTGGAAGGGAAAAGATAGGTAAACTGATTCAAAATGGGTCTGATTCAGCGATATGGGTTGTCTGTCCACTGGCATTTATATTCCGTTCACATTCTGTTGGTCTCTCTTCTCCTAGGAGCAGCAGGATTCAGTAAGCTGTGACTTCTGCTTCTGAATTTTACAAACAAAATACATTTTACAGTTTCTCTGCTTCTACCTTCTATGCTCCATATCATCTCAGATTGAGTTCCTTATGAACTAAACATAATTCTTACTGGTTTTAAAGGATCTGGAACTCTTCTAAATAGATATAGGATTTGTACAAAATACGGATTATTTTTAGAAAACAATTGATTAGTGTACTCTTCTGAACAACATAGCTTTCTCGCATTCTTAATTTCTATCCATTAGCATACATGTATAAATTATGAAGTCAGTAATTTTCTTATTTTTTTTTTCTCTAGAAGAAAGATCCATTAAGAATTAACATAGTTTTAAAGCCATTGGGAAAGTGTAGACCATACAGATTTAAAGGAACTCATGAAATTGTTAGGGACATTTGCACAGTTTCTACAAGCAGCCTTGGTAACTCAGACTCCAGCCCCTGTCAACAGTGGTTTGGTTACATCATCTGCTAAAAGTAAAGGCTGTGCAGGTGATGTTTGACCCTGGATATGTAATGGTCCTTTTTTACATTTTACCCTGAACAACTCCAAGGGAAATGAATCCCATAGGCCCATGTGTCTGCTGCCAGATGGGGAGGTATGGCGGAGACAGGCTTATTGGTAAGGTAAGGATTTCCATGATTTTTTCTTCAAATATTTCACACATTTATTTTACTGATAGTAAATCTTTAGACACTTATAAAGGCAACATTTTAGTTGAACCATAAGTGAAATATACAGTATAGTTAATAAATTCTGACATTGGTTGTAACGTAGATATCATTGATTCTGTTTCCAGACATTACTAGAAAGAGTTTACAATTAAAAAAAAAAAAAGTCCACTTTGGACTTTTGCATTATCTAGGTATTGGAAGTACTAACAAACAAAACAAAAACCCCACTTCCTGATTTTTCTCATATGTGAATGCTTTTTGTGGAAGCCAGTGGTTCTCAGAGTCTGACAATGTAATCAGAGCATCAGGTCATCCGAATCTTACAGAAACGTAAATTCTGGGGCCCAACCACAGGCATACTGAATCAAATTTTAGGACTAGAGCCCAGAAATATGTACTTTAAAATCCATTCATGTGATTCTGATGCATATTCCAGATTTAGAAATACTGGTGTGATAGAATTCTTATATTCTAGTTTTCTAAACACTTGTTTGGAAGCTTCCTGGAAAAGATGACCTGAGGGGATATAGTGTCACGAACTCACCTTGCTGACAGCTTTGCTACAGTGTTCTGTCCCTCCCCAGGAGGAGGCCCTGTTATTTCAGGTATTCAGTTCACAATTCATGAACTGGTTCACTAAAATAGAAGTTTTGAGGCTTTGGAGCCATTAAATTTAAAAGTGAGACAATGATGCTAATAGAGGATTAACTCATAGTTCCTAGATATTTCAGAAGATGGAGCACATTTGACATGCGTGCAGTTCACCCACTTCTCCAGAGCTGCAGAGAGTCCAAACATGCATTACAGTTCCAGGCAGCTTGATGAATTTTCAAAGTGGAATTTATTACCTACGAAATGCTTTGGTCTAAAAATATATGTCATGCTGAAAAGGAACATGGAAGCTAGATTTCCTTCTCACCATGTTTCAGAGGCTTCTTCTTCCTCTTCTGTATGTACATCGCATTACACCATGATCTGTATAACCAGTGACTGTTGCTCTTAAATCATTCTTGTCCATTTTAGCAAAATAAGCTGTGGAAAAGAAAATAGATTTTCAATATAAGATAATTTTATATAAATCTTTAATCTTATTAGTAAATGAACTGCCAGTTGAACTGAATTTATCCCTAGCTGTCTCATTAAGTTTCTCAGGAGCAGGTCTGAGAAATCGTTTACATAAATCTGCGGAAACTTGGTATCACTGGGAAGCACCGCTCCTCCAAACGTATCTCACAGCAGCTCATTTGTAGAGGATCAGTGATCAACGTACATGAGATGAATGCATATTCTTATACCAAACAGTAAACCATTGTTCAAATGTTTATGTTTTTATGAGGTAAAAAGAACTACAATTTCAATATATATTTTATTCTCTAAATCTTGACTCTGAAGTGGACACAACACATACTGCCAGGATTATTGTGAAAATTGAAAGCCCACATTCAATGACTATGAGTTATGCACACATATTAAAAATAGCTTGAGCAGATCACATAGTTCCGATTATCAAGAAATAAAGTGTCTGGGAAGTGTAAACGTATATATTATAGTGTTAAGCATGCAGAGGAAGAAGAGGCGGCCAAGAAGGTTTGGAGGGGAAAACACAAAAGTAAACACGGAAAGTAGAAATGAAAAATGGTAAAAGAATGTCGGTGCAAATAACTAGTAAATGTCAATATTTATATTAGCAAATGCTTTAACACTATTCGCTAAGCGACTGCGACTGCGGGGCTAGCAAGATGTGAGATTCTGTTGATATTATGTCTTAGTGGAAAAGGAAGTGATCAAAGGCAACTCAAGTGTTTATTATTTGAACATGAAAGGCTTTGCAGCTCACAGCCATTTGTGAGGTCTTTATTTTTAAGTCTTACTCTTTTCTCAAAATCAGTTGATGTTATTCCTCCATTTGGATGTCTTCAAATAATCACGAGGAGAGGACCTTAGTGAGACTTACTGGGGCGATCGGAATGGGAGACGAGGTTGGAGTTGTGAAGAGGGTGTCTTAGCTCCCTGCCCGTGTTTTTCTGCTGCGTGACTGACCGTTTGGGGGCACCCTGCACTCGCTGCCCTGCTGCATCGGGCAAGTCCCAGGGGCGTCCTGATGACCCTCTTCACGGTTGATTCAAGACGTGTTCTCGAGAAGGCCGTGGTCACAGCGTGGGTCCCTGGGATTAGCCCGGGGCAGTGGGGTTTTGTGAACCGGAGTGTCGCTTTAGGGCTGGGCCTTGACCTGCGTAGGTGACATCAGAGCGGTCTTCTGCCTGCGCATCACGAGGTTTTGGTGGAAAGGCCCCGCACCCAGAAGGTGGGGGCAGCACGGTGATGGGGTCTCTAGGAGGGGTACCGGGGGTCAGGCGGGGGTGGCCAGTGTTGGCAAGGTCCCTTGTCACTAAGCTTTGCAGAGCCCTGATTGCTGGCACTAACATATTCGCTTTTCTCTCATCGAACTTGACGAGGCACAGACTGGAGGCAGTTGAAAGGCAGGCTGCAGATTTCAGGCGGCAGAGAGGGTGGGAACAGGAAGGGAAGGTCTGCCTCTTAGGGACAGCCAACCTGCAGGTTGCTTTCTCTGCACACGCCGGCTTGGTGGGTTCCTGTGTGGTGCCTAGGGCCGTGGTGCAACAGGGGGGCAGGCCAGCACCCAGCTGCCGTTGCCATCTTCATTCGCATGGACTCGTGGCGTCTTTGTTCAGTGCGCAGGAGACATGCACTATTGGGGCACAGGGTCTGCTTCCCCGAGGACACTTAGTTGACAGGCTGTGTGCAGGAAGGCAGGTGGGTTGCTCCGTGCAAGGGATGGAAGTGTGCCGGGCAGAGGGGACAGGCATGTCGCCGCTGCCTTGGGCTCTGGCAGGGCCACATGGTTGATGGACGGTGGTGGTCAGTTGCTGCTGTCCTGTCCTATGGTGACCCCCACTTGCTCCCTGCTGGTCTCTGGACACGAGGAAGTTGAGGGGCGGGCAGTCGGCAGAACTGCTGTGACCCTGGAGCGACCTGTGCGCCCTCTGAGGGTGAGGACGTCTGACCCGAGAGCTCATGTGTGGGGACAAGACACCGCACGCCCGGATTAGGGCACTGTCAGCAGCTGGGAGGGGCCCTTCCTGCTTCCCGTCTTTGGTGGCCAGACCCCTGTGCTAGGGACACACGTAAAACAACCCTCATCAGTCTGGAGCATGTACTGTCTCATTGGGGATGGGGCGCCAACCCTGCAGGTGGAGTCTCTGAGCCGGAGCCCTCGCTGTGCCTTCGCTCGACTGTGGCGTCTGCCAGGCGGGCAGCTCCGGGTTTGGAGCAGAATCAGAGGGGCTCTTGGTCACACGTGCCCCGCAGCACCTGTCACTGTGACGAAAGACCATGGTCTGACCTGATACCCCGTGGGTTCCTCTTGGACAGGTCAGAACCGCGCAGAGTGGTGCAAACTCTACAGCCGGGTCCTGGAGCCCACTGAGGGCCCACCCGCGAGGACCTCACAACTGCACTGAAGCGGGTGCTGCTGCCATCATGGTGGTGGGGGCCTGCCATGTGCGGGGACTCTGCCTAACGCCTTCGCTGCCAGTCGGGCCCCTGGGCGGAGCGGGAGCTTGGAGGTCCATCCTTGTGCAGGGCACGGTAGCCGAGGGCCGGGCTCACGTCGCACGCAGGGTGCTGTCCTGCCATGGGCTGACCATGTCTTCCTGGCAGCCAGCTACGACCTCTGTGTCCATGTGCGGGTGTCCTCCCACGCTGCCCCTTCCAGGCCTCCGAACAACCAGCCGCGCCGCTAGCCCCCGAGGGCAACATGCACCCTCGTACTGTTGTCCCCACCAGCGCCGAACTCCGCCTGGGGCCTCAGCTCTGTTCTGTTGTCCGGGCATCAGGAGCCCCGTGTGGCCGTTGCTGTGGTGGTAGGGGGCAATGTGAGGGTCCAGGTGAGCAGTGGACTCTCGGCCGTCTCCACTGTGTTGCGGTCTGCCCAGCCTGATGGCTTGGTGGAAATTAGCACGCAGTTGGCACTTGATGTCCTGTGGCCACGTGCTTCGTTTCTGTGACATCGAGGAGCCTGCCGGGAACAGCCTTCCTGATATAAATTCAAATTGGTATATTTGCCATTTGTACGTATCCCAGAATTTTGCATTTAGTGTTAAGGGAATCGGCCAGCGGTTTTTTCTTGTGCTATGTTGGTGTCAGTTAAAGGCACGTTTGCCCCTGTCCTCCTGGGGAGTCCTGCCTTTTCTTCCTAACACTTGGCAAAATTTGTTGGTGATACTGTTTGGACCAGGACTTGGCTTTCTGGGACGAGTTTTCATTATGGTTTTAATTTACTTAATTGCATAGGACTAGTCAGGTTTCCTCTTTATTTATAGTCCTTTGATAAATTGTATTTTTCCAAGGATTGGTTCATTTGATCAAACTTTTCAAATTTATTTTCATGAAGTTGTTTAAAATTCTCTTTTACAGTTTGTATAAGGTGTGTAAAATTTTAGTCCATTTGACATTGCTGATACTGATGCATTGTTTTACTAGTTTCTCCAGGATTTTATCAACACTTTGTTAAAAAAAATAGAACTTTGTCTTTGTTGGTCATTTCTGTTATGTTTTCTTTATCATTAATTTTACACTGAACTTTATTATTCACTTCTTTTTAATTTCTATGTGTTTAATTTGTTGATATTATTGTAATTTCTTGAGGTAAAAACTTAGTTTATAATTTTCAATCACTCATTCTAATATATGCACCTAGAATATAAGTTTCCCAGTAAGTGTACCTATCATGTATATCAAAAGTTTTTTATATTTTGTTTTTTTATTAATATTCAGTTCAAATTATATTTTAAAGTTTTACCATAATTTCTTTGGCCCTAACTTTTTTTGCCCTGCTGTAGGCATATTCTCTTTTTTGGTTTGCCTGAAATGTCTTCATTTAGCCATTATTTTAAAGGATATTTTTCTAGATACAGAATTCTAGATTAGTAGTTTTTACTTTCAGAAACTTGAAAGTATTTCATGTCGTTTTGTCAGTCTAATTGTTGCTCATTGTAGGTGATCTGTCTTTTTCTTTATGAATGCTTTTAAGATGTCTTTTTGTCTTTGGTTTTTAACAGTTCTGTTGTTATGTCTGAAGTGTGCATGTGTTTTGTCTGAAATTGTGTTGAAATTTTATAGAGCTTTTAAATCTGTGGCTGGATAGTTTTCTTGAGTTTTGGAAAATTCCAAACTATTTTCTGTCCAAACGTTGCTGTGTCCTTTTCTCCTCTTGGTACTCCAATTTCACATATAGTAAACTTTGTCAGAAATCTTTGTTCACTTTTCCTTTCTTCTATATTTTCACCCTGTATCTAGGTATGTTATTCTAGGTATTTTAAATTATTCTAGGTATTTTATTTTGTCCTGTCTTTGACTCATGATCTTTTATCCTGTGTCTAGTGTACAGTTAGAAGCGTCCTCTGAGATACTAGTTTTGCTTATTTCAGTATTTAGATCTCCTTCCTTCCCTTCTTCTTTCCTTCCTCCCACTCCCCATCTCTCTCTCTGTCACCCCGTCTTTTCTACTGCTGTGCCTGGTTATTTTGTGCTGAGAAAATATGTAAATCTGATATGTAAATATGTAAAACCCTTGCCAGATGCAGGGGCTGTTAGTCTGGGGTCATGTTAACTGTCAGGGATAGATCATGAATGTGTGAAATGGAACATCAGTCCTGGAAAGAGCCACTCTTTTCTCCTCATTTACCTCATTCTTGATGTGCCTTCTGTCAAGATGCCAGCCCTACCTGAGGACTTTAGAAGGGTTCCCCATCTTGCAAGGCTTGCACGCCAAATGTTGCTGCTTTGAGTGTGAGTTACTGTTGGCAGCTCAGCAGCTCTTCTGAGTAGTAGGGGTCATCCCCAGTATCGTAAAAATCTTGTTGGCCCTGGGACTGTTAGGAGGTACATGTAGGATACCCACTGAGGAGTCTCCGTATTAAATAGAGGATAGTAGAAAGAGGGTTGTATGACCTACAGCACACTATGGAGTCCTAAAGAAGTTACACTGTGAGATGCTGGTGTAGACTCATATCTATGGAGATAACCAAGGACAGAATAAGAAGTACACCGATACAAGACAGTGTTAGGAATCGTTAAGCCTGATCATGGGAAGAGGAGAAAAGGAAATGCATTATACTGTTGTGTACTAAGAATGAGAAACACAGTGGCCTCACATTTCTGTTACATTTTATGTTCTTACACAATCCTCTGGAAGACAGAGTTTGGAGTTTCTTTGTTCTGTATGAATTTGTGAGTCCAAATTCTAACATAGATTAAAAGAAAAAGGACAGTTCCTTTGTATATGCTTGAGTATGTAGGATGATCTCTTCAATGATGCATTTCCAGGAGAGGCTTGATGCCAAGAAAAGGAAGGAACCAGTAGTGTGGGGGCAGCTGGTTGTACTTATCTGGCCTGGAGTCCCACTCTTGTGTGTGGCTTTGCCTGAGTTCTTAGTTCTGTGGTTCACTAATAATATGAGAACAGAGTATAATGGAGCCAAAAACGTTCAATTATATAGCCAATAAATGTTATATGTGTGCCAAAAGATATGGCTTTTTTTACATCATACATTATAAAAGTATGATGTCATTTAAAATAAAGAGTGTGAAAAAAAAAGAATGCCTAATAACGTATCTTGCTGACACATACAAGGAATATTTTTTTATTAAAGGCAGTTTGTGTTTTTTTAAAGAATAAGCCATCCATTATTTTTAATCACTAAAAATCAGTCACACAAAGAAACAAATTAGTTTTCTGTCTACGTATGCATTTTCCATTATAATCGTGGAAGATATCTTTTTAACACTAGCAATGTGATTTCATTCAATGTCTGCAAGTGCCTTAGAATCATTCTTATTCTGCAGTGTTATTTTATACAGAGCTTGTGTCTCAGGGCAGATGAGTGTGAGGAACAGGCATGTTGGGAGTTGTGGGCCCGGGAGGCGATCTAGAGACTCAGGTCTTTATTTTAGTCATAAATATTACACTGAAGTGATGAGCCACGCCCACCTTTCTCTTCCGAAGCTTCTGGTTGGGCAGGGTGACCTTGTCCATGGGACCTCAGAGCCTCGTCCAGCTGCCTCCAGAGTCATGTGGCCGGCTTATGTTGCACAGGGGTGGGGAGGCATTCATGGGGGCTGGGGGCCAGGAGCAAACAGGAGCCCCATGTCCTCCAAGGTGGCAGGCCGACTGCAGAGAAGCTGCCACAGTCTGATTTTATAGCTTCGACATCTCCAGTCAGTGCAATCACTTTGTTACTATCTACTTCTTGAATACTCTTCCTTCCTCTGTTAAAAACGGAGACGATGTCTGTATTATTAGTTGAACCCAGAGTGATAGATGTGGCTGTAATTTTACATAAAATGAATTGAAGTCATTGTGTTGTAGAAAGTGACAAGCTCTTTGACCCGGGGTATGACATTCATTTAGGACTGCAGTCCAATTGAGAGTTGAAAAACCACAAATAGTTTCTAACACATTAAGAACATTTTAATAATCATGAAATGAATGTATCTTATCAACTCCTTACCAGGTCTTGGTTGTGTGCCATTTGGATGAGGCATCTACTACTAAAATACGCAGTGAGTTCTCGTTTCTGGACACACTTTAAGTTACTTAGCACGAGTTATTTTTTAAATCAATAAAGTAAAACTGAAATGTATTTGATTATTAAAGTATCTTTGGGTTTCTTAATGTTATCTGTTTTGATTTTTTAAAAGTGACTGAAAACAAACAATTATATTCAGTAATAGTGGATATAAAGTTTGATTCTAACATTCTAACATTTTTATGCTCTGGTATTTAACTAACATGAAAACTGACTATGCTATGCCAGAATAAGTTACTTGCATCATAAATATAAATAGAAAAGCTCTACCTGGAATGGATGTGGAACATTGAAAAGCATTAAGAATGTTAAATGAAGAACAGAATACGCATAGAGCACACAAAGCTGTGTTTCTGTCCAAGAAGGCAACAACCTGGGGGATATAAATGCACTGAGCAACTTAACCCACACCAGAAGAATCAGGGTATACAAATTTTTTTAATATAGTGTTATATTTACAAAAGAAAATATATAAATTGCATCTCCCCCAAAAGAGAGAGGTTATAGTTTATAATTAGCAGGAGGGCAGGTCTTCTAGAGACAAAAGAAAGAATTTTAAATTTGGAAGCAGCTTTTGAACAGCATCTGTCGTAGCTCAGACGGGAGGCTTAAACAGCACGCTCATGCCTGGCTGTTCTGGAGGCTGGTTGTCCAAGGCCGGGGCAGCAGGCTCCATTCTTGGGGAGGGCCCTCCTCCTGGTTTGCAGGCGGCAGCCTTCTTATTATTCCTCACGTGGAGGAGATAGTTAAGCGCAGCTGCTTCCTCCTCAAAGGATATGTACTCATCATGGGGTCCCACCTCCTCTACACCTAACGACCTCCCAAAGGCAGTTTAAAAATATGAAGATGTCTAAGAGAAAGAAGCAGGATTTCTTCTTTGACCTGGGGTAGGACATTCAGGGTTTCTTCTAAGAAATCTTAATCCTTACCAGTTTAAATATCTGCTCTGGTAACAAGCACTGTGCTTTTGGCAAAACGATCAGTAAGGACTTTGTTAATGCTAGATCAGCCATAGTTGCATGGTGGAACCAACCCTATGTGCACTTCCTGAGTGACAGAAATCTATCTCTGCAAATTCACACACTCCCAAAGACCAGTATCAAAGGCAATGCATTCATCTCATTTTTATAGTTGTCCAGCCATTAAACAAGTTAGAATTTAAATCAGAGTTAAAGAACATATTAAAAGCCAGTGACACTGATACAAGTTTTCTTAAATCTCTTCTGCATATAATTGGTGGCATGCTTTAGGGGTTGTATTGAGAGAGCTCACTGAGATGTGTCTCAGCCTTCCTGTGTGTTATGATGGATTCACATGATAAGCAGAATTAATTTCAGGCAACATCATCCAAAAACTTTTTAGTGGTCACTTGGTGGTTTCCTTAACTTGGTGCAGACATGTCTCAGGGAAGGCATTTCCCAGCCCAGCTCACTCCAGGCGTTTGTCCAGTACAAAGCACAGACTGTTCTCTTCCCAGTCATGTATGTATTTTGCCAAATATGGAAGTTTAAACAAAATCACATAAAAGAAAATGACCATCGCTCCTAAATGAACACCCAAAGGGAAATCTCGTCAATGTTCACATTTTGGCAGACAGTGGTAAAGTAAGAAGACAAAGAGAGACATTTTGACCATTTCTGTTCTGTTTTATAAAAGCATTCCAGACTGATAACACATTTCGACTGTGCTCAAATACAATTTTTATTACAGTTTTTATCTCACTTAACATTATATCCCCCAAAAGGGAGTCGTAGCCGCATTGCTCAGTCATTAGGACTCTGACTGGAGCCTTTTGTCCCAGCAGAACCTTGCTTAAGCATAGACTGCAAAACCAGATGTGGAGCTTCATAGTTATCTGTTTGAGATAGACATTCAGTTCTGTGGCATGGTGATATTCTCGTTCTCATTTTCCTGATTTTTTTCTGAAGGTTTTGTAGTTTGATTATTATATAGCTCACCTTATTTAATCTGGTCAGTGATGCATTTTTTTTAAATATATCACTCACTTCAAATCTCCATTGGATTGATTTCAGAGCAAATTCTCTTTGGTCATAATAGAATATCATTTTTATATTCAGTTAAATTTAATTTAGCATATTTTCATAAGCAGTATTGGTTGATATCTTTGAACTGGGGATGTTGTTCATGTTTTGGCATCAAAATACTGCTAACATTAGAAAATGCATATGAATATTTAAAAATTTTATCTGTGTCCTACATCTTACCTAGGATTTTTAGAAGTGTTTTACAAAAGCGATTTTCACACTACCAGGTCTGCTGTATGTCAATGGAAATGGAATAATTTTTGTTTTTTCAGTAACAATTGAGAAAATCTGAAAACAATTATTTAGTAACCATCAGAAGATTATAACTAAGCATAGTTTCTAAGTCTTTTGATTTTACATTGGTATTTTAAGCAAACTGGCTGTCATTAGGATTCCTGACAGACCTGTGGTTGCACCATGTCTGTGAGCTAATGAGTTGGTCTGCGCTGGTTTTGTGGATGCAGAGAGGAGATGTGGGTCCCACACAGGACTACGTGGTTCACAGCTGACCGAGTACAATTAACTTAATAACCTCCGATGTCATACTTCAGTGCTGCGCGGCTGGCAGCATAGCAGGCTATAAACCCTTCTAGCACTGAGCGAGTCAGCAGGGGTAGAAGACGAAGCAGAAAAACTGGGTTCTTGCCCCGTAAAGCTCGCAGAAGCATGCACGTCCATCATAGCGATTTTCCTACAGTTGCGATTTTGCAATAGTTGGTAAGATTATTTTTTGTTATCTATTGTTCCTCACTGGGCTGCCAACTCCACAACAACATCGAATCTATTGTCCATTAGTGATGCTACTACCCACACATTGCCATACTGTCTTTCTCCTACCCTGTAACTCAGCATAAGTGGAATTCTTACTATCTTAAAATATTTAACGATTAGTTCCTCAGATTAGGTGCCCTTATTGCCTCAGTTTTTTACGGTGTACTTAATATTGCATTTCATTTATCTGGGCAAGCTTTTCCTATTCTTCCTAAAAGGGAGTCTTGCAAGACTTCTAACGAATATCTCTGAGGCTAAATCGCATGTCAAAACACATTATGACACAAATGAAAGTGTAGCCTCAGAAGCCAGTGTTCCTCAGTTAAATTGAGTATCTTCTCTTTCTCTTATTTCACTGTGACAGCTCAGCTCATTTGGAGCATTTTTAAGAGATACGCATTTATCATTTATCACATGGTAACCAGAATTATGTTTTTCTAAAAAAAAATATTATACCACTTACCCATTTTAAAGACTTTGACTTTCCTATTTCCTGTAATATGTTGTATTCCAAGCAAAGCATTTAAGACCATTCATATACGATTTTCTGGAATTAAGACACATCTTGCACAACTATTCTACACATTTTTTTTTTTGCACTCTAGCCATTACTGGTCACTTTTATTTTTAAGCTTTATATACATTTTATGCTTTCATACCTTTTTTCAGCACTCTATCTTGGCCCAAGCCAAAGAATGAATCATTAGAAGACATGACAGGGAAAGGAAATTAACCAAAATAGTATAATTAAAAATTGTAGAGGACAGATAGATTAAGTGGCACAAAGAAGCATTAACAGAATGTACATAGATGGACTTTGTGAACGAGTTAGGGGAAAATAATTAAACATTAAAATTCACCGAAATAGGAGGATCCAAAAAATATTCTCTAAACTGTTTGGAAACTAACAAAAACAAGAACAGGAAAGGAAGATTGAAACGATCTAAATAACTATTAGAGTTTTAAAAGAGTTTATTCCTAAAAGCTATTACGAAGACAGTAATTTGAAATTGGGCACAAAGCCGTGAATCTGGAGGCAAAAGTTGCTAGGCCATTACAGGACTTCACTGTCAAGTTTACAGGATTGCTGCTGTGTATGTTTTAAGTGGGAAAAAATGCAGAAGTAGTGTCAGTGTTGCTCTTGATCCGCTAGTGACAGAGTCTGATATAATCATATGCACTTTAAAAAAGAAGCTTGTCATTAAGTTAGTAAACATGATCTGAGCTTGATTTTAAAAAATGATGGGTCTCTTCAAATAAATGATCTTCGCAGAAACCTTAAATTAGGGATTTTGAATAGATGGGAATATTAAATTGCTTTGATGACAGAGCATACATCTATAAAAGAATCAACATCTTACCAGCCTCTAACTCTGTGCCCTCTTGCCAGTAGCTCTGTTTGATCAGACATAGTGCAGATGTAGGAACACCTGGCACGTCACTCCACCCCTCTGGCCCACGTGGGGTGGGACCATGAGCTTTTTGAGATGGAATTGTTAAGCAGGAAAAAATTAGCACATGGCCCCCAATGACATGTCTCCACTGGCTTGGCCTTTCTTTCCAATAAGTATTTTCACATATCCTCACTAGATATATTGTGGTGTTCATGGTTGCTTCTTGTTTGTTTTAGAAAAGTCTATGTAATTCTCATTGGTCTTTAAATCATCAACTGCTCAAGTGTTAGGAACACACTGAATTAAAATCAGTGGATTTATTTCAGTCACTCATTTTTTTCTTCCCCAAAGGGTTTTGTGGGTTCATTCATACAAGAAAATTGTTTCAGTTGTACACATGAAATATACCAGTCTATCAAGCTCATTTAGCTTGCATACATCAGAGATGAGTGGAGCTTCCTTCAGCACTATGCATAACCACATAAGAGACTTCACTCAGCTTCTCTCTTCATTCACATAAACACAGAAGGCTGAATGTTCCATAATGTGTGCTGTGAGCGTGGGTGTGTGTATGCATGCGCGCGTTTGTAATTTTAGTGATTTTTTGGTAGAAGAGGGGTTAAAAAATTGGAATATTTGTAGATTATAGATTTTGAAATTTTTGTAATATACATTCATAACTTACCATTAAGAATCTGCAATTTTTACTTTAAACTGTCACTCTGTATAAGCCAGGTAACATTTGTGAGACTCAAGAAAACATTTCACAGAGATTCATGTCTGAATATCTGTAACAGTTACCCAAATCAGAGCAAATTAATAAGGTTTACAGCACTCTGCAGAGAGTGTTAGTAAATCCTGGGGGGAAAGGCATACTGTATTGTCCCATTCAGAGCTGAGAATTTGGCTGATACGTGGTGACAATGAGAGACTTGTTAGTCCTGAAGAGACTGAGGCTGTGTCACCCCAGGGACCATCATGTGCCGTGAGCCACTGTAAAATTCATCTGATATTTATCAAGATGTGCGATGTAATGAGAACAGCCTGAAATCATACACCGCCTAGCCTCCAGCCTGGGAATAGGATAGCAAAACAAGGCAATGTGATCAGAAGCCAGGTTCCCAGGCTGCTTCTCAGCCTCATCTCCAGGTTCCTCAGCTGTGTGTTTATTTTTCTAGCTACTTTAGAATTTCTTGTTGAAGTAGATTCATTTTCAGATGCATCATGAAATATCAAAATTGCAAGGTTCTTGTTTGTTTGCCTGTTTGCTTGCTTGCTCTTCTTCAAAATATATAAGGTTCCCCAAGCCTCTGAAAAATCTACTTTTGTTTGTGATTAAAATCAGCCACCCAGGCACATTTTAATCAGGTTATTGTAATCCTAAATATTGTGCCCACCCCACCTACTTGGATCAACAACAGCATGAATCGTGAATCTGGATGAAAGCACCATGAGGGACGGCTCAAATATTCTAGTCTCCTGAGATTTTCCATTACAAATAGTCACTGAGCACAGATTTTTTTTTTTTTTTTTTTTTTTTTTTTTGCAAAACCAAAGGTCATTGCAGCGCTGCACTGGCAAGGTCCGCGCAGCCATCAGGGGCCTCCAGGCGGCCAGCCAGGCCATTCACAGTGTCCTGCTGGCTGCAGCAGGAGTGCTGAGGGTTCCCCAGACGTGTCCGTGCTCTGGTAGGTCCTCTTCTGATGACAGATGATGAGGGAGAGGCCAACATGATGTTGGTGGGAACTTCCTCATCTGCAGCATCGTGAATGTTTTCGGCTGGGTTGGGAACCTGGCCGCTCACCAAGTGCACTTCTTCACCTCGGACTTTAAGTGTCGGATTCTGTGCTTCTGCTCTCTCTCGCCGTTTGTCTTCGTGTCCCTGGCTTGGGTCTGGATCATGTCTCTCTCCCTCTTCTTTCCCACCAGTGTTTCCCGAGCGCTTTGCTCAGGTTCTTTGAACTGTTCCCTGCCCGTCTCTGGTCAACAGGAGCATTTCCATCCTATGGGGTGTCGCTACCCCAGGGTGCCCTGGGCTGATTCCATCCACCGTGGGTATCTCTTACACCTTCACACTACGTGGACGGGCATCTTGCAGTCTGCTTCCCAAACAGCAGTGTCCCCTGGACCTGCTTTGCCTTCCCCGGAACCTCCGTGTACGGACAGGTCGCTGGGGTCCTCGCTGCCTCACATACTGTGGGAGCTAGGTGAAAAGGGGACGTCGGCCTAGATGTTGAATTTGGGAAGGGCCAAGGAAAGATAGGGAATCAGTCAAAGGTTCTGAAGGTGATATCGCGGATCGTGGTTTGGGACTGGCCCTGTTGTACCCTCGGCCTCCGCTTCAGAGTGGAAGGAGGAACTGAGTTCTAACCAGTTTTTTACCTGGCTCCAAGCATGCAATCCCTGAACATGGCCACACCACGGCCAATGGCCAGGGCCTCCTGGCTCACCCAGGACAGTAGTGGCCAAATTGCTGGACAGTGTCCAGTGGGGCCCAGACAGAGACTTGCGGCCTCCCCACACCAGTCAGCAGCCTTTGCCGCTCTGCTCTCCCTCCCCAGGGAAAAGGAGATGGGCCTGTGGGGGCGGCAGGCTCCCCTCCCACATCGTCCCCTCCCACATCGTCCCCTCAGCCGCAGGGGGTCCCAGAGACCAGCCCTCAGATGTTGGGCAGCTCGGCTGTCACACAGCGAAGCTCTGAGACTTGGGCTGCTAACCAGCGTGTCTGCTTGTTTATAAGGGAAAAGTCAAGTTCTTTGTGAGTGAGAAGAAACTCCCAGCCTTCCTCAGCAGGTGTAATATAATAGACCTTGTTTTGTACCACCGTAAATCATTTTTATTTTTATAAAATTTAGTTACATATAATTGTGTGGGGTCTTAATGATTAAGATTTATCAGCCGAATAACATGAATTAAGGTTTAGACTTATTTAAATGCAAGGTGTGAGGTCCGAGTTTTGAATAAAAATGACAGCTTGTATCCCTCATTTACTTTCAAGTAAAGATTCCATTAACTTAATCTACTCTAATTAGGTCTTGAGAGAAGAAACACTAAAGTCACGAAGATCAAGCAAAATAAGTCAGTGCCATGCGTCTCCTTCATTTAGAACCTGTGTTGCCAGAACAGCAGGAAGAGTAGGAGGGGATCTTTGGACTGAGTGAGTGTACAGTGCAAACTCTCTACAGAAACCAGTCCGCAGTGTGCTGCTGCGGACGCTCTGGTCCATAGCACATTGTTTCATTGTACTTTAGAGGTCTTTTTTATATCTAATAGAATGGACATGAAAATCTAATTAATCATTTGCTTTTATTAAGAAGCTGCTATCAATAAAATTTCAAGATCCATTTTGGTTCACGTCATTTTAGCAAGAAGAGCATGAAATGCATTTTCAAATAGCGTGGCCACTTTGTGTTGGAGTTCCAGGGTAAGGCTGCTTTCTGCTGTGAGGCGCCCAAGTTTGAAAGGGACAGCTGATAAAGATGCAATTAAAATCTTGCCTGTTAAGGAATCTTATGAATTATTAAAACCCAGATCTAGTGGTCCTTCTTAAATTGTTCGTTCTAACCTCTAGTTACCGCATGTGCCACCCTCTCTCAGCTGTGAAGCAGTTACCCTTCCGAGGGTCAGAGAAGCCCCTCTGGAGAGCGGAGTCCATCTGGAGAGCAGAGATAAGGGCGTGTGGAGCAGCTTCAGTAGCTGCCAGACGGAACCGCTGGGATCGGATTGGGGGGAGCCTCACCTCGGGCTTGCATGCCTTTATTTTCATGCAGCTTCATTCTCATCTAGTCCGAAGTGTTGACTTGGTCTTGATGTACATGAAATGCTGGATTGAGAATTGAAGACAATTTGCAGACTAAACATACTTTATGAAAGATGAATCAACTGTCTGCTAATTTCACTTAAAAGCATTAAATAGAAATGATTCTTATTTAAGCCATCTATACTTGAGGGTTATTGAAGATTCATTTATTTATATATTTTTAAGAAATCTTCTCTGTATTTCCAGATGAGAGAAAGGTTTGTTTAATCAGTGCTTGAGCTTAAAAATCACAAACATTCCACCAAAGGAATTTGGTAGGTTAATGCTATGATTGGGCCTTCATAGAACCACCGACACGAACATTTATATCATCGTTTTGGCCAGTGCTCCTATCTGTAGCACTATTTTCAGGGATAAGTTAAACTTTGGCTGTGGCCCATTTCCACAGAGGAAGTTATCTGAGAACCCACACGGACATTGGGCTCTTCCTTGCTGGTGCTGGACCCTCGGCTGGCATGGGGCAGGGGTGGGCAGTGCCACAGTGTGACATGGCAGATGCTTATGAAGTGAACGGCTTGCTCCAAGGTTAGCCCCCACCGAAGGAATGCCAGAGACAACAGCAACAAGCAGTTCTGCTTCTCTTGGTGCATGGATATACTCAGAAATGTTTCTGTTGATTCCAGAATTAAAGCGGATAAGGGCTAAAACAGGTCTCTGTGCTTGCAGCTGGACCTGAGCAGAAAGAGAGGTGGTGTGTAAGGTCTTGGGTGAAACGGGAAGTATGTCTGTGCAGGCACCTGAGCATGGAGCCTGCACATGCACGTAAACAGGACAGTCCGTTGATGATTTTTTTAAGCTAAAGCCCTGAATTCGCATGTTTATTTAAACCACTATGCCAGTATTCTTCAGGAGTGTACCACTAGATTTCTATCAGTGTGTACTAGCTATTTTGTTACAGCAGTTTCTGTCACCTAGCGAGTCATGTAATGCAACAGAGAGCAAGATTAAATTTTCATTAGGTAAGCATATATGCTATTGTATATTATACATAATGTTATATATAATACATAATGTTATTTGATACTTTTGCATGTAATATGTAATGTGCTATATACGTATATATATATATGATTTTTATATATATGTATGTATGTATGTGTATGTATGTGTGTGTGTGTGTGTGTGTGTGTGTGTATATATATATATATATATATATATATATATATATATATATATACACAAACTAGATTAGCTCTGTGGTACCATTAACACTAATAAAACCATCAAGGATTGAAGTTACACTGTCATCATTCTCCTGTGGAGGAGGCTAGTAGAGTCGAGGCAGTTTGACATGGGGCACGCATTTACACAGCTAGTCAGTGGCAACACTGTGATTCTAGCCCTTGCATCACAGAGAGGTGTACGTGCTGGATTGAGGATTTTGTCTCATAGGTGAGAGGTCAGTGACAAAGGGCAACCATGTAATAATGTTTATGATTATATCATAATTATTGCTTGCTTTTCTCAGTTTTTCATTGTTTTAAGTGTGGTGTCACAATTTCAAAATCTGGAGTGGCCTTTTCTAGTTTGTTGGTCTCAACTCGGGCCCTGCAAGGTGGGCGTTTGTCATTTTAAACTGTTCTGTGAGACCGTCCTTGTTGAGGCAGCACCTCTGCCATCCCATCCCCTCTGCAGGGACCTTTTCTGCAGCCCTTGGCATGCAACCCATGGTGCTCTCTTGTCAGAAGCACACGTTTTCTGTATTCCTTTGTTCACACCGACTGGCTTTACATAAACAGCCAGATGCTCATGCGATGTCGAGGTGGAGATGTGAGGGATGGAATTCCTGGCTGGCATGGGCCCCAGGGAGAGGTGCTGGATGGAAGTCCCTAGAGCATCGGGACTCGATAACGTGGGGTCTGAATCAGACCAGGTCACCTACAGTCCATTCTCACTTATTCGTGTAGAAAGCCAAGGAGCCCCGGTCCAGGAAAGCAGAAATTAGCTGTCTGTTCAGCTGTCTTTACAGAGTCGAAATCATACTAGAATCAGTAAAGGCTGAAATTGAACATTTTTGGTGTCTTACCACAGAAATGCTGCCTGATTTTCACCCTCACAATCCACGTTGTTTGAGAAGAAAGTAGAAGAGTTTAGTCTCATGGCCTATGATGAAAGTTGGCTGGGATCAGGTATAGAATTAAGTCTTTAAGATTTGAGAAGGAAGGAAGGAGGGAGAGAATTCATATATTTTGGGGGAATTTTCTAGTAGTAAATAAAAGTAATGTTTATTAAATAATTCCTTTATGAAAGGATAGACCTAAATTTTGTGGGGTCTGACAGTTATAAAATGTGAGGGTCTTTGAAAGAAAGCATGTGCTTAACTCCAAAAATTATATCACTGTGGCCACTGCAACACAGCTCGACGTGACACGTCTCCAAACAGACACCCTCATCTCTGGGGGAGACACTCCCAAGTGGAGTCCTGCTGTCAAAGCCCCTGAAGCTGCAGGCAAGTCTGCCTCTGACGGGGGCTCAGGCCCTGCTGAGCTCATTTCACCCCCATGAGGGAGGAAGCCGATGCCGGGGAGGCCACGTAAGCTGCCAAGAGCCAGAGGCCCAGCCCTGTCGTTCAGCCCCAGGGCCTCGTGTCTGGGACCTTGGGATGTGAGTGGCGCTGACACACCCAGTGCAGGCAGGGCGCAGGCCTCTGGCGGGCACTGGTGCTTCGCGAGTGCGTGCCACCTTCCGCGTCTCCATTTCTATTCTTCCCACTGGGGCTGACTGGCAGGGTTTCTTCAGTGGCCCAGTTAGACGCATCAGCTCTGCATTGTGGTGGAAACACGTGAATAACAAACCTTAGAAAAGCAGATGGAACCAAAGTTGGTCCAGATCCTAATACGACAATTATCTGAGGAATGGAGACATTATCATATTGAGAGGAAACGAAATCTTCAGCATTTATTGTTATATTAGTTATTTAATGGAAAAAGAAAAAAAAGAGCTCATAAATGCCTTGAACCAGGACGGTGCAAGTCCTCCTCCCTCTCTGCAGCCACTGTCCTTGGAGGGGGGCTCAGTGTTTTCACTGGAGCTGCAGGAATTCCCGGTGGCTGTTCCTATGCTGCTGCCCCTGGATGTGCATTCTAGATGCGCATTTCTAAAGAAAATAAAGAAAGCACAGCAGACTGTTTCTGAAGGAGCCCCAGGGAATCGTGTCCTGCAGGTACAAGGAAGGAAACACAGCAACATGCTGGTCTTGGGGCTTTGTTGACACATGTGGAACTAACTAGAATCAAATCCACAGAGTTTTGCTTAAGCAAATAAACCATGGCTGGGACTGGAGACTGCAGTACGGAGCAGGGTGGTGTCAGGGAGCCTCCCCCCGGTCAGCCAGAGTCCATGACAGACCATGGCTCAGACATCCTGCGACTGTACCTATTTGGAGTTTAGAATGCGAACAGTTGGGACAATTTCAGAAACCGGAGTTCATGTGCTACTAGCTTCTTGAGTTTGAAACACCGCGTTCTGACACTCAGTGTGTTGCATCAACTCCAACAATTCAACCTACTGTCTTTATCTCATTATTTCAAAAAAATTCACAAGTTATGTTTTGTGAGTAAAAGATAAGGAAATTTTTGTCTGCTCCTCAGTCTTGATGGAGAGGTGAGGAAGGGATGCTGGGCCATCACTGGTCATAACAAACGCAGAAATGCTCGTGCAGCACGTGGGGTGCAGCATGCGGCACAAGCTCAGGAAATGTGTCCCGATTAGTAAGTTAATGAACAAATACCATGAACTCTGCCGGGCGCTTAGAGCATTAGTGCCAATTGTGGCTCAGTGAGACCCCTCAGAGCCAATTAGGCAGCTGGTTCCAGCAGGCAGATAAGCCTGCGGGCCATGGAGGTTGTGTTCGCAGGTGAGGCCACGCAGGTGGCCCGCACAGGAGCTGAGAGGCCCGTCCACATGCTGCACTGTAAGCAAAACACTCACCTCGCTTTATCTTCTGAGTCCGTGGATTTTGAACGCCATGTACGGACACTGAAGCCCCTGGCGGTTAATGCAGAATTGTCAGATGGAGCCTGAGTACAATGTATCCAGTGAAACTAGAAGAGCTACTTCTGAAATGAGTTGAAATTTGTGCATGCCACTATGTTACAAAACTATGAGCCATTTATCTGCAAATTTACTAAGCCCAGGCCCAGAGGGAGTGATAGAGAGGGGGAGGGTGGAGAGATCAGAGCACTGAATATTCCGTACATGACTGTATTAGCGTAACCACGGATGAACAGATGAACGTAACCTTGCCCAGAGCTAGGGGAGGGGAGAGAGGCGTTTGGTCCCCACACATGCTATGATCCTAACATTTAGCTTTTAATGCAGCAAGAAGAATTAACCCACAGTGTGAAAGCTCCATAGAACTTTTGTTTAAAAATGTAATCTTTTATTTTTATAGAAAACAAAGCTACTTAATGTCTCATGCATCCCACATGATTACAGCCAGAGTCCTGTAGAGAACATTATAATAACTTATAATTTAAGGTTTACTGAGCACAGAAAATATGATGGATGCTGGCAGCTGGCAGAATTAGGTGAACTTCTTGCTTAGCGGGTTTATAAAATGAGGGTAATACACATTAAAGAAGAGAAAGGACCTAAATATGCGTGAGTTAGCATGTTGTCCAAATGGAAAACGGCTCATTTTTCCTATTGAGGTCTGTGTTTTATACAACAAGAAATCAAATTCTATTTTGAATTTTATAGTAACCTTAATGGCACATCATGTTAGATAACTATGAAGTAAGATTTATTTTAGCCAAATATTGACAAGGTGCCTTAGGTAAATGTTTAATGCATATTTAATGAACAAAATTTTTATTCTTTTTTTCTGTTTAGCATTATCCTCAGAAATATTATCTATCTACATAAGTTTCAAAATGGAAATGTGCCAATACACAAACTTTTATAAATGTACTTAGTCTTATATACTTCCCCTTGTGGCTGGAAGACAAAAGTTAATTATTTATTAAGAGTCATGACTCCACCATTTAACTGAATTGATTATAAAATACATTGTGCTGAAAAATGCTAAAGAACCAAAGTTTTTGTATTCGGAATATATTGCGTGCTCTATGGATGTGGGTGGTAGGTGAAGCTAGGGACGGAGTGGGCAGTTAATGAAAGGGAATGATTCTGTTTAATTCAATTTCAAATATAAAATTATCAAGGAAATGCTAGACTGAGCATCACATTAGGTACAAAGGATCCTAGAGTGGAGTACAAAGCAGTCAGCCAGGAACAGCAGCGTCACTCTGCAGGGGAGACTGATGGTCTCCGGGGAGTGGCATCTTGGGGTGGAGGCTGTGAGAAAGAGTAATCACAGCCCCCTTCAGTGCCCACATGGAGCTGAACGATGAAAACACACCTGTTTGCTTTAAACTGACTACATATTTGTCCACTGACACATATGAAGGTTTCTAACTTTGTTTATGGTTGAAATTTTTCTCCTACATTATTATAAAATATTTTTAAAAGGAGCACAATTGAAAGAACTTTATAAATGCCTTTTCCCCACCAAGTTGATTCTGTTCTACTTGTATCTCTCAAATTATTCATTTTTATATACATTTTCTAGTCTGTTTTATTTAATGTACTTAAATTGCAAACAATAGAATAGAAAAGTCTCTCCTAAATACATACGCGTGTGCTATTAAATAGACACTATACTTGTTTTTGATAATTTTGATGTAAAATCAAAACGAAGTAAAATGTACACATTTATGCTCTGAGTTTAGTCAAACTCTTGAAGGTGTAGAGCATAGAATCACTTCCGAAAATCCCTCTTCCTCCTCCCAGTGAATTTCTGCCCTCACATCCAAAAATGACAACTCTTGTGATTGTTTCCTAGCATGATTTTGTCTCTTCTCAGAGACCATAAGAATGGGATCATAGTGCATAACTTCTGGTGTGTAAGACATGATTTACTCACAATGTCTTTTAGACTAATTCATGTTGTTGCCTTTATTAGTAAGCCATAGGTTGGTTTGTTTGTTTTGCTGGCTTTTACATTGTTTTTCTGGTGGTTTTCTGGGCTGATTTTTGTTACGGCTATTAAGAGATTAAACTACTATAAACATTCTTACACAAGTCTTTTGTCAACATGAGCTTTCATTCCCATGGCCCAGTATGTGGAAACAATAGGGCATGGTAGTTTAAATTCAGTTTATAAGAAACCATTATAGATCACCAAAGCAACGTGGAGAGAATTTCCCACGAGTCTCTCACATTTCTGCACAAACCCTGTAGATGAGGCACTGCTGCCCTCTGATTCAAACCATTGTCACATCCTGGGCACACGGAGATGGCATCTCCTCCAGAGCAAAGAGCAGGCTGTTCGCTATAAAAGACACAGGCTCCTCGGTTACGGTTCCATCCCATAACGCAGCCCTTTTTGAGTGCAGGTGTCACCTGGTCCTCTTCCTGCTGCCTCTGAGCTCCGGTGGACAATTCTGAAGTTCCACTTCCTGCCACTGCTGTGAATACCATTTCCTTTTTCTATAACTCAGTAGTGTCCAGTCTTCTACCAGCATCTGTGACACTGGCAGACTAATCGTTAACTTGTAAAGCGGGTGACTTCTCAGACCTTCAAAGATTTTGACAAGCTTTCACATTCCCACCAACGTATAAGAGCTCAGTTGTTCCATGACCTCACCAGCATTGAGTTTTGAGAGTCTTAATTTTTATCTATTCTGGAGTATGTCTAGCGCACTTGACCATGATTTTAACTTTTCATTTGCCAGGTAAGTAAATGTCTATGATTGTTTCAGACATTCATAATTTTTTTGTCAAGTTTTTGTACAATCTTTTGCCCATCCTTTTCTGCTTTTTAAAAATATTAATGAGAATTAGGAATTTGGTGTAGGCATAAGTCATAAGTATAGATATAGATCCTAGATACCAGTCTTTTGTCTGATATCTTTTGTCAATATTTATTCCAGATGGTTTTGTAGCTTGCTTGTTGATTTTCTTAACAGCATATTTTGATAAACAGAAGTTATTAATTTTTATGTTTCATTTATCTTTTTTTCTGGTATGGTTATTGCTTTTTGTAAACTATATTAAGAAAAAATACTCTGCCTGCCACCAAGACACAAATATACTCTCTTATGCTTTTACTTAAAAGCTGCTGTCATTTTAAAAATTGAACCTTTTCAGATAATTGTAGATTCACATGCTTTTATAAAAATAATTGCGCGATCTCTTCGAGTGTAATTGTTGAGTCATATGCTAGTTGCATGTTTAGTTATTTTAAGAAACAGAAAAACTCTTACTCCCCTGTGGCCTGATAGCCGTATAATTTTGCGCTCTTACTAGCAACTTATGAGTAATTCAGCTTCTCTGCACCTCCCCAGAATTTGATGTCGTCACCACTTTTAAATTTTAGCCATTTGCCCTGGGAGAGTTGGGCTAACAGATGTCACGACTTTTCACACTGTTCGGTTCTCCTGGCATTTGCTTCGAGTCATGGGTTTAAGAGTGTGTGTCCCACTCTGTTATTTCAACCCAGAATATAGGAGAATCTAAAAGAGAGGAAGCTTATAGAAAAATAAAAATCCATCAGAATACTTATGTTTTCAAAGTGCAGTCCGTTTCTCTTTTAGGACACTGTCACAGTTTGTAATGGTGTATTTTTGTGGCTGTGTGAAATCATTTGCCCACCATGTGTCTCCACCAGGAGAGGGCAGGAACCCCGGCTCCAGCTGGGTCCCCACCCCACCTGAGCCTGGCATATCAGAGCGTTAACAGGAATGAATAATGATCAGATGCCAACACACATTCTTAATGCGTTCACACTTTGGTATGGAGATACCCAATCATTGATTTTAAATAGTAGTTATAGAAAGACTTGCTTTAAAATCGTCAGTGAGTGTTTTATATTTAATTGGAATGGTGCACTGGTTCAGCTCATTTTTACTGTGTGTACAAGAGGTAGAAGGAGAGGCCTGAATTGACGCCTGCTGGTTCGCAAGCGTCAGAGAAGGTTCTGTTATTCGAAAGGGAATTTTTCCCTTTAAAACATTTCTAATGACAGATATTTTTAATGGTTAAAAATCCGACTTTTAGTGCAGATTTGCAGGGCCCCTTTTTGCCTCTGCACTGGTGGCTCTGCCAGGAGGCCAAGGTGTCGTTCTGCGGTCCCTGCAGTCCCGCAGTGGGACTGTTGCCGGCCCCACGCTCACCTGGGCAGAGTCGAGCCACCTGCAGCCGCGCCGTTATCCAGGGCTATCGTCCCTGCCCCGCTGTGGGTAGGCCCCCACACGTGGTCTTCGCCTGGGCCCTGACCGGCGGGTCCCTTTGCTGGCCCCGCAGTGCCAGAGAGGGATGCCTGGGGACGCAGCTCGGGGTGGGGGAGGATGCAGGGCACTGGCACAGGTGCCCTGGTGGTCCCAATGCCGAGTGCGGCGGGCTGGTTCTTCCCCAACCCCCGCCCTTGCTGTTTGCCCCGTGCTTGGCCACCTGTGGGCTGCGGCCCAGGGTTCACAGGCCTGGGCGTGCCAGGCACCTGGCCCCAAAGGCAGTGGCTCACTGAGCAGTGCCAGGCCAGACCCCCCACTCTTGCCGACACTGCTCAGCATCCCTGCCAGGGGCAGCCCGGGTCCTGCGGGCAGAACGTGGCCCCGCCATTCCCTCTGCTTGGAATTGTCCTCCGGCCTCACCCAGCCAGGGCAACCTCCCCTCAGGTTGAGTGAAAGCTGATGGCGTCCAGAGTCCCACAGTGCCCCTGTGAACACCTCCGTAAGGATGTTCACGTTACATAAAGCTGAAGCATTGACCTCACATGTGATTGCAGACACACTGAGTGCAGAGGTGCAGTGCGCACTCAGGCACCATGCACAGACATTAGGAATAACGGCTTTTGTAGAGGCTGATACCCAGTGTGGCGCCTGGCCTCATTCACTTGCCACCAGCTGCGGGGGTCCCATTGGATCGGCAGCTGCTCAGCACGCTGTCTCCCCGAAAGCCAGTGTGTTCGTTTGCCCGGGGGCGGGGACAGCTTTCTGGTGAATGAGCTCAGGCCTGAGAGGGCTCTTGGTGGTTTCGTTTCCTGTTTTCCTTTAAAGGAAAATTCTTTGAGTTAAGTAAAGAATTAATTTAACTAGCTATTTGCAGCAATATAGGGATCTATGGCATTTTTCAGAAACTAAAATCATCCTCTGGTTTGTAGAAGTTAAATGGTGCTTAAGAAAACCTTCGTTCAAAGGATGTTATTTCCTCATTCCATAGAAATGATTAAATGTGTTTGCTGGAAAGTGAAATCGTACGCATTCAACCTGTCAGTGACTTTGCTCTGTTTACAAATAAACAGCTGGGTCTTCTGGGCCCAGGCGGCAGGCGGACCCTGATTCTGAGTGCCGCGCCTGTGCTCTCATCTATGCTCTTGTCTGCGTCAGCACTGGCACGGTCAGCAGCTGGGCCTCTCCATCAGCTCGGGTGATGGCTGGGTGCACAACACTGCCAGCTCCTAGGCCATCACCCAGGTGATCTTGTGCAGTGCGAGCAGCTCTGAGGTTCTCTCAGGCGAATGATCACACAGACGACAGAGGCAGCTTAGGTCACGTGTCCCCTAGTCGAGGCCTGCGTTACAGCCCCAGGGAGCAGTAGGGCAAGAGCAGGACAGGGCCAGCATGGCGGGAGGTCACAGCCCCATTCGGGGGCCCGGGCCTGAGCAGCCCAGCAAGGACAATGAGGGGACAATGGGGGCGGCGTTGCGATATGTCGGGGAACTACCGTACTACTCCCGCAAACTGCAGGTGCATGAAAACCTGCAATAGGCACACAGTATTTTTTTAGATTTCCATCTTTTAATCTAAGTTTTATTTGAGTGAGTTTGGCATCAGTGGCAGCAGGAAGGGCCATGTAGCTGGACAATGCCCTGTAGAGCGCGAAGTACAAAGGAGTATCTTTCCAGTGATCACAGCTTTGTGAACGTTGCGTAGCTCGTGTCTGCTGGGAGTGAAGGATCCACCACAAACTGTACTGCACAAACTAAGCATTTACTTTCCAAGAACACTTCTGAAGAGGACTTCAGCCCCATCCACAGAGGTCCAGGGACACCCCCGACCAGCCCCCCTTTGTCACCGTGAAGTGGGGCAGGAGCGGCGTTCTCCAGATGACATCCTTTTCTTTGATTCTTGATGTTCTGCTTCTCAGACTTTTGTGATGCTGTATTCTTTGAGCTAGTATGTTAGTAGAATTTTGCACATTCTATCTTAGTTAACAAAAACCAGAATATGTTTTGACCGTTATTGGTGGTAGTCTATATAATAAAGAATGTAACTTCTTGGTACCCTGATGTCAAAGATAGCATTGAACTCAGTTCCTCAAGTAAAACTGTGTAAAAATGACAGCAATAGATTATTCCACAGCTTTCTGCAGGATTTCCTTTTGTCTTTAAAATTAGAGTAACTAAGATTACCATTTGGATAACTCGTAAAACCCCAAAAATTCTCACAGAAGGGAGGACCCCTGAAAATGAAGAATGCATTTTGTCATAAGTAGGATAAAGGCTTGGATCTATTTTCTTCGAATAGCTCCAGCTATAAAATTTAGCTTATAAGATCAATGTTCCCACCAAGAAAAACCAAGAAATCTGGATCACACAGACATAGAACAACAACAAACAAAAAAGCATCTCGAAGGCAGTGGAAGGAAGCAAAGCAGCCAGATTTAAGGGACCAAGATCCCAGGAAGTGGGGAAATACTTGGTGATGAGCCCCAGACTGCCTGATACCTTTTCCATCTGGGCATTTCCAACAGGGCAGAAACCTTTAGCTCAGTGTTTTCTAGGTTTGTCAGTTGGGGAGATAAAATTGGAGTTCAAGGCAGCCATCAACACGAAGAGGCAAGATTCAAATAATGTAATCTAAAGAAAGTGAGTCTCATATTTTGGACTGTTTGTTCTCTCAAGGCATTCTGCCAGATCTTAAACTGCACACAAGATGCTGAAAACTTAAGCAGAAATTGACATATGAGAAGCTAAAAATTAATCAGAGACTTCAGCAGTCCCACATGGATGAGGGAACAGAAATCGGAGTTCACAGCCTTCCGAAGAAAATGGGTTCTGGCAGTCAGACCTAGGTGTTCATTTGAGTCTGTCAAGGACACGCCCTAGGAGTGAGAGCAAACCAAAATAGAGAAGCCCTAAAAAAATCTGAAACACAGTCCTTAATCATCTCAATCACCGACTGGATTAAAGTCGTTTCCCATGAATTCAGCCGCTTTCCAAAAGAAACAGAGATGCCCCTAAGGAAAACTGGCATCATTCGAAGGCTGAATAGTTCTTTATGCACAGTGTCTGGAATTTAATTATAAACTCACAAGATTTGCCACGATATAAGATCAAGCAGCTGAAAATCAATGTGAAAAAAATAGAAAATAGAAATAGACCCACAGGTTTTTCAGATACTGGGGATATTAGACACTGTGTTACTCTGACATTAATGTATTTGTGACTACAGTGATAAATGTATAGTGAAAGCTATAATTAATATATTTTTAAAAAATGGAATCCAGAAAGAAGAATTCCGTGGGCATACTAGAAATAAAAATTACTGTACGTGAAATTAAGAGATCAGTAGAATGTTTAACAGCATTGTAACCAGTAGGTCAATAGCAGATAGCCACACTGAATCAGGCGGAGCAGAGAGAACACAAATGCAGAAATGAATATCAAAACCAAATAAGCCACGATGATAACCTCTACCGCGGGTATGACTGGAGTTCAGAAGAGAGAAATGATGTTTGAAAAGATATTGATCAAGACTTCTCCGAACTGATGGAAAATATTAAGCCACAGATTAAATAAGCCCTGTGAACTACCTAGAAGGATAAATAAAATTTAATCATGCCTAAGCACATAATAAAGCTTATAAAAATAGAAAGTAAAAAGGAAGAAACAACAGATAATAAAAGACAGGATATGTTATCTTCAGAGAAGCAACACTGACAGATCAGTTTTAAACCAAAGCGATCGCAGCCAGAAGAAAACTGGCATCTTTAAAGAGCAAAGATGAAACAAAAACAAATAAACCCAAAGACTAATCCATCGAAAATATCCTTCGTCCCTCCTAAAGGAGACTAAAAGAAGGTATTTTCAAGCCAGTAAAATGGAGCGAAGTCACCAGTCACACGTGCAGCATGGGCTGCACACCAGTGAAGAGACAGACTGGCGGTGCTGGCCGGAGTGGCACTGGCAGACCATGACCTGCCCATCAGCCGCCTGCTCTTCTGAAGTTTTACTGGAACACAGCCATAGGCGTCATTTCCAAATCGTCTGTGGCTTCCTTTGCACAACGGTTGGGTTGTGTAGTGGTGGCAGATACCATATGACCCACATACTAAAACATTTACTATCTGGCCTGTGAGGAAAATTCACCTCCCCTATACTAAGAGAGTTTGAAAACAGACCGAAATACATGTGACTTATGACAAATGTAACACTGCTCTGCAGCAAGCGAAGTATGATCATTCTGGTTATTGTGCCAAGTCATACAGAAACGCTTAGAGAAGACATAACTCTTGCCCTTGTCTTCATGTCACACTCAGAAACGATTCCAAGAAAAGCACAGGTCTAAATGTGGAAGGCCACGTTTATGGAAGGTTTGGAATTAACAACAGACTATCTTTATGACCTTTGAGTAAGCAAACAGTTGTTGGATAGGAAACAAAAAGCACTAACTATAGACAAAAATATGAAAAATTGGACTTTATTAAAATTAAGATTTTTGTTCATCAATAGATACGATCAAAAGAAAATTAAAAAGCAACCTACAGATTAAGATACTATCAATATATCAATATCTTATCTGTCTGCACAAGCAGATATGTGCAAAGGACTTATCTGAATAATAAAGACCTACTACAAGTCAGTGAGGAAAAGACAAACTTATAAAAATATATATTCTTGTGGTAAAGATAGACTATAACAGTTATTTTTTTTAAAAAAAAACAACATAAAATTTCCAGTAAACGTATAGAAAAGGTGCTCACATCAATAGTTACGTCAGTAGTCATGCGGAGAATGAAAATTAAAATTTCAGTAACTTAGTTTATATTCTTATTAGAAATACACATTTAAAGAAAAACCGACAAGTTTTATGGAGGAGTTGGAACAGCTGGAACTTCGTCACCCAGTGATTCTACCCCGAGAGAAATGTCCCCACCCCTGCGCCAGAGGACACGAGCCAGGTCGCCAGCTCCCATCAGATGCCATCGTGGTGGTCACTGTGCAGAGCTGCCTGTTTTGCATCTTCCAAACTGATGTGTCACCCACCTAAAACTCATAGCTTGAGGTCCTTTCTCTCATTTTCTGGTACGTACCACGCTGGGATTGAGTGGCAATCAGTTTTCCACAATATACCACAAATAGTATGACCATGGGACATGCCTCGTTTGGCCCACCTCTGTGTCTCAGAGAAGTGTCTACAAATATCACAAGATGGTGCAGAATAAGCAAATAAGCTGAATAAGCAAATCACTGACTGAGAGAGGGAGCAAAATAACAACCAGAGTACAGGCTCACGAGGGCAGCTGTCTGAACGCTTCGGTCTGGGGACCAGAGTCAGAGGACCCCTCTCAACAAGCACGTCTAACAGGCCACCAAGTGCACTGAGTTCAAAATGTTAGAAACTCGATCTTTTCTCAGGCATTTTCTGGTAAAACACAATTATCCATAAGCAAAGATGCTACACTAGATACTAATTTCAAGCTTTACTAGAATCTGTACATTTCTGGATCTGTCAGTATACGGGGAAAAGTTCCCCTTTTCAGATTTGTTCTGAGGGCCTGGTGAAGCGGGGTGCGGGGAGAGGGCCCAGAGGCATGTCATTGCCCTAACCAGAACTGTCTTAGGAAGAATATTAAGCTGTGGTCCAACATTTAGAAAACACTGCAGAAGGCGGTTTGCACACAGATTTCGTGGAGTTTTAGCATTTGTATTTTCTGTGGTAAAGACAAAAAAGTTTTAGGATGGATAGCAAAACCAAGGACGTGATGCAACAAAGATATCTTTTACCGCAACTTATTTCTATGTTCCAAATGTTTTATATTTTTATTTTATAGACAATATAAATGATGAGCAAGAATGCACATGCTGTCATTTTAAACATACATGCATGCATGCAAACATACGTGCACATACACGTAGATTCATACATACATGCGTGCATACATATATACACACATAAAAATGGAGATTAGGGCTTTCTAGAACCAACTCTGCCTCACAGCCCCTCATGGGGCAGAATGGCCACCAGGTGGCACTCGGATTTTAAATCAAGATGCAAATTACTAAGGCAAATAATTACCCCAAATGCTCATTGTTCCCCAAACTTTGCTATCCTGTGGAATAGTTCTGTGTCTCCCCTTATCTGTCTAGGGACTTGGAGGTCCCATAAGTTGATTCTTCACTATACGATCAAATTAATGCTCACAATTTTAATTAAAGCTTTAATCACATATACATATTGTTTCTATTGCAATACAAATAGTAATCATTTTGTTTTCATCTTGTAGCCTAAAATGTTTTAAAGAAAGAAAGTGCTTTCAAGATATTTCAAGTCTATCAGTCTTGACATCAGTCTTAATACTTTCTATCCTGAAAGTGGAGGGAACCACAAGAAAGCTGGGAATTTGAAAAAGCAGTGCTGAGACCCCACACTCATGCCCTGCTCTCTGCACTCTGGTTTGTAACATCAGGGGACATGCTTTCTCTGTCCACCACTTACTATAATTTTATAAAAGATCTACCACCTCTCTAAAACTGTCATATTCTAAAGATAAGCCTGGTGTAAGAGAAACTTGGTTCAGTGAATGAGGAAAAAATCGTAGAATCGTAATGCAAATACATTGGTCTTTCTCTGTCAGGAGTAAGTGAATTTGAGGACATTGAAAAGGAGTTTTCAAAGGTCAGTGGATGCCAGTTCACTATGAGCTTTGAATGAGGCAAAGGCACTAGAAAGATACTTCTGCCTTTAATGCTCTGTGCCAAATAAAATGCATACATGGCTTAAGGCTTAAATGCATTGAAATCTGATGACATTGAAAACTGGATAACCGTATTTAGAGTTTATTCATTTAGTCTTCAAAAAGTGACTAAGGACTGACTTTGTGCCAACTGTTGTTCTATATGCTGGCAATATAAAGATTAAAATAAGGTCTCAGTTCACAGATGATTTACGTTACATTAGGTTGCATGGCACCAGTCAAGTAAACAAGTAGAACAATTTCTTAAAATAATAAGTTATATAAAGAAAACAAAGCACAGGGTTCTGAGGACTGACTTTGAAGAACAGAGATTAGGCTCAGAGCTGCCCAACCAGGAGGAAGAGCCACGTACAGTTTTGTAGGGAAAAGTTACTGGCAGAAAATTGTCCAGCCAAAGCCTCGGTGAGTGGCTGTCTGGGCCTGGGTTGGGTGGACAGGAACAAGTAAGCCCATGTGGCTGGAAGTCAGTATGTGTTTCTTAGAGCTTGGCAAGTCCTGGGGGGCACCGAGCACACTTGGGTTGTCTTTGTTGTCGAATATTAGCCATGCAGTTGATGGTGGGGTTGATAGGACACAGAAAAGTGGCCTTACAGTTGGGTTTTCATGTACTGACCTGCTAGCAAGGCATGTGTCAGCAATGTTATGTCCAGTAGCGCCGGGAAATTGGATTAATGAGTGTAGAAAGCTACACAGGCAAGGACTCCTAATAAAGGCCTGAATGTAGACACTAAAACTATAAACTAATAGAAGACAATATGGGAGATGATCTTTGTGAAAGAAAATATTGGAGAATACCTTCATGATGGAGACATACTTTATGATGATAATTACCAAAACACACACCATGAGGTGAAAACTGGATGGATTAAATTATATCAAATTCAAGGTTTTTGTTTTTGTTTTTGTTTTCTTGGCAGATAGAAATCATTCTCTGTATATCCATGAAAAATTTCTTAGCATTTCATGTAGCTCGTAGATTGGGGAACCATGTCTGGTTTTGTTCAATGGGCTGTGTGTCAAAGCGATGTGCATTAATTCTGGCCCACAACACTTTGGAGAGACTGTGGTTAAACCATGCTCTGGGTTGTCCCTTCCTCTGTCCAAGTAGAGGCCACATTTGAGATGGCAAAACCAACAGATGGGAACGTTTTAGATCCCTTAGTCCCCCGCTCTGAAGAGATTTTTATGAGGACTGGCCAGACTGCGTCAGCAGAGGACACCCACCAGAGTCGAGGGCTAGAAGGAGGGGCCACATGTCTGAGGCCAAAGGAGTAAATAACTAGAATATGAAGCGGGCTCCTGCGAGTCAACAAGGAGGATACAGGAAGCCTAATAACAACCAGGGAGCAAAGGACAGGGACATTCCAAACAGAGAATAGTGTTTGATGTTCTGATTCACTGGGAAGCTTGTCATTGTGAATTTAAAAAATAAAAATGCTGAAAATAGAAAAAAAAATGGGTAACAATAAGTGTTAGTGAGGATGAGGAAATGTTGACATTTGTATACTTCTATTGGTAATTTGGGTCATTACAGATGTCGGGCAAGTGATCCTGTAGAACTCAGCAGAAATGGCAGGCAGAACGCCGGGCCCAGACACCCCTGCTGCTGCCTCTACACCCCCACTAAGCTCCAACCTTCTCCTCAGTTGTTTGTGGTAGATGTCCATTTTGAGAGGAACAGATAATTAAAAGGTAGCAGACTAAATTATAGAACATTATGTAGCAGTTAGAAGCAAAAAATAGATGTATATATAGCAACACATTGTAAAAACATACTTTTGTGTGAAAAGGATAAGAAATTTAGATACATACATCAATAACATTTATGGAAATAAGAAAAACACAAAATACAAATCTGTACTTATGCCCAGCTGCATGTATATTTACGACATATATCAAACACAATAGAGCCACCTATGTGAGAAGAATAGAAGAATAGAGAACGAAAGAGCAGAAAATGTGAGAAGAGGGGGTTCTTGGCGTAGGGAGACATGACAGTGGGGTATGAGCTGGAGGGTATGATTAACTGCAATGATTAAGTGTGAGTGAAGCCGGGGAGAAATGAGATAAAGGGATAAAATATTGGGAAACAAGAGTACTAAAAAGAGTAAAAAGAGTTAGTAAATTTACAAATGTGACTGTCATTAAAACTTGATTTTTAGGCTCATAGAAATATGAAAAGTAACTCATTAAAATAAACCCAAAGACAATAAAGAAACAAACAAACAACTTTGCTTTACCCAAATTTTTATTCTAGTATCTGGAGCACACACACAAAAAGGCACTTATTAGTCCCTGTACTTCTGTGGTCAATATCTTTATTGAATTACCCTCCCACATTATTAAAAGCCAAGAAGAAATATTTCTGTACTTTAAAACAGTCTTCGTGTTTTGTATAATCGCAAAACGACAAGAGAGAGAAAAATATTTTTTTGTAATGCCATACGAGGTAGACTAGTATTAAATATAGTTTTCTTTGTAGTAGATTTTCTTTGTAGTAGATTTTCCTTTCCTAAATATGTTTATTAAAGTGGAAGCAAAATAATAAGCGAATCCTAGTGAGTCACCCACACAAAATAAACTAGCTTGCATGGTGACATAGGAAATACAGTGCGAGACAGTGTGTGGGTATAATTTTGTTCAGATATTCAGGGAAATAATCACCACAGGAAGCACAGATGGGGCTGGAGTCCAAGTTCACGAACCTTCAGGTTTTCTAGTGGCATCTAATCATTCAGTTCTTAAGCAGTTTGCATACTAAGTAAAAATAAAGGGACAAACCCATATTTTGTGCATCTACTGTTGCTCGTTTGTTGCAGTAAATTTATGACGATTTTTTTGGACAGTGCACGGTGAGATTTGTGACAATGGCCACTAACAAAAGCTTTTATTCTAAACAGTTTGCTAATTTTCAAAAGAGCCTTTTGAGCATGAAACTATATACCACTATTTCTTTTCAGATTGAGAAAAGGCCGCTTTATGGGAGTTATTGTTGATTATATGTTAACATTCACAGGAAGCAGACTATGGTTATTTTGGGATCAAGATGACAGCTATATGAAATAATTATGTCACTATATTGGGAAATGTAATTAAACTGCCTTGTGTATTGAATGATAATTGTAATGAGACTGTTCAGTGCAAATCTGATGATGAGATGTGAAGGGATTTGAAGTGGCACTGACTCCAGGCTCACTAAGAAACATGAAATCCAGGCCAGACTGGTGCGAAGTATCTGCTTCTAAGCAAACGTTAAGTGAACCACCAGCTACACACTGTTTTCCTCTCTTAAGTCAGAACACCACATATGCCGACTGCCTTAACCAGACGAGGGGAGTGTTCTCTTTATTGTATAATTCTGAACAGACAGCAGGCTGACTGTTTGCCCCACAGCCTTCTCCCCCATAGGCACAGCAAGAGACCAGAGGGCAGGACCCCGGAGACACGCAGGCTGCCACGGGGAAGGCCATGTGGTCCCGGCTCAGGGGCCCTGCCGGGCACTGTTCTTAACATGTAATTCGCCTCTGTTGGCTTAGGGTATGGCACACCGCTGTGATGGGGTCCTCGGTCTAAACCACCCTGCCGTCTTTGAAGAAGCCAACTTGGAAAGTGCATGTTATCCAATCAGTAATGTACATTTTAAGATCATTTGTTACTTTTAATTTAATGCACTTCACGTGCGACAAGACTTATTTTTAAGTTTGTATTCTTGAAGGATACTTTTCTTAGTTCTTGAAACTCAAAACTTTTATCAGGATACATACATACACACACACACACACAAGAATTACAAGGATTGCACAAAGGGATATGGGTACATAGATATATATCTATATCATCTTGTATCTGTATAAATCATTTTGTAGCTTTTTGTACAGGAGATGGAGATGATAGATAGATAGATGGATAGATAGATGGAAAAAGAGAGAGCTAGGTTTTCATTGTCATTATATTAAAGAAAGTTGATGGTTTTGCTCTATATTTAGGTATTATTCTTAAGTTTAGCTCGAATGTTTGTTTATTTCTCTAGTAGTCATTAGTTCTGCTTCCTTCTCTTAATTCTGATAATCTATATTAAATGAGATCATTTCCCTTCCCTCCAAATATATCATCTTTTTGATCATTTTCTTCCCTTTTGTTCTTTCCCTTTTACTCTTGAAGAAATTCTCGAATTATTCCTCAACATCACTGATACCGTTTTCTGTGATGTAATGTTATACCTTCTCTCTTGGTACCTCAAATGCACATTAATTTGCTATGGTGATTTTAATTATCCACTTGTTCATTATCTCTATTAACTCCTTTTAATTTCATTACGTGTCTCAAAAAGCCAGTTCCATTTCATCTCAATTTTTTCTCTTATGTAAAAAAGTTTTTATTATTTTATTTTATTGAATACACAGTATATGTATTTAAAACATTGTGGGTTTTTTATAGCTTTTCTTTACATATTTATAATTTTTTCTGCAACTTAGAGCCAATAATTCACTCTTTGTTGTTGTCATCACCTGAATAATTTTTCCTTTTCTTTCTCCTTGAAAGAAAGATGACCTATATGTGCCTAGTATTTGATACCTGACAGGTGTGTGGAACCCTTTTGGACCACACCACAGCCATACGAGACACCGTTGCACAGAGTTTTGTTCTAGGAGATGTCTGTCCCTTGGCTCCCTGCTCTGGGCAGGCATTTCCTTCGGCCCCCTCTGTCTGGCCCTCCGAGGCAGGACAAGTTGGCTGCTCTCAGAAGTGGCAAATGGGTCACGTGGCATCTCCCGAGCTCGCAGCTCCCACAGGTCCTCCTGTGAGTGGCAGCCACCCTCACGAGCAGCAGGTGCCAGCTGCCTGGTTTACCCATGGACAGACCCCACGTCTTTGAGAAAGGATAAAGGACCTCAAAGTTTTTCCTTTTAAATTTTATCAGTAAAATTTAATAGTATGAGATATTTAATTTTTTTAAATTATGCTTGTTCTTTCATAGTCAGTCTCAAAAACTAAAGAAAGGGCCACATTGTCAGGTAAGGCCCAGTGTCATGAGATAGGACCAACATATTTCTAAAAGCTAAGACTGGAACTCACTCATCCTTGAAGTTTCCCAAAGCCATTCTTTGATTTTAAACAGTGAATAGTTCTTTGTCTAAGAAAAACAGCATTATTAAATTATCTTCAGTAATTGGAAAAGAAGATTGTCTGAGCGGCAGAAAGCCCGGAGCGAAGTAGAATTGTCTGAAGCAAACTAAACTGTCTTATGAATGCCACATGCGTGGGCTCTCCCGGAGATGGCTTTTGTCATTTTAGCATGAAGGCAATAGAACAGGAGTTTGTATTAAACAGAAGATGTCTGCAGCAATTTCCATTTTTTTGGTACTGCACTTGACCAGACACACACTCTGTGCTCTATTAACAAGAGCATGGGGTGAATAACAGGAGCCCTGGCCAGGCTCTGTCATTGGACTGTGGTTTGGAGCACAGTGGACGCCCCTTCCCCCGCCCACCGGGCGTGGGGCTCTGTCTGCGTGCATCCTGGCACTGGTCGCAGAGGCGGTGGGAGGTGGGCAGTGGGCAGGGACGAGCCTTCGTCCCACTGTGTATGATGTGGGAGCACGTGGCGTCATTGCCAGTGAGCTCAGCACTGAGACGGGGCAGCTGTACTTCACCTCTGAGTTGCGAATGCTTTTGGTGTCCCTGTCGATTGTCTGCGGGATGGCCACGCTAACAGTTGGAGACGCTGACCAGCTTCCTCCCGCAAGGCTTTCCTCTGCCTCCTCCAAGCTCTGCTGGGTAATCTGTGGAGGCACGGCCCAGGGGCAGCGGGTTGGCCATTGAAATGGAAAGGAATGACCTGACAGTCCAGATTCAGCATTACATACTCTCCAGACCTCGGGTCTGGCCTTCCATCTGCAGTGAGTGCTCGACACGGTAAAGACCCTGTGTCATCATGGACATGCCTGGTTCTCTCATGAAGCAGAAAGGGAGACGACAGAAGTAGTTTGATACACCTTCAGAGGGCCCAGTTACACTGTGAACCTCACGAGATCTGGAATAACTTAAAGCAAAAATTTTATGGAAATATTAATGAATGCCAGAAATACTATTTAGGAATTCTTTATTGTCCCTCTTACATGAAAAATAGAATATTTTTATCGCATGGAGAGAAATTTTTAACACACAAGGTTTTCAAATAAAGTTATGAAAGAGCAGGTAGGAATAAGTGATGCAAAACGGATTCAGCTCACGTGTTCCTGTTGTGAAGAGTGGATCCGTTAGTGTGGGGCAGTCGTCCGGGGATGGACGAGTACTGGAAGGGGCCCTCCCGTTCCAGGGTATTGGTCAGTGCACTTAGTCTCGGTAAACGCGAGCAGCTCCTCTGCTGGGTCGACTCAGGGCATATTTCCTGGAGGCGCAGACGTTTAGGGGGCCTCCCTGTCATTGTAGCCCGCTGACCAGCGGCACGCTCAGCAGCACAGGCCCACTGCCAGCACCCTGAGACCCCCCTCTGCTCTGTGTCTCCTGCTTACATAGTGCCACCTCCCCTCCCCCACCCGTCACCTGGCACGGTAGAAACTGTCACCACCGCTGTCTACAACTTTGACTACTCAGTACACAGGAGGAGACTACGTTCTATATACTAACCCTAAACTGGTGTGGAGACCAAAGCACTTAAGTTACCTCCTCCTCTATAAGTTTTTATGACCTTGATTATGTTAAAATATATTACCTCTCCTAATACGCTAATTGTTTCAGCAGCCAAAACCTGCCTTTCACTCGTCCTTCCTCTTAAAAGGAGGCCACCCCTTTCCCCATTATTTCCACCACCATGAGGGGCGTTTGGGGTCCTTGACATGCCCCTGCGTCCACATGGCCTGCCAACTGCTATTCCTCTCACGAAACCTCAGGCACACCTTGTCCAACACAGTTACCTCAACAGGAGAGCCACAGCTTGGCATTTTGAAAAGATTATTGTACCTAACTCACTTTCTTTCAACCTGCCATCATCAGAAAAACAGTATGCATGACTGTTCCCATCAAAGGCACCAAATGGTCAGATCCTGCAATTTAATACTGTTTCTGTTTTGTGGTTTTATCTCTCTAGTTTAGTAGACTTTTCATATGGCCACAAACAGAATGAAGAATTTCCCACGCTCTCCCACAGATTGAAATTTAAAATTTCTCTGATCCCGACATCCTTTTTGTAGCCCCTTTCAATCCTCCCACTGACTTCAAACCCACCCATTCCTCAGTGTCTTTTCTCTTTGTGAGTCTCCTGGTCTCCCAGTTCCTTAACTCTCTCAATTTTTTTAAAAGATAATTCAGCAACATGCTCACCATAATAACCTCATCCCCGTGACCTTCTACTATATTTGATCTTGCCAGTTCCCAAATGTAGTTTGAACCAATGGGCTATTTGCATTATCTGTATAAAATTACATAATCTGGAAAAACAGATAGTTTTCAACCTCAGATAGACCCTCAACTGCTACTTGGTGGTCTTTTCACTAATGTCTAGTTGGTTAAATGTTCTGTTTTCCCATGTGGCTAGTCTCAGCCACTTCCTTTCGCTCAGCCAAGCAAATCCAAATAAACAAGATAAACTGTCCCATAAAAAAATGAACACGTGAGACACACTCAAACCTTACCCTGGGCTCACAGTTCCTAGGACCTTTGCTTCTGGGCTCAGGGGAAAACGTGCTCTGTCTCAGCCTCAGTAATCTTGTCCACGTGTCACTGCCTGCAGAGCCCCCACATCCTCTGAAACTCACAACCTTGTCACCCTTTTTCTCTCTCTCCTTCTACTTATTCCTCTCAATCAGCCTAAAATATGTTAAAATACTCCCCATTCAAAAAAAGACATTAATATTTAAAATTCTTTCTTAATGGTGGAGGGAGTGAATGAAGAAACATGACAAACCTTACTTCAGCCAGGTGACCAGTGTCAGCATCAACAGTCATAGCTCATGATGACAGTATGTAACCTTGACATGACGTAATGAAAATGACACCTTCCCTCTGTGACCAGCCTTCCCCCAAAAATGCCATAATCCTGGCCTAATCGTAATAAAGTGTACTTTTCAAAGCTGCAAGTTCATCCAGAACAAGGAAAGTCAGAGGAATTGTCAGACTCAAGAGGAGCTGAAGAGAAATCACAGCTAAACATACTGTGGGACCCTGGGTGGGATCCTGGACCAGAAGAGACATTCGGTAAAAACCAAGGAGATCTGAGCAAATTACAGACTTTATTTAATGATACTAAATCAACACTGGTTCATTATTTGTAACAAATTGCCATAATGATATAGGATGTTAACAATAGGTTAAGCTGTGTATAGGGGGTATGTGGGAATTCTTTGTACTATCTGTTCAATTTTTTTTAATCCAAAATTTTCCTAAATTATTAAAAGTCTGTCAATAATATTAAAACAGAAACGGCAGACCAGAGTTAGGTGCATGGAGACGAGACACAAGCCTGTATTAATACTAAACTCACATCCACATTGGCAGTTGCAGCTTCAGAGTGTGGCCGTGTTACAGCTGCCCATTCCAAACTCCAGAAGTCGTCAGAACAACGAGCAAAGTGAAGGCAAAGTGAAGGCTGCAGTGGAAAACTCCGGCTTCCCCACTCTGGGGTGCATCTGTAAAGCTTCCCGCGTGGGAAGACGGAACAGGCGACTGGAGCTGCTCGCCAGCACAGTCAGGGCAACTGGCTGCTAAGTCAGGAAGGCAGAATGGGGTCTGACCTCTGTGTCCTCGAAGATGCCACTGGAAGGCAGCAGGAAAGGGGAGATGAGAGGGGCTTAGCAGAAGGCAGGGCTGTGGCAGAGCGGGGACTCGACACAGAAACGGTGGCAGAGTGGGATTTCCTGCCAAGAGAGAGAGGACTAGTCCAGGAGAAAGCCTGGGGGCACGTCGCCAGTACAAGCTGCATGTGTGTGTGTGTGTGTGTGTGTGTGTGTGTGTGTGTGTGTGTGTACATGTATGTATATATGACTTCAGCATGGGGAGATGCATCATTGCTTAGAAAGCTGGCACAGCTGGCCCACGACAAATCAACCAAGGGAAAAGTACCATCAGGACATTGCTGACTTTGGAATATAACAGGATGAACACAATAATAAATTTTGCAAACTGGATTCTTGAACAGTAAGTTCAATTCTTCCTAATTACTCCTAATTAAACTTTTAGGAACTAGAATTGACAGATGGATGGAACTAGCTGTTCTCACTCACCAGTGTAAATTCTTTGACAGATAACTTAATCTAGTTCTTCCGCAGGACAATTCTCTTTCCTTTTTCCTGTCTGGCAGCTGTCCTTTCTCCTGGGCGTTCTCTTGACTTTCTGTTGTCATTATCATCTAATTTAAACACTTCTCCATGTGTTTCAGTGCCCTCTACATTTCCCACTTATTCTGATTTGCTAAATTTTTAAATTTCCAGCACATAGGACACAAATTATTCAGTCAAATTTGTTCCTTGTCACCATTTGGGTAGAAAGAACAGAACCGCTGAAAACGTGCATTTCCCCACTTAGTTTAGTGTGCCTGTGGCAGCACGTCCAAAGCTCATCCTCATCTTCACCATGGGCTTCCCAGTTCACGTCAGGCTCTTTCCGTGGCCATGGTGACTCTCGGTGCTGCTGCTTCAAAGCCACACACTGAGTCTACGTGTCTAAGAAGCCACTTTTCCCACCGACACTGTGACTTACATTACTCACAGCCTTCTACTGAAAATACCACCTCCTTATTGATTACTGGGTCCAAACATTTTCTACAAATATACCACCAAAGATAAAGTGAGAATATTCAAAATATTGAGGTAGTCAGCACACTGTGACTGTTGATTATTCCCAGAAGATTATTTTCTCAGTAAAACTTGATAAATTATGTGCAGACTTATACTCTGTGTATATACTCTGAGGCTGCAAATACCTTTGAAATATTGGACTTAGCAGAATATAATCAGAAAGGCAGACTTCTCTGCAAACACTGAAAAGATGTTCCAGCTTCAGAGCTTACAGGCATCCCTGACTGGTTTCTCAGTGCCTGCCTCTGTCAACCCTTACATTCCAAATCGAGTGATCTTTTTGAAAAATAGATCTGTGCTTCTCCTGACTCCTGCATTCTACCATATTCAAACATTTGAAGAATTCACGATTGCTCTTAGATGAAGCCCAGCATACTTCCTGTCTCACACCGTGCCCCACATGCTCGCTGGGGTCTGGCAGTTACTGGATGCCTGGTGCTCCCTACCCCAGGCCCTTGACGTGTGACATGTCCTACTCTGCAGAAGGCTTTCCATCACTACCACCACTTGGGCAAGGTCACCTTCTCTTTCCTCACCTACTATTTCAAACTCCAGGGTAATGCATAGATAAACCTAAATAGTTTCATTACCCAATTTCATGCTCTTGAATGCTCTCAAATCACAGTGCAATCCAACAGTTCGTACCTGTTTTCCCCGCAGTGACCATTGTCCACCATTAATTCTCCAGCACCAAGAACAGTGTGTGACTAATGAATAAGTTAATTAGTAAATAACTGGTTAAATTTGATTGTAGTGTCATTTCTATTGAGATAGTGAACTATTGGTTAATGGCAGTCACAAACATGTACAGTTGTGCATCGCTTAACGATGAGGATCCGTTCCGAGAGCTGCGTCCTTGTGCGAATGTCACAGAGTGCACTGACATGCTGCTGGGTGGCACAGCCCACTGCGCGCCGGGCTCTGCGGCACAGCCGGGCCCCTGGGCTGCCAGCCTGAGCAGCAGCGCTGTGCTGAGCACTGCGGTGGCAATGGCTCCATGGGCAGTGTCCGTGTGTCTAGACATGTCTAAACATGGACCCGGTACGGGGCACTTGCCACATGTGGAGCCTGCAGGGTTGCCAGCTGCTCAGGGTGAGTCAGCGAGTATAGGCGAGTGGCCATGAGGGTCCGGGACGTGACTGTCTCTCCACAGACTTTATAACACTGTCCCACAAGCCTCCCTCAACTTCCTTCCAACACATTCGGAGAGAGGACACAGCAGCTGTCAGTGCTGCTCTCTGAACAGGGTGCGGGCTGGACCCCCTGGAAACACTGAGGAGGAGCTGCAGCGTGAGTGTCCAGAGGGAGGGACAGGCAGCCCGAGGCTGTGGCAATGGCTGTCGCCCGTCAGGGCGGTGCAGATGGAAGCGCTGTCTGATGCGGAGCAGGGAGCACCGAGGACTCTGCATGAGTCTGGAACTTTGGACTCTTCAGTCCCACTGATCCTGTCTGGGCTCCTCCAGCATCGAACTCACAGGAAAACTAGCACCGATCTAGGCTTCACACCATTACGGCCTGAACATGTCTCCAGAGCACAGGGGCAGGCTGGCTTCACACTGCCACAGGAGTATGTTGCTAGCGTGGCAGTAGCACTTGGCACTTGTTGAGGTCACTTCTGTGGACCTGGGTGCTTGTACTGGGTCTCAGGTCCTCCACGAAGAATTCCCAGCAGTGCTCCCCACAGACTGTCAGGCCAGACCCAGTGGCTGGGGGCCCTCTGACGTGGGGGACAGGCTGCTCCGTGCTGAGACAGGACAGCGCCAACCGGCTGGCGGCGTCTGTGCGCCCAGCACATGGGTGCTGTGAGGGACAGGGCACCTGTTGTCAAGGCCACAGACACTGCTCCCACAGGAGAAAGAATAATGCCTCCCAATCATGTCTTTCATTTCCTACGGGAATTCAGCTCCCTCGTACTCTTGTGGGTCAGCCGCAGTATACGCTAGTCAGTCAATCACCAAAACGTTACGGGCGCCCGACAGTAACTGAAAACTATAGGGAGGAGGAGAAGCTGAGGCTGTGGGCCTCTGCAGCCTGCCTTGGCAGCCGTGTTGCGTGCTCTTAGCAGCCTCGGCAGGTGTCCGCGCTACCCGGCACCGGTGGCCCATTAGCGGTGTCATGCCCAGCATTCATCCTGCACGTGGCGAGCATGTGGCTCACCAAGTATCTGATGAGGCACAGGGAGGAAAACCGCTGTAGACAGCTCAGACTGCGTGACACAGCGTAAGGAGCGGTCCAGCGAGAGGGAAGGGAGGGCTGACTGACCCGTGACTTCCACGTCAAGAGGATGTGAAGTCTTAGTTGAGTGGTTGTGAATGAGTTACTTACCTGAGTTTATTTCTATAAAATGAGGACAGTATCAATGTCATAGTTATTGTAACAAAATAATAAGAATATTAACTGTTGCCATGACAATAGCCTTCCTATTCACCATGTTTGTTGCTGTTTCTGTTGTGGACTGTTGATGATGACAATGACAGTAACACGCTTGCGCCTCTGTGATATTAGAGCTGGGCAAAAAGAGGCCAGCTTATCTGTAGAATAAGGCCATCTCAGACATTTCCAATACCAAAAACAAACCACTTTTTATGCAACTGTTTTTAATTATGTTTTCCACTCAGATTTCTTTCTTTATAACTGACCAGGTTAATTATTATAAATGAAGATTTGCTTTCCTTTTCTTCCACAAAAGACATTTTCTCTGGATTTTGCAATCATTGCAGACTCACCCGTTTTCCCACTACACAGGAAAAGCAAGTGATCAATACAGAGTTGCCTGAAGAAAACCAGTCGAGGTCGTTTAAATCGATACGTTTAACTTGCAATCATCTATACTGCAGGTTTGCAAAAATAGAGTGTAGTTCACTGATGCTCGTTTGGAGTCAGCAAAAATTGTATATCAAAATTCTAAAGTTGTATTTCATTTTAAATGTGGAAAATGAAAAAAATATTTTTATTATGTTTTTAATGAATAATCTGTTCTACTTTAAATTTTAAATGCATTAAAATATTTCTTTGAACATGATCACAAAATATTCATGTATCGAATTCTGAACCTGTGAATATTGGGATAGGTGACAGTGTCCTTGAAGGTAATAGACCAGTTGTGTATTCTTGATTTTTATTTTATAATTTAGAAGTAGGTAAATATTATCATTCACATAAATCTTAACTGATTTTTTTTTTAAAAAAATATGAGAAAACGCTTGTGGAAAAAAGTAGTAGTTACACTGTTAGAACCAATGGAATAATGCATAAAACAACAGGTAAAAATAATCTTTATAAAATTCATTTCAGGAAAATATCCCAAAGTCAAGGGAAGATTAGGTAACTTTTTAAAATTTTCCTCAAATTAGCTCTGAGGCAAAAAGAGAGATCTGTTATCCCTTTTATTCCTCAGTAATCCCTTACCTCATACAACACTTCAGAGACTCTGGATTCTCTTCCATGCTTTATCTAACTTGATCCGTCAGTAGCTGTGCCGAGGTGAGCAAAGGAAGTTAAGTGGGATTTTGAAACTGGGCAACTGATAAGTGGCGAAAGCCTTCTTTTCCATTGCCAGCCTGGTGCTGTTTCCGATCCTCTTCTAAACAGTATATGCACAGACTACATATGCATAGTAGATTAAGCCAGTGGAGGAAGAGGATAAGCCCAATATTGTCAGTATTTTTATGCGTGAGAACAAAACTGTGAAAAGTGACTTTAAATTTATCATTAAGCAAATATAGTAAAATTCACTGAAAAATGCAAATGTAACTTAAGCATCTGGTCCCAAAACAAATTTAAACTTATAATTTAAGATATTTAGCTCTATAGTAATATCAAGATATCACAACGATGTCATTTTAGGAAAGCAGCCTGCCTGTTGTAACCATCGCAATTGATAATGGCTCCCGTGAGCGGTCAAGCTTCCCACTGTCACTGTCAAACAGGGAAGTGGGCAGGACATGCAGATGGCCAGTGTGCTTAGCTTTGCTGCTTCCTCTTCACACGGCCCCCCGGGGTGCAGCCCAAGCACCACATCCTTTGGCCTCTCTGAGCTGGCCGGACGCTGGTGGTGGTGTGGCACTGTTGTCCTTCACCCTGCAGTTTCCACTTGGTTGGCATGGGGCAGTCAGCCGAGTAGCCCATGGTCAGTGTGAGGCACCATGCATTCCTGGCTGTGCCCAGCCTGGTTGTGGCACTGACCGGTGGGCTCTTCTCTCTGGCGACACAGGCAGGGTGCTGGGCACGACTGGGTCTGCCAGTTGGAGCAGTTCTAAGGTCCGGCTTCTTTTCTCTCGGGGCTGTGGAGAGTGGCCGGCACACATGATGGCCAGAGCTGCTGCCCGTGGTGTGTGCGATGGGGACACGCAGTTCCGGTTGTCGTGGACCAGGCATTGACCCCTCGTGTCCCAGCCTCTTGCTTCACGGCACTCGGAGTGGGGGTCGCTTCTTGGTTTGGTGCCCTGGTTTTTTTGTATTATTAACCTCCGAATGCTCAGAATCTGACGTACGGTCACCTCGTTCAAATCTTGCTTCCCTGAAGCTCCCTGTGCGGTGCGGGTAGCCTGCCTGCCCAGCGACAGACGTGGTGACTCTGCAGCCCTTAAGTGCGCACTTCATTTCTCTGTCCCTGAGCATGTCGCCCTGTGTTCACTGCGAGGGCCAGGGAAGAAGTTCTGACCAGAAATGGCCCAATGAGATCTTAGATTTTAGAAACAGGTCTGGGTAGCTCCCCACCATCTTGTCTTGAGAATTAGCCAGCAAATAGGGTGGGAAAAGACCATTTCCGGGGACAGCTATATTCAGTGAATAAAGCTGCCTTGCTAAGGCATGTGGACAAGAAGAGGTGAGGAAAGCAGGTTTAGAAGTCCTCTTAGAAATCTCATTTTAACAATAACATAGCAGGCCTGCTGCCACCAGTTACTGTAATGCAATTATGTTTGGGGCTTTTTCTTTACTGTTTCATTATTCAATTGTTGACTTGTAACATAAATTTATTTATTGCTGTTTTCAAACTTGTGCATTGTTCATGGACTACCAATGAATAAGAAACACAATTTTAAAGGTACTAATATTGAGTTAGCCATCTCTTCAGACTCTTATTTCAATAACTTTAAAATCTTATCAGGCTTTTGTTTTAACTCTGAAAACATGTCTAGGGAAACATATAGCATAAATAACTGATTTTAAACAAAATATTATAAAAACTAAATACTGATGGGAGCCATGTCACTGATGGAGACAGCATAACAAAGGAGAAGGGTCATAGACTTTGCCACTTAAAGTTCAAGTCAGACATCTACAGGTTAGAAAAGAAGGGATCTTGGGAATGTCACACAACTTAATTTCCTTGCCTAAGGAAATGGCTCACCATCTAGTTAACTGATTGCAATTGATAAGGACACTGAAACAATTTATATGACAGATCTAGCAGAAGCCTAGAAAATAGTAAGAACATGTTATTTTCTTTTCCATCCTTGGTGTCATACTAATAGAGATACCTCACCCATCTTCATAAATGGAGAGACCTTCTCCTGCCCCCGGGTGGTTCCCCCAGAACCCTGGTCCTACTCCTGGAGGTTCGGCATCTCCTCGGGATCCTGTTCTCCAAGTATCTCCTAGATCAGCTAGAACACTGGCATGGTACTTGTACATTCTGCCATTAAAGGGAAGAAGAGGTTTTCCCTGAGTTGAACCTGAGTTTCACACTGAAAACAACTATTACAGTGCATTCTGCGTCTTACATTTTTATGTCTTCACAAATCTCTTTTCATACTCTATACTCACTGAAATCCCTGGAAAGTAGAATGTAGGAAGGATAGTAGTATTTTAGAAGTGGAAAATTGCTTTAGCTTTCTGAGAAAGACCATTATTAAGTTTCACTAGTTTTATTTTTCCTTGAAAATATATTCAATTTTCAAACGTGTGCGTAGATAAATAACTAAATTCTGTATACCTCTAACAGTATCCGACTTGATTTATGTCTGTTAGCTGTGGAGAAACTTTACTTAAGAAATATGAATGAGACCAGTCATTTCTTAAATCACAGCCCTAGTTTCTGAAGTGGGTACATTTGTTTATTTTCTGGATTTATAAAGTACATTTAGTGTCTAGGTAACTGTACTAAGAGATAAACCAACCCCTCCTCCTGAGATGCAGATCTAACTAAAAATGTGGTGTCCTCAAGCATCCCGAATGCCGCATACCTCTGTGGGAGCCACCTGCAGGGCGCCAGTGGGGTGCAGTGCAGAGGTGGGCCTATAGGGCGCGATGTCCCAGGAACCAGATTTAGGGATTAATTCAATACATAATAGCCAAAGTAGCATCTTATATCTGTTTTAGATGGGATTTTGTGTACATTTATTTTGATGAATAGAATACTTGCTCAATTGAGCCAGATTGTAGAATTGCTTTCCTGCTCAAATGGCCCAATGAATAGATTCAGGTTATCGCAACAGCTAGTTTAGGGCTATTTTATTTTCCCCTAAATTGACTCCGTGGTTTGTCTTCATGTACAACTCAGTGCAGAAATATTCCTGCTGAACCAGCATCACCACTTCCTGCAGCTAGCCATGAAGCTAATTTCAGCAGAGGTTTGAAATCAGGCAAGATAATGAAATAGCTGACAGTCTGGCTCAGACCCTAATTTGCAGTCTTGTTTGAAATTAAGGTTGGCCTTGCCCTTGGCCCTGAGACCAGAGGGACCCTGGCCTTTAGATCTATGATTAGATCAACCAAAAAAAATGTAGCTGCTTCGCAACTATATTTGTCCTTGGAATGGTGCATTTTCCTCACTTCTCCTTTCTCTCCTGTCTTCACGTGCCCGTGGCCCATGGGCTCCCCTCCATGCATCATTCAGAGTGGCACATGCCCCTCCCTTGGCTCAGCTCTCCTCTGCCTCTTCTCCCAACGCCCATCTCCTCCCGCCCCTCACTGAAAGTATTTGTCCAGAGAAAGTTGCCTTAAGGTGTTGTTTTAATTTACCTCTTGCTTTTGAACATTACCAAAGTTTTCAGGAAGCAGATGCTGAATGGAGTTCAGGTGTAGTGAGATTAGCCCTTGAGTAGACGGGGCAGGAAGTGGGAGCACCACAGGACAGGAAGCTGACGTGGAATGAGGCGCCCACAAAGCCTTGGCCACCCCAGCGGGAAGCTCTGGGGCTCTTGCCACCCCTCAGGGTGTGTTGCTCAGACCCAAATGGCCAAGCATCCCCCCTTGCCCAGTCACCACGTGTACCTCCTGGGGGACGCTGGAGGCCCTGTGGTGACCACCCTGCCTGCGTGGGCTCAAGTCCTTCTCCGAAATGGGATCTGGCGAGAGCAGCTGCGCATTATCCTGACTTGGGTGATCTGGTGATTCTCGCTGAGGGCCTTGACAGGGCGCCTTGACAGGTGTGGAGCAGCGTTCTGGAGGGCAGTGCTCCGTGCTCAGGCATCCTGCAACACCATGCACAGAGTTCCTCTGCTGCGGCATCTGTCACTCCCCTCGCTGTCCACATAGCAGCTGCTTTACAACACGACACCAAAGAAAGCAATCAGTGGATACTTCCCAGATACATTTACACGCAGAAACTTTCACTTCCTTCTAATTATTCACGTAGCATGTTCCAGATCACCCGTGACCTATGCAGCACAGTTTAGGAAGTTGTCTTATTCTAGGACACATCTAGAACTATTTCTCTTCACAAAGAAGTAGAAAATTTGCATTTTCTCAGGAGGCTTTTGAACATAGAAAATGTTCACACAAGAGATCAACCCATATGCTGGGAATGGAAGGCCCACAGAGATAAGTTCACCGGCAATTTTGGGAGGGCGAATCTCTCAGGGGCCCTGGAGACTCAGGCGCTGGCCACCTGCTGATCTCCAGCAGGACGCACAGGCCGAATGGGGCTCTTACACAAGGGAAGTGGGTGATGTTAACACATCAGCAGAAATGTGGTCGGTGTCCTTGCACTTCAGCCTTTTTGTTTAAGGAGACCGGTCACCAAACCAGAAAGCTTAGAGCAGACACCACAAACAAAACCTGAACATGCGACAGGTGAGGGTATACTGAAACTACTGACTACCCTTCTAAGAGTTAAACTGCTGATGAATTAGGACTTCTAAGGCGGGGTACATTTTTAAGAAGAGACAAAGGGCTGATTTCGGACACCACAAACATGGAAGCAAATCCGAATTCCTAAGAGGAGAATCCAGAATATTATATTAAATAGCGAATTTCTGAAAGCTTGGATACATTTAAAATAATGAAATAAATCATACCAAAATAATAACTCAATTTTACTTTTTCATTGGCAAATTAATGTAATACTGTAAATATTGCTAAATGTTCGCTTAACATATGCTACATTGGGCAATGTATGATCTTCTGAAGGGCTATGTGATAAAATATGATCTGATGCTTAGATGAGTCTGTGGATCCCTCTCTGCTTGAATAGTTTTTTAAAAATATTGATTAATTGGTTGATGTTTAGCTGGAGAAGGTATTATATTGACATGCCACTGAACTCTGTCTTCAATCTTATTTCAATGAAAATTATCCTAACCTGCTTGGCACTTCTGTCAGCAGCTTTGATGGAGACATTGATAGCAAACTTGTCAAACTCTCAAGCAATGCAAAATGAGAGGGATGAGCTTATGCACTGGCGTCCAAAACTCCAAATCACAAATGAACAGCATAGGTAAAAGTCTGGCCTCAAATTGCGATCAGCTTTTTAAACATGTGATTACCTGTATATGGAGCCAGTAAACCCCTTACTTAAGTATATGCCAGATTGGACTAGAATTTAATAAAGTTCATAGGAAAAAGATTGGGGAGATTTATTGGATTACAAACTTAATAGGTTTCAACACTGTATTGACACTGTCAAGTGGCTCACATATTATTACAGGGACATAACAGAATCATCTGTCCAGAGATTAGATTCGGACATACTGTACTTTGCCGCATCTGGAATGTGTTTGATTTTGGCTGTGATGCTTTAATAAGGGGCCACCAGCTACATGCCTTTGGGGTGCAGATGCCAGAGTATAACTATGCTGCATCTAACCTGTCTGAAGGAACCACCAGGTTAGCTTGGGCAAAGCCCCCTGGGAAGGTCAAGCCAGTTGCTGTGTGTGTCCTTGGTAAGAGGAAATAGCTTGTCAGGCGACGTCCCCAGCAAAAGGTAAAGGAAGCGCTGGTTCGTAGGGTTTGCGTATTCATCTCCGAAAGCTTTGCTAATGATTCTCAAACCTTGATGACTTAACAGCAGACATGCATTCATGACAGGCCCGAAGGCTGGGAGGGCAGGTACGAGCTATTGGCAGGGCCGTGTTCCCTCTGACACTCGCAGGGGACCCTACTTACTCATAGCACATCTGTCTGCTGCATCTCAGGAAATGGGGCATCTCACCATTTCTGGGGAATTCCTAAAGACTCAGCAGTAAGGGGCATTTTTTAGTGCAGATGTTTTCAAAAGATGTTTGTTTCTCCAAGAATCATGGCAGAAGAAGGAGTAGTAGTAGATAAATTTCACAACCATTTTCACTCCTTGTCTCTATTCCACGGCTAAAATCTGAAACTTATTCAGCTTTCACATCAAAACAGTGGAAGGCTGACTGAAGTTCATGGCCATATTTGAAAGCTCCCTGAATTCCTGCCCTGGGGCAGCCTCATCTTCACAGATGGGTGGGATAAATGTCTCTCACCGGTTTACATGGTGTCGATGGTCACCTATTGACCACAGTTGCTACTCAATGTTTTAATAACTTGTTTTGGTAACTTAAAATATTAATGACATTATAGAAAGTACAAAATACAGTGCACACTGAGGGATAAGCTGCCTTTTTATGTTTTGTGTCATCCAAGCAAATCCAGTGGTTTTTCTTCAAACATTTGAGGTTCTACAAAATATGCACTGGCATTTTATAAGTACTTTTCTTTCTATTAAAACCCCAAGTATATGCTATAGGGAATTTATTTCACACATGAATGACTCATTTTTACTCAAGTCATCACTTGGTAAAACTTTCATGGTCTTAGGGTGACTTGTAAAAAAAATGTTGTCCTTTCACTAGTCAGAAATTAAGCCAAACCTTCAAGGCTCAATTTCAGATTTCAATTTCAAATTGCAAGGTTTGCCTGTGTCTACCTGTATAGGACATTTATACTACCCGATGTCTGAGCAGGTTCTGTATGAAGCAAGATTATGGTTCTGAAGTTACCAAAAGTGTGTTCTCAACATGTTTAAGATGCTGGCATGTTATCTGATGGCCATGGCTGTCCTTGTTTTCACCATTACCCTCAGTCATAAACACATTTTATACTATGTCATAGACGCTTGCGTGCACACACATGGACACTCTCACACACATATACACACACAAACATACACTAACAAATAACCGAAACAAAGTTCCAATGAAACGGCACCTAAGCTCACGTGGGCCAGTGCGTCCTCATGTCTTTTCTGTTTTTTTTTTTTCTGTACTACCTATTCTACTCCATTCTGTTCTATTTTATGTAAAACAAAATGTGTGCTGGTATCACCAGATTAGACTTACAACCTATTTGTGGGTTAAAATAGGCGGTGGAATGAATCCAGCCCAAACAGGTGTCAACAATTGCTGCCGAGCAGCAGCCAGTGGGGTACGGGCAGACGGCAGGTGCCTGAGAGGGGACAGGCCCTTCGGCAGCGACACCTGTCTGCGGGCGGGTCTGTCCTGGGGGCTGCTCCCCTCATGGCCTTGCTGTCCCGGGCGTCGGTGGGCGGCGTCTGGCTGTGGCTGCTGAACAGGGCGCCGTCCAGGTCGGCTTGTGTTTCATATTTTTAATGTAAGGAAGCGTTGTAATTAATAGTTGCCTTATAGCATTCTGGGATGGCATGGTGACATCAAGGACTGGATTTCGCAATGAGACTTACACAAATCCCGGATTTTACTTACTCCACAGACTTACTAATCACTGTAAGGGTCTGAGCAGTGGCCGGGCACGGCGGGCAGGGGCCGGGTCTCCCGTGCGGCAGGACGCGCTCCTGTACCAGGCGCGCGGGGCCATCCACAGGAGGGGCCATCTGGGGCGAGGGCGTCTCCATCACCCTCGGGCCTGCCGGACCCGCTCCACTATTCTTTCCTCTCCTCTGAGCTTCACAACCGCCCCCTCTCTCTCTAGATGCTTCTGAAGTGCCTGTCAGCCTAAAAGGCTGAGACCGCGTGTGGTTAGTGGGGGCTGGAAAAGCCTTCTAAGCACTGTGCCTCCTGGCTACTTGCTGTGACCTCTCGTCGTCCTGTGGTTCATGCCGACCCTCAGAGAGGCACAGCATGGCCACAGCCCAGGTCTGAGTCTGTGGGAAACGTGCCATGTGTACTGAAAGACATGCTGAGCAGGCCTGCCTGCAGCTGCATGCGATAAGCAAGTCTATACATCTCACTACGCATGCTTTGTTGTTTGTTCCACGGGCAAAATCTAAAATATTTCTAATTTTTATTAACACTTTGTTTTGCAATCAACCTTTTATGCAAATTTGAGCTTAAAAAGTGCATGTTCAATTTTAAAAAATACAGAATTTTTATTTCTAAAGAAAATCGGTAATGAACGTGTAATTTGTCTAAACTGTCATCATTTAGCACATTAGACATATACTGAGGATGGGGGGAGGCATAGTGTTGTTACAAATCACAGGAATATAAAGTTTACTAAGGAAGCATTAGCACTTAATTGAAAAGGTAGTAAACATTTTAAGAAGACTATTTCAAAAGGTAAAAATTTTAGTACCACTGAAGAATTTATGTTTAATAATACTCTGCAAAGTAGGATTTTCATTTAGCTCAAATAATAGTTTTTAGAATTAATTTTGTTCATTTACTTATGCATGTAAAAATTATGAAGCCATTGCTATTAGTGTAATCATTTCATTAGCTGAAAATAACACAAACGTTAAATGGTAAAATTTTTATATCATTAGATACTTCAAATAGAAAAAATTGTTAGTTGTTTAAATTAAATTTGTGGGTTTTCGTGAAGGATTATGGTGCAAAGGAGAAACCAGAATTACAAGCATGATGAGCTGGGGTATCTCAGGTGCGCGAGCGCGCGCCCCTTATACTGCTCTGTGATTGGCTCTTGAGGGCTTTTGTTTTTGTGGGTGTGTCCAGTGGTGCCCTGAAGCCAGCTGCACTGGCTCACACAGCTGATGGTGTGTGACTGTTTCAAACACTGTGTTCAGTGACATCACCTTGGTGGCTTGAAATCGGCTATCATGGGAAATCAGCAAACACTACAAATCAAGGTTTGAAACAAATGAAAAATGGGTTTGACTATTTTGTTTTAGATAGTTAACAGCACAGCACTAGTTCTATCGATTACTAATTAATATATTAGAAGTAAAAATTGAGAAATGTTTAAAATACAAGAATTTTTAATCCCTAATTTAAAAGTACCCAAGTATCTTGGGTGTCTTTCTCTAAAAGAGTCACAGGCAAAAAGAGAAAGACTTTTCATTGGTGGTTTAGACCCGATGGGAGCCAGGCAACTGCTACGCAGAGAGGAGGAGCTCACAGCCCACTCGCAGACACCACGATGCAAGATTCAGCTGGGCAAAGGAGGCACACAGGGAATGCTGATGACACCGAGCTCCTTGCCAAGGAGAAGAACTAATCAGGACCTACAGTAAGGACATGGACTTGGGCAGAGGGATTATTTGCCAGACAGACAGGGCGGGAGAAAGGAGGGCGAGGACATGAAGGAACCGCTGGGAGGCAGAGCAGATAGGTTTCTCTCTCCTGCTTCTAAGCAGTAGGCTTCTGAAATTGGACTTGATTCAGACACAAAGAAGACTTGAGATGGGATTTTTATACACCCCTTCGTGAACTCATCTGGTGTTTAAAAATGGCCGTTATTACATCAAGGCTAAGTCTTAATTCCTGTGACTTCGGGCAACATTTTACAACAGAGAGATATAAACCCAGATGAGAAGACAGATACACTTGTCACTCTACATTTGCTTGAGTATTTTTTTAAAAATTAAATCTTGTAAAGAGCCTCTAAGGTAATGAAAGAGGTGAATTTAATGTCTCTTCGCCTTAAAAGAAAAATAGTTAATGAAAGTACTTATAAATCTTAGAAAATGAATGTCACAAAATTGGGTGACAAAATATAAAAATCTTGCTATAAACTCGGGAAAGATGAAGGCCTAGGGAGTTAGGAAAATGCTCCTTTGCTGGTTGATTATCAGCATGTGGAACAGGCCACTGAAGAAAGCGGGCCCTGCTTAGGCTTGAAGACGGTTTAAGCGTTTCGAGGGCATGGTTAACAGCCTTTCGGCGCTGGCCGTGCGGGGCGGGCAGGGGGTCATCAGGCGCCACACTTGCTCTTCAGGAAAGCATAGTTTCAGCGGTGGAGGGTGGAAAGGAGTCAGGATGCGGATTTCAAACCACAAATCGTTTTCTTCATTCAAAGGTAATTAGAACATTAAACAAGTAGTATCTGTTGTTGTAAGAAGCAAAACAGCCACAGAGCCAGGACAGTCGGTCCATCGGTAAAGCACGCGTTGTCTGTGGTTAGCAAAGGCCGAGGAAGTAAAAATAATGAATCATTCAGAGTTACTCACGGGACGGACGTGTCACGAAGCTGCGGCCATTCACGGTGACAATAAATCGCCGCCCTTGACAGAATTGGCATGTGGAGTGCGAGACAGTTCTGACGACACAGAATGCTGGCAGTACCATCCTACATGCCTGCAAACTGAAGACCATGAAGGCAAATATGTCAGTAATTCATCGGTAGCATCAGAGGCAGAGAAGGACCTTGCAGGCCACAAGGAGGGCGGGTGCTCAGCGGTGAGCAGGGTGCCCTGCCCTGTGGGTGGGTCATAAAAGCAGTTTCTGGTGACAACTGTTACTGCGGGCGAGGCCCCAGTTTACATTCTCCTAGGTGGTTTGGGAGGCTGGGGGTTCAGAAGTTTTTCTTTGGCCCACAGTTTCAGTTGCCTTCAGCTCCAAAATAATCCTCAGACCTCAGAGCAGGTCTTGGGGTGGCTTGTTTTGATCCCTACATCATACATTAGGAATATGTGCTTTTAAACCAGGAAATGAGAACAGGGACCTTCAGGCTGTAGTGCAAAGAACAGCCAAGCCACGCATTTTGCCAGTAACTTCAACAACAGAAAGCCCATTGCAAATCGAGTTTGTCATCTCCAGGCTAGAAGTTTCGTAAACTTGCATGCCAATGATTTCCTGGGGCGAGGCTGTAACGGGGAGGCTACGCGGGTGTCAGACTCACCTGTATCGTGCTCAAGGGTTTCTCAGATGTTCTAACTCCCGTGTCCACAAAGCTAACCAGGTGACTTCTTAATCAATCCAGGCTACCTGCCCCCGTGCCAGAGCGTCGGCAGTGCTGACAGATCTCGGTGACCCCATGGTCCTGACCAGGCTCCGCAAGTGGCAGACTCGGTTTGACCAGGCAAAGACAAGCTGTGGATTCCGATCTGTTTACTGAAGGACAGGAGTCCCACAGTCCGGGTGCTGCTGGGTGTGTGGAGTCCTTGGGGTCCGATGTGTGGCTGAGGTGAATGTTGACCTGGCATGGATGACGACATGGCAGTCTCCATGGATGAGGATGCACCATCTGCTGTCTCTGCTGCTGTGAAAACTAAATAAAAGTTCTGTTTCTTCCCAAACTTGAATTTTAATTTTACAGTAGATTTTACATGATATGAGCCGTAGAGAAAAATAGGATGTCTTAAATTGTTTAACGAATATTTCTCGATTTAGAAAGAAAAGTAGTGATGTCACATTTTATACAACCACTCCTTTAGGCTTCACTATTGGCCTCTTTCCTTCTTTTTCTAGATGAGACTTTTTAAACAACTAAGTTACTGGCCTTTGATAATGAATCTACCTCCTGGACCCAAATGCTGGCTCCTCTGATTCAAAGTTAAACGCAGTGAAGCCAGACTCCTTTTATTTTGCTTTGGGTTATGGTCCAGATTTAATGTCACCACAATAGCTTCTACGTATGTTTTTCAGACCTCACATGTGAGAGTTGTCTGGACTGCAGGAGTAACCATCATTGGACTGTTTGTTTGGTTTTATTTTTTAAGCTGTTATTATAAATCCTATAGTGGTGAGTTAAAGATTTGCCTTTGGAGTGCGAATCACTTTGATGTGGACCTGACGTGTTGGTTGAACATTTTCACATACACCTTATCCATCCAGTCGGCATAACTGAGTGTCAGAGGCGGTGGTGGTGGTGGTGGTGGGTGCTCAGCAATGCACAGGATACCAGTGGAATGCGTGTGCCGCCTAGACAGGAAGCTGGTGCCGTAGCGAAGGTTCAGGAGTGACTTATTGGTTCAGCATAAATCTACTCTCGTAATCAGAGACTTATTTTCAAGTGAATTGCTGGCTATTTATTAGCATGGCATATTCTGAAAAGAAAAATAGTCAGAGGTATTTCAAAAGATTAAGTAATGGTAATTCTCTGACTTCTTGGAAATCCAATAAGAAATTTCTGATGGGTTTCCAGACAAGGCGCAACAGCTATAAGTTCAGAAACAAAATAATAAATTACTTAGAGTGTTCTGAAAGAAAAGTAATCAGTATTATTTTTCATTTGGAAAGGATAAAATGAATTTCAGAGGGCCAAACTGGGTGTTTTGTGAGCTTCATTTTGTGGAGGAGATTTTTATGTGATAAAAGAAGGAAGAAAAGGAACAATTAATTGCTATCCAGTTCTAATTTGTGGTTTTGAAATCCTGTTGTTTTTCTCTCTGAATATCTGCCTGTATTTTGTATTCATTTTCTGACCCTACCAATACCAATATCAGCATCAACTGAAAAGTGAAAAGTTCTGACAAACATGTATATTTAGCTTTGTGCTCACAGTAAGTCTCAGTATTTACCTGAAATAAACTGATACATCTTAACAATGGTATATTATTTAGTGCTAAAAAGATATGAGATGTTAAGCAAATATAGGGGGGAGACTTAAATGCACATAACTAGTGAAGGGAGCTGGTCTGAAAGGGCTGCATGCTATCTCTTCCACCCGCATGGCATTCCGGACAGGCAAAACTGCGACACGACCAGTGGCTCTCGGGGTCGGGGGAGAACAGGCAGAGCACAGGAGCGGGGTTAGGGCAGTGACACTCCTCTGTGTGACACTGTAATGGTGGATACATGTCATTATACATTTGTCCAAACCCACAGAATGTACAGCACCAAGAGTGACCCTAAGGCAGACTATGGGCTTCAGCCGATGGTGACGTGTTACCACAGGGTCACCCTGAGTGACATAGGGTGGGAGCAGGGAGCACAGGGGAAACCTTTGTATCTCCCACTTAATTCATTGTAAACCTTAAACTGCTCTAAAAAAACTAAAGGTTAGATAGATTTTTAAGAAGTAATTTTTTTTAATCCATAAGGAGCACTGCTTCATTGCCATTTACCAGAATATATTATTGAATCTACTAAAAATGAAAGAAATTTCAGCAGAATGAATGTATGATGTAGAAGTGATGGTGGTCACAATGATTTTAGTCTTTCCTCATTTTTCCAGTACTTCGTAAGGTCGGATGTTTTTGGTTACAGGTCAGTTTTTCCACACTTCCTGTCATGTTTGTAATATGGATGCTAACTCTGTGCACTCAGGGTGTAAGACCCAGCATGGTGATAGTGGTGGTACCTAATCAAGTGTGAGCGGACTCAGCATGCTGGGGAAATCTCCACGTTAAGTCTTCAGATACTCGGTGAAACGTGTTTATCCTGTGGCGCCAGGCTGTCCACAAGGCCCGCTTCTACGGGTGACGCCTGAGACTTCTCATGAAGCAGGTGCCAGAGAAATAATTCCATGCAACCTTTCAGCACATCCATATTCTAAACCCCCACAGGACATTTCTTTAATGAAAATGGGAGACGTTGAGGTATTACTCAAATAAATCACAACATTCCCATTGGCCTTTGGTTGATCTAATTAGTTTTAAGAAATGTATTTAAACCATCCCTAAATTATAAGATGTTTTCTGGTCAGGGAATTTATCTGTTGATTGTCCAAATGAAGAAATTATACTTATTTTTCTCATGTATATTATACTATGCAACATTTGTTTCTTGTAAGCTAAGGTATTTTATGGGTACATATTACAACACAAGTTTAAATAATTGGTTTTTTAGAAAACCATTTTGGAGAGATGGAGAGATCTTCAATCTCTTACCAAAATATGCAGAAAACTTATCCTGTAATCTCTATTATGTTGCATCTAAGTAAATACAATTCAGAACAATAAGCTCCGAACACTGATGAAGCTGGTCACAATGTGTTACAAGGCACTTTGGTCCATAGAATAACCTTGAACAAGTCAGCCCAGTGAACCTGCAGTCTCCTATTTCAGGCTCAATAATTAACTAAGTCTCATAGCATACATTCTATATTTCCTTTTCTAAAGAAACACTATTTACATAAAGAAAAGGTAGCACCCACAAACCTTGAAATAAAGATGATAAATACATGTTATATGCATATCACAAGGGTCCAAGTTTTTATTAAAGTAACTAGAAAAAGAAAAGTTTATATTTCCTCTATGATCATAGGAATGAAGATCAAAGGTATATAAACCTTATTTTCTCAAGGAAAGTTTTGTATCATACTGCACGTAACATATGAAATGTGAACCATCCACATAAAAAGTATTAGGAGATATTCAAATGTTTTTTATTAAATTTTGAATTTATGAAATTAAAACTCTCTTTTTTTTTTTTTCCATCTATAGATGTCTGTGGTCACGGCTGAATCCAAAAATCTTTCAGCTGAACTGTGGCCAAACTAAATCTTTTAAGAGATAAACTTTGCCCTGGGCAATTCTGTGGAATTGCTGTAAGATGTATGTGCCAGCTTAGTGTTTATGTTCGTGATTATCATTGCTCTTTCATTCACAGGCATCCTTGACCCAGCCTACTCCTGGGTCAAGTATGCATATTGAATGTGCAGATGAAGGATCTCTGGGTGTGTAACAAGAGGGAACTAGGCAGGCTTATAATGCGAGCACCGCACCCTACCCCAGCTGTGTAATAGCTTTGGCTTCCTATGAAAGAGGGTTGAGGAGGTGGGCAAGGCTTCCATCACCAAGGAGCACTCTCACTAGAGTGCCCCCTTCCCTTTATCTTTCTGGTGACACCCACAGAAGCAGAAAGCTGCCATGCCTGCAACCTCAAGAGATTCTGAACTGTCACACTGTTCCGTACTTTACCATTAAGAATTTGCTAAAATTTTGTTTGTTTTTTCTTATATACTTTCATGAATGCTCTTCAGAGGTGTGTGTCACACTTTTTAATTCAGGTCACACGAGATCTAATATCTGTAATAGAATAAAAAATTATAATTTTGTAGATTATCTGCATTTGTTTCACTGTTAACACGTAGTGCTAGTCTCTTAAAGCTTTCTATAACCGAAGTAAGGACTGGACTGACACATATCTAGATTTTTGTTTGTATACTGGACATTGTAGTGATATGCAGCAGAGATGCTGGTTTCTGTGCTGAGTTTTGTTCTGGCAGTCAGTTTAATTACTGCACGATCACCATGAGCTTATGAGGATGTGTTCTGTGCTTTCTTAAACATCGGGTGAAGCTTGAGGTATTTCCTCGAACCCCAGTCTCTCCTGTGGAGACAGCAAACTGAAAACCTCTCAGTTCTGTTATCCTTCAGACTTTTATTTTCTGTTGGATTTCTCAGAGTTCGTCCATGTGTTTTTCAGGAGTCAGGGAAAGATTTAAAGGGAGTTTACAAGCAGATTATAGGGCTTTTTTCCCACACTCCCTTTTTATAGTAATTTTTTCGTCCATTTCTATCTTGTGGTAGCCCAGAACTCTCTCCTCTGACACTCTGAGCCAGTAAGAATGCAACTCTCTACTTGGCATTCAAGCTGCCTCACGCTGTGTGCACTGCACTGTCCTCAGGGCAAAGCCTTGGTGAATAAGACTCTCACCTTGCGAGACTGAAATCCCTCCCTTAAGAGTAAATTTCCTCTAGTTATTGCCCAGTTGGGGACTAGTGGGGAGCTCTCCAATAGCTGTTTCTGTAGTGTCTCCAGAGTTTATAGTTATTGTCCACAGGAGGGGCAATGGCACACTTGATTCTGTTGCAGCTATACTGACACCTCATATTAATTTCTTCATTTTTAAAATGGAAATTATAGAAATAATTCCACATTTATAAAGGTATTAAATGGATTTAATCAGACTATATATACATATATGCATATGTCTTTATAACAATATCTAGCGCATAATAAAAGCCCAATACATAGCATTTGTTTTTATTACAATAGTTTCTAGTGCAGTCTCCTTCACTAGGATATCTTTTCAGATGCCCCAGCTTCGAGTGACTGCTTTGCTTCTTGGTTGCATTTCATCCCTCTCACAACATGGAGATATGGTTATTCAAAAAGGAAAACATTTTCATCTTTGATTATTTGAATACTAATTGATGATTTAGCAAAAGTTAATTGAAATCCTACTGTGTGCTATAACTATGCTTTATTCAGAAAAATAAGAACATAGACAAATACAGATATTCTAGAACATATAATGTTTGACCATCCATTTTTTACGTGGAAACAGGACCTTAATAATAAATTGTTCATAAGTAAATGTAGTAAAATTACCAAATAAGTTATCTAGATTTTCTGTCGAATCATATTGTTGCTGGAATTGATACATAGAATTAACAGATACTATAAAATTTTTAAACAAGAAAATCACATCTAGTGATATACCACCTCATTTTATATAACTTAGAAAGACCCTGTAATAATCTTCTGAGTCAAGGGACCTAAATACTACTGTCTTATATGACAAGATTTACTTTTAAAAAATATTTATAGCATAGCATGACAATCAAGACCATAAAGCAAGAAAAAAATATTCTCAAAAATCAAGCACGCGAAAATAAAAACCATTCACATAAAATATTACTGTTTGCCTTTTGGACCTTGAACGGTGTTTTTATACATATAGAACATGACAGCAAGAGATGTTCACACTCCATGTCGATTATCTAACACCTGCCCTGGGATTACCAGAGTGAACTCAGCCTTTCACGAGAAACATGACTTAGAGTTGGCTCCTAACCATCAAATATATACTACAGCTCCAGTGTTTACATCGTTTTCAGGAAGAAATACTGAGCTGTAAACTTATCACCATCAATAAGTAGTCCCAAAAGTGTATTCACTGCAGACTTGGAAATATAGGAATTGCTTTTCTTATATTGGCCTACATATTCTCAAAAAATTTTAATTTAGTGACTGAAAAAAGATCAGTGATGATTTTGCAATATTCTTTGACTGCTAGTAAGAAGCCATTATCTTAGTAGCCACTTAGGTGAAAAGCAGCTGCTGCAGCTCACTTCCAAATTCCAAAGGAACGCTGCCACAGTTTGTGACTTGAAACCTTGAAAACTGTTTAGTTTTCTCCATCCTACCGTCATAACGTTTGTTCATTTGTAGACTCATCTGCCTAAATACACTTCAATTTTAGTTTCTAATGGACAGTTTAATACAATTCAGTCACATGATCCATCTGTTTTCAAAGATGTGAGCCATGGTTGTAAATTGTCATCTAACCATCGTATTGTAATATAATACAATAATAACCTGTAGATAATCATGCCTGTGAACCTGGTTATTTCTTACTGTTTTCATTGGAGGGGGACTGTGATGTGGACACCAGATGCACCCTCTCCTCTGCTGGTCACGTCTAGTTACAAAACTCAAGAGGTGAATTTTAGTTGGGCTTTCTTCCTCTCCAGACATGCGCACCCCAGTGGTCAACATAACTGTTAAGTGAAGCTCACAGTGTCTTCAGATGTGGCCGAAAGGAACACTGACCTGGTAATCAAGCTATGGATGCTCTTCCCAGTACATAAATGGTGCGTCATGTGCCATGACCCAGACAAAATCAACATTTGAGATTTAGACCCTGAGGCACGCGATCTATTTTTGTTTGTAATATTGAAGAATTTGAAATTAAAATCATAAACCATACATTATAGCTTAGAGCTAACACACTTGGATCTCTAAATGCGTCCTTGAAATCAGAGCCAAGCAATGCTAATGCAGCGGAGTTGCACTGGGGCACTGAGGGACCTGCCTGAGCAGCAGCGACCTCCGCTCAACCCACAGAGGCCTTGTCCCATCTCCAAGGGAGACATGGCTCCTGCTATAGGTGACTCGAACTCTCGAGGGGCAGAACTAGCACAGCTGCTGCACCACACACTCAACAAGGAACTGGTCACCCACCTGGCTCGTGGCTTAGTTAATGTCACAGATGTCATCGTGACAGCTTTGTGTAGGTGGAGCTTGAATTTACGTGCTAGCTGTACCCATTCAAAGATCTATAATAGGACAGAAACACACTGATAGTAATTTAGCTTTTCACATTTAACTTGGTCTCAACAAGTCACAAATTTCTATCCACGGAAGAATAAGAAAAAGAGGGACATGTCTCAAAATATATGGTGGATTATATCTATCTTATAAATATTTTATTTCAATCTTTTTTCTTTTTTTTAATTCATTCTTTTTTCTTTTGGATGAATGTTTTCCTCCAATCTAGATAAATCTTAAAAATGTGTTCTGGTTTGGTTTTATGGTAATATGATCCTCAAGATTTACACCTTCTTCAAGTGTCTTCCCTAGCTGGCACCTGCTTTGTTTCATGATCCAATCTAACACTATTTTAACAGACAAATTTAAACCATTTATATTTATTGGTGTGACAGCTATTTTATTTTTATTTTCTTCATATTATTATTTTTCCTAACTGGAATCCTTTACTATGTGATGTGTTTTCTGCATTTACCTCTTCTGATTTTTTGGATGGTTCACCTGCTCATTTTAAGGGTTACCTTTGTAATGAAAACTTAACTTTTTGTACACTTCCCTAAATTCTTTATCTCTATAGGCAGTATCCATTATTTTCCCACTAAGAACAATCATAAAATTAACCCATCTCCTCTTACTATCTTCTCATTTTATTCTATACAGAATTTTAGATAATAATATTTTCTGTTGTCTTCTTCCTTGTATCAGCAAAAGTTTTGTTAGAAATTCGGGGCCAACCTGATGTTTTTCACTATTATATGCCTCGATATTTCACCTGACTGCCTGAAGTATAACTTCTGTATCCTTGAAGACTAGTAACGTTGCTGGAGGACGCCTGTGCTGGTCATTTTAAGTCAAGTTTCCCCTTGACATTTAGTGTGCTATTTAACTATCTACTTAACAGGCATGAATTTTTTTCAGATTTTTAAATAAAGTATACTCAATAATATTAGTCTGTACCTTTACATTCTTCCTTTCTAGAGATTACAATTATCTATCTGGTAGAAGTCTTCGTCTACCATTTTAGCTAGTCTTTTCTTTCTAATATTTTTAATATGTCCCACATGTCATGTTTTGTCCAAGTGTCTCATTTCTCTCCTCTGTATCCCTTACTGGGGTCTCCGCAGTGTCTGCTCTTTCAAGCGCTTCTTCCACTTTCCTCATTTCTTGGATTTATTTTCCTTTTTTTCTAAGTATTTCCAGTTCACATACCACTTCCAGCTATTGTAACATCACCTCTTTTCTGCTTCTTGGATTTTTGTTTCCTGGACTCCTTTTAAGGTGCCTCTGCTTTATTGGGGTTTTCTATGCCCTCATCATGGCAGCATACCTAGTCATAATTTTCATTTGTTCACAGGCAATGTTTTTTTCTGTTCAATGCCCTGTTAATAACTAATCACTCTCTTCTCTTTTCTTACATTATTTTTGTATCTGTGCTCTTCTAGATTATTCTAATTTCTTTACCCATGAGTGATTAGGATTTTCCTGAACCATCTCTTTGCAAGAGTTTCAGAGGAGTGGCACGAGAGATCAAAACAGCATCATCTTAGACTTACTGGTCTCTTAACACAAAGGTGCTCTTTTTCTCTCTTCTGAGAGACTAAAGATATCTTGCGCATGCACGTGCACACACACACACACACACACACACACACACAGAGTTTGTCAAGTGGTTTTATTGTAGCATGACACTCTCAGCATCTCAGAATCATGTTGCATCCTGGGGAGAGTCTTGTACCAGCTCAGCTCACCCCAGGTTTTACCCTGATATTAGAAAACACAAGTATAGAGTTTCTGTCTCATGGTGAGACCTTCATTTTCAACATGCTTTTGTGCTGGTGCTTTCTGTTCTGGCCTGTCTGATGCAGTGCTCTCTCTCCATGGCTTCTCAGCTCTGTTTCCCCCTGCACAGCTTCTGCCTGATTTCAGCTCTGTAGGCAGTCCTTACCGCTAATACAAAACCTGGGGATTACATTGTCTCCTCATTTTGCTGAATGTGGACTTGTGACAGTTTCTGTTTTTAATTAACTTCCCAGAGGAAAAGGAAGACAGATGTTGATTTACATTCCTACTAGAAGTCTATCTCCTTATTTTATAATAACTCATTTGGTTCCTGTTTACTGACTTTTCATTTGTAGAAATTGTTTTAAATTTCCTACAATGGAAGAAAAGCTTCAAATGTTTTTCATCATTAAGCCCAAACAAAGGCCAGCATACCCGCTTTTTTCTAGGCTCACAATTTAGCTAAATTATAATTTCGAGTTAAATGAACAGTCAGTGTCCACATAGATACTATTAGGTGATAACAAAACAAGTAAGCCAAATGAATATTTCATATCCTGTACTTAAATTTTTTTCTTGGAACTATTTTTGTTTGTTTACTTAGTTTATTATACACTTATCATTAGTTCACTCCCAAATTCTTAGTGTGAGTCTTTTCTCTGTAAGTAGATGACACGGGTTTCATTTTCGATGTGGGCTTCTCTCTGTCTCACCCCAATGCCACTCATGTGGACTCTAGACCCAGTCTACACCTTTCCCTCTCTCTCCCCCCAGAATCCTCTGAGGTTGTCTCCTTTTTAGATTTCTATGTGCTTCTTAGGAGCTTTCAAGAAAAGAAATACGAGTGATCATTTTAATAATGTGCATCTCTTAAACTTATTTAATTCTACTTTGGTTAACACATCAGCCAGTATAGCAGGAGAATTCTAATAAAGGCTCCCCGGACCCCATCCTGTGGACACTCCCTGTAAAATCTTTTTCCTCGAACATGAGCATGTGAGACAGGCTCGTGGAGTTTACAGGGTATCGCCCCATGATCAGATTACATTATATGGAAGGAGGGGGTTTTGTAGATGTTTTAAGGTCTCTAGTCAGTTGGCTTTGCATTAAGCAGAAAGGCCATGATCCTGTTTGGAACAGACCTATTTAAGTGAAGCTCTGCAGAGAGGCCTGAGAGGTGTGGAATGGCCGCCCTCCTGTTGGCCTGGAAGGAGTCAACTGTCCATTGGGTGGGGTTGCCGCAGGCAGGTAACAGTGGGTGGCCTCTAGGGGAGGGCGACAGTCTGGTTGACAGTTGGAAAGTGAGGACCTCAGTCCTATAACTACGAGAGCTGAATTCACCCAACATCCAGTGAACCCAGAGGGCGCCCTGGCCTCAGATGGGATCACAGCCCCAACTGACACTTTGACTTCAGCCTGGTGAAACCAGAGTAGAGAAGGCATGGCAGACTTCTGACCTGTGTGGCGGCTTAGAAGTATTTTGTAAACTATTTCTTCATTTTTTAAGATCATGGTATTGCAGTTGATAAAATGATGCGAGTCTGACTCCTGATATTTTTCTTTTCCCATCACTGGAAGCTTTAAAAGCATTTTATTTAAACCCAGTGGGCTCAAATATCACAATCGCATGTCTGAAAGGGAGCCTTCGTTCAGTCTTGATGGTCATTCCGTGGTTGCTTTTATTCTCGAACACATGTCCTCAGCTAAACCAGTCCACACATGCCCCAGCTCCCAGTTCTGTGGTAATTTAGATGCTGATGCTGCACAGCTGCTTCTCTCATTTTTTAAGGCTTTTCCTTCATATTTCTCATTTCTGTGTTCTGGTTCTGTTTTCTCTGAGCTATCTTTATTTTCTAACATTTTGATGGATTTAAAAATGTCTAGTATTTTAATGAATTTTCTTTCTCTCATTTACTTTTTTATAACATTTAGATCTTTAATTAAACCTGCAGCATCGCTCTCATCTGAGGTCAATAGTTATAGTTTTCTGAGTATCTATCTCCCTGCTCTCCTCATCGTGTTTGTTTTTTTCAAAGTTCTTTTTTGTTCATTGCAATCTGTTTTTTATTCTCTATTTTTTAAATATTAGAAACTTGCCCCAGTAAGGGATAATCCTTGACCCCTACTTACATTTAATGGTAAAAACCAGAGGTGTTTGCTGGAAGGCGCTGACTTTGGGCAGAGCCTTTCTGGGTGGACTTTCCTGTAGGATAATGAGCCAGGACAGCCTTTCATTGGCTGCTCATTACCTGCCACTATCTGTAGGTCAGTTTCCCCAGAAAGGAATCCTCTAATCTCCAGGGCATCTTGGCCGCTGTGTTTTACTAAACAAGTGTGGAAGGGTTCTGGGTGGTCTCATGCAGCGTTCAGGATGTCACCTTGCCACCTAACCAGGCCTGCCATCTGCACATGCGGTAGCTCTGATCAGTCGTTCCCCATAGCAAGCCCGAGGCCTTCCGCTTGTGAGGGGAGAGCTGCCTGAACTGCTGGTGAAAGATGAGGGACATTCAATCAGTCACCTCCTTGTAAACCACTGGGTCTGATCTTCCGGTTTCTTGTAGTTTCAATTTGAGAAGGTCGTGGTGAACACAGTGGCGACTTATGCGCCTCTCAGCACCCCGCGCTCAGCGTCTCCCTCCCCATGTCCAAGTCCATGTCCTGTTCTCAGTGTCTCCCTCCCCACATCCATGTTCAGATGCTACTTGTCACCTGCTTTTTGGCTTACAGAATGTTTGGACACCTTCAACAAGTGGCACCTCTGGGCCTGTTCTCATTACTTTTGGTGAGATTATATATTATAATATCTGTATTATAACTTTCATAGCTGTGAATTCTTTATGCATCCATTTTATCTTATGAGATTATTTTCATTAGACAGTCTTTTATTTATGTAAGACAGAAGATAAATTCTCAATATTCTAACAGAAATATTTCATCTAAAGTATAGTTAAAGAGGATACATTTCAATCATAATAATTTCAAGTGCTATTGACACTACCCTCTTGGTAAAATTAAATTCAATTTAATTCATGAATTGTCCTGAAAAAATAATGACTTAAGCCAGCATTAACATGAAAGCTTAATTAAATTAGAATAAATCATTCTTTCTGTAATTTTGTTTTGTCTTACAATAAAGAGGTAAGTATTTCCTTTCTTATTATAAGTCCAGTTATTCAGAGAGATCAGGTGTTTAAAATGTTTAAAATTTCACTGATAAAAACACATTTCTTTTTGGACATCGGCAAGACTGAAAGTCTACCTTTACTCATGCGCTTTATTAAGAATAAAAGTTGTGTGTATCTGATTCTTGGTATTCTGCTTAGTTGAGTATGTTTGAATTATCTGCATTTGGGAAAGATATGTTTGGCAGGGATTCTCCATCCTTCAAACAGTTTTATTTTGAATATAGAATATTTGTGTGGTGTGGACTATAAATACTAGTTTGAGATCATACAAGATATAAGATACTCATAGAAGATCTTCTCTGTTGAATGAATGGGTAATTGAATAATCAATATAATTAAAGATAAAGCATTTCACCAATGAGTTTTACATAAAGGTTTTATTATTGAAAAATTAATTCTTAGAGCAATTGTTATCCTGTGACTTCATTTTCTTCTATTTTGTTTATTAAACACTGTTCTTTTAAACTGTGAACATATAAATACATGTTTTAACACCATCAAAGATTCTGGAGAAATATGGAGAGAGAGGGAGTTCTAACAAATAGATGTGACTATTAATAATAAAGCTTCTCTTATTGAAGGATTAGATTAATATAGTTCAAGTAGGACATTATGTATTCTGCACTTTTAAGACTGGAAAATTGACAAGATGAACAATAAGCACTTGCTGCCATCAGAAGTAAACTTAATGGTGAAATGTTACAGAAATGATGGTCAGGAGAGATAAATTTTGAAAACTTCAAATGCCACATGAATGGGGATTTTGTTGTGTGTGTGTGTGTGTGTGTGTGTGTGTGTGTGTGTGTGTGTGAGTGTGTGTGTTTTCCATTTGGCTTCTGTCTCGAAAATTAAACCTTTTTATAAAACTTCCAAGAAAATCTTCCCATTGATATTTTCAGCTCAATAAAATCAAGAAATACCATATTGTGGGAAAATCTCCTCTCCAAAGAGTGTGAACATTTGAACAGTTTTATAGAAGTAGGGACTGTAGAGGGTCCGGCCGTCTCATGTTTACATTTATACAAACTTGACCCAATGTTGCAGTGATGAAGTTCAGCCACAATCATCAGATGTTAGAATCTGTTATTGACTTATCTTCAGTAGAAGACTCCGTGGTGGAAACAACACTGAACCGGATGAAATGGATGCAGTAAGAGTGCAAACCTCTGTGTAGATGTGCGCTCTGTTAGTCATCTTCCTAAAAGCTCTAAGAACAGTAGGGGTTTCTCAGATTCTTTGTTTCCACAACCCAATTTAATATCTCCTTCTAAATCTACTTTGCTTCATAAATTTTCTAACTTGATATCAATGTGACATAACTGTCTATCCAATGATACCAAAATCCTAAGTGTCACTCAGATTCTTCTCTACACCAAAAGTCCGGTTACTAAGGTTTTATTATTTATTTATGTATTTATGTATTTATTTACTTATATTCCATTTCTTAAATATTTTCAGAATTGTCCCTTGCTCAGAGCTCTTTCCCAGCCAGCCTCTATAAAGCAGCCTGCTCCACCCTTCCACCCACTAATGCCTCCTCTCTACCTAACTTATTCCTATACTTCTTAGTTTGGAAGTTATTGTATTTACATGTTTGTTTTCCATGATTAATCTCTAGTCCTTCACTGGAGTGTAGATTCCAGTGAGTCAAGTTTATCTAGCTCATCACCGTACTTAGAAAGTATCTGGCACATGATAGCGACTCAGTTAATCACTTGTTGAGCTAATGAATCAGCGTTCACGTAGAATGTTGTCATTAGTTTTGCAGAAACATTTAGAAGAGTCTTTTGCTGACTGTTCAGAGAAGCATCTCTTAAATATCTGGATTTTCTTAGCTTCAGTTCTGATTAGTGATTCATCGTGCCAGCAAACTCAGGGTGGTGAAAGATACTTGAATCGTCTAAGAAGCCTCTCTGCTTCTGACAGTCCTTTGGACTGACTTTTTTCTTGAAAAACTACCCATTCTTTTAATAAAGTATGATTATTATTTTTCTTAACAGGCTTTCATTTTTTCAGATCTATTTCATTTTAAAAGATAATTTCTTATTAATGATCAGAAAATAATTAAGTTACAAATAAAAGGGTTTTTTAATCTCACACAAGGTTTTTAAAATTATTTGACCCATATGATCAAAGTTTGTTCATTTATTTCTTTAAAACCCAGTGTTTCTTATCATGGGTAAAATAAACAAAGTGGGTCAAAGAGAGTGCAAGTTGCTCGAGTTAAACACAACCTAGAAACAACACGTTGATTAATGCATGTGCTTGCCGACACATGCTGTAAGTGCTTCTCCAGTTAGATTCTCTGTCAGAAGTGAGGGTTCTCACTGTTTCCAAGGGAATCCCGTTACATTTTTTCATTTTTCTCTTTCCCACAAGGAGAATACAGGATTTCCCCCCTCAATTCCTTGCTTCGGCTGTATTATTTTAGTCTATAGAACAGATGGCTTTCAGATCATTGAGCTGGCTCTTGAGAAATGTCTTTGCAAATACAAACTTAGTCGAGAAAACCTTTAAGCAATTTTTCATATGGTTTTCATAGAATTAATCCATGGGACATAGTTTTGAAAATGGATAGCATGAGTCATAATTAAGATACTGTAAATTCAAATTCATCTACATTTTCCTTCATGAGCAGAATATTTTAAAGGCAGTTAAAAAGATTGAACTATACTAATGGTAAAGCAGTGAAGAGAAGCAACATTTTAAAATTAAATTAATTTAAATTAATTCAGGGATGCAGAGGAAAGAAACCGAATTTAATCCTCATCAGCAAGTCTTTTCTCCTAACTTCTTTACAGATGGCTTTGTGTTTTTGGAAATGGCTTTGCCGTGCTCATGTTTAAACACGAAGAGTGCCCGTGCCTGCCCTCACCCCTCTTCTGCCCTCCCCCCAGTAATCTTTCTAAAACTTACACTTTTTTGTCACTGTCATGATCGGCCTTCAGTGATGACATTCACACCCTTCCCCGTCAGAGCCCCATGGTAGGGGCTCAGTTTGGTGATGTTAGGGAGGCTCTGCATGGCCAGCCCCTCACGGGCTCTGCAGTGTGGTGCATGGTCGGAGGGCAGGCACGTCCCTCCTGTGGTGTCTAGTCCGAACCTACGTCTCTACCCCTCACCCGCCTGCCCCTTCAGGCCCGGTGTCGAGGCCTCATGGGGTGCGCGGTGCTCAGGGCCCGCACCACAGTGGGGCGGCCCATCTGTGTGACTTGCCCAACCCTCCACTCGTGTCACCTCCCAGGTGGGGGCCCAAGCGGCTACCACTGCCACTGGGTCAGTGGCAGGTTTGCTGAGCAAGGGGACTGCCCTGGGGACTCATCTTGAGCACTGGAAGGCCAGCGCTCAGTGCCCACCCACCAGGGCCTCAGGGTTGTATGGCCGCTAGTGGGCTCCATTCGGTTGTGGCCCACAAAGGTGCCCATCCCACGAAGGTGCCCATTCTCTGATCGTAGGGATAGCCGGTGGTGCTCAGAGGCCTGGCATTGTGGTTTCCCACATGGAAATGGCAAAACTGACCCTTATGGGGACAAGCCATGTGGCAAGACCTATGGGCGATAGGACAGGAAAAGGAAATACCAGTGAGTCATGTTACGGGCCACGCCCCTTTGGTGACTCCAGGAAACAACGCGGTGAATGTGCTGTCCGTGGCAATGGCTGCAGAAGGCTCCGGCCACTGACGTGTCACGGGTTCCACAGGTGACTGCAGCAGGCGGTGCTGAAACCATGTGGACGGTGGGGCAGCGACGGAGCCTTCCCCTGGGGGAGGGGGCACAGGAGGCTGTGCCAGGTGTGCACTGCGCAGCTGGCCGTATGCATCCTTGTCACGCAAAGCAGGAGTGCATGTGGGTGACAGGGTCCCCCTGACCAGGTGCAGGTGGGTCACGTAGGACCCGCTTCGAGCTCCAGGGGCAGCCTGTGCCCTTGCAGCAGGAGACACGGCTGCCACGTTTCCTTCGGCTTCTCTGAGCCCCGTATCCCACCTCGGCACCTCGAGTCCACAGCATGAAAGTCACACGTGCAGGTTGGTCCAAGGCACAGGTGAGCACTGCCCACACATCAGCTATACTCTGCTTCTCTTTCTTTCATGAGAATATCTCACACTACAGGGTTTTGGCCTTACCCTATATGAAACGAACACCATACGTGTCTCAGTCACACGCACGATGGATTTTGCTTCTCCTCCATTTGCGTTCTATACCCAATAATCACTGTGAAATAAATTAGAGCTCAGTTCCCAGGAGGCTTCATGTGAACCAGTGATTTCATTGCTTAAGGGTGGTTGTAAATGTAGCTCTGTTTTAGGAAGAAATAATGTCATCTGCCCACACAGACGCAAATGATGTCCTAGTCCCCGGTCCTGTCACTCAACGCCCTGTCCTCACCATGAGCCCAGGATCTCCTTCAGGGCCCAGGATCTGGGTTTCGGAGTCTGTGTCATCAGTTCTGCTTGGGTGGCTGAGTGGAGATGAGTGCCATCGTTTCTGCTCTTGGGATCCTGGTCTGCTCGTGAAGAAAATGTTAAACTAGTGAGCAAGTCAATAAAAAACAAAGTTTAAGTAGGTGAGTTTAATCAGTTCAGTGACTCTCAAATCTGAAAAGAGTAGCTGAGACGAAAAGAGTTTTAGCCTAATGTCTAATCAAAGGCAAGCTTGCCTCGGGCTTTAAAAAATATGCAGTGGACTGCTGTGTCTGAGCAGCGCCTTTGCAGATGCCCATATTTTTGCATTTTCCAAGGCTAGGCGTTTCCCTTGTAGGGGAGAACTGGCAGCAAAGCCTCTCGTGGTTCTGCACCTTCCAGCGGCCATGATCAGCCCACTGGGTGAGGCACAGCTGCCCTCGGAAAGCCAGTCCCCAAGGCGGTGCTAGGTGAGGGTCAGTACCGGCGCTGACACACACTCGGAGGCCCTGGCTTCGCCCGCGTGTCGAGGATAAATGAAGGACAAAGAAACAAATGCAACAAGAGGTCAAGTAGTGACAGAAACGCTGCTACTGGAGATAAAGGATGGATTTAGGTTTTATTGGGATTTGGTAGATCAATTTCCGTCACTTGTGTTTAGACTATTGATTATTTTAAATCAGAGAGTGTAAATAACTAAGAGTAAAGCATCATGAAGAATAACGCTTATTTATCATGATTGTAAAAATGCTTTTATTTCATTAGGCAGTTTTTCATTTTCTTTGTGAGAGGTGGCACGCGTCTGTATATTGCCTCATTGGCTCTGACTGCCAGCCATCCAGCAGTCAGTCATCACATGTCTGTGTCGTGGTCCTCGGAGATGTCTAGTGTCAGCAGGGTTGACCTTGAAGCAGCCCTGTCAGGCATTCAGAGGCAGGTCGAAATCATCAGGCTCCCTTCATGCAAGACATGAGCGATTTCTACTCTGGACATAGTGAAATTTATCTTTTCATTTAAAATAGTTTCATTTTCTTCCTCCAAAATGATAGATGACCCTCAAGAAGGATTCAAAACGGCAAGCGAAGATGATATTCCTTTGAGTATATTAATTTACAAAAATATTTTGTTGCGTTTCTCATATTTTGCAGTGGAAGAATCTGGCTCTTGTTCTTAGTACTTGCTGTCTATAGTTGTGAGTGTGTGTTGCTGTCACTACAGTTGTGAGGGTGTGTGCACATGCTTCTACAGATTTAGAAATATGTTTCTAAATCTAACAGATTATGGTTGCCAATGAAAAGAAATGACGATAACCCTTTCTAGACAATCCTGGAAAAACAGTACACAGACATTTACTTAGGGCGACTGCATAACTTCTCATCAAATGCAGATACCCTCGAGAGTAAAAGAGGAGGTACCAATATTACATGAAAAATGCTATATTTATCTGTCAAGATGGTCAGATATTGCTGGTTTCATCTGGTTCACCCTAGGAGGACCAGAGGACAAAGGGATGTCCTAAAAAATGAGATGCATGTATACCTTCCATTTCTTTCCAGAAGTGTTTTAATTCTCAAAGCATGACATAGCTTATATCAGGTGAACAATTGTATGAAGCTTGGTGCTGGAACTAACTATCCAGTGTGTGGCTGAGAGATGAATGTCACCACTGGTGCATCTGTAGTTACTGTCAATTTATACATGGCAAATTTGCCCATGTTTCTTGTGATGCTTTTATGTGGTACCAGTTCCAGGTTAAAGCAAATGACCTGCTCTGCCTGTGGGATCTGCTACTCTTTACCAACCTGTTTGGACGTTGCCATCCCTGCCACCTGCACCCTCCCTGGGAGATGCCGGACCTGGCTCAGTGCTTTCCGTCCTCCATCGACACTTATGCACCCACTCGCTGTAGGAACAGGCCAAGCGATTGGCCATCCAATCTATTTCGGTAATTTATACTGTCATATCATACAAACCCTAGTTTGTCGTTCTACCTAGATGACACATGTGTGTTAACAGGACTCTAATGGCTCACAGCAGAGTGGAGAGCTCAGTGGTGGTGAACACTTCGGTTGGCCAGTGACTGAGATGGCTTAGAGTGAAAGCGTTTTCTATCTACCTATCAAATCTCGTCGACCTTTGACTCCCAGTGTAAAACGGCTATGATTAATGTTCTTAACATCATAATTTATATTCCTAAAAGATCTGTTATATTTCTTCCAACCTAATTATAGAGCATCTGTGTGGCCCACAGATCTGTTATATTTCATCCAATCTAATTATAGAGCGTCTCTCCGTGCTCACATCACATCCAGAGTGTTTCTCTCGTACTGTCACAAATATAACTGTTCATAAGCATTTAATATGTTGGGTGACTAATTATGTATCTCTCTATATGTCTTGTTTTGGATTACTTCTATAACTTATAAATAACTCCCACATGGTACTTGAAGATGTGAGCCAGAAAAACTCAATTCCTAGAGTATTAAATAAGATGACACTTTAGTTTGCCAGGGCTGCCACACAAAGCACCATAGACTGGTGGCTTAGACAAAAGAAATTCATTTTCTCTTAATTCTGGGGGCTGGAAACCTGAGATCAAGGTATTGGCAGGGCTGGGTTTTTGGTGGCCGCCCTCTTTGGCTTGTAGACAGCCATCTTCACATGCTCTTCCCTCTGTGTGTGGCAGAGTCCTAACCTTTTCCTATACAATGCGAATTACGTTGGATTAGAGCCCAGCAAGGTGACATCATTTTGACTTAATTACCTCTTCAAAGACCCTGTCTCTAAATACAGTCACATTCTGAGATATTGGGGACCAGGAACTTCAACGAATTCAATGAATTTAGCGGGGAGGGGATGCTACACAAGTCAGCCCATAGCGTGTGGTGGAGTATTGGCCATCCTGTCCAAAGAACTCTATGGTTTGGTTTGAAAATCTATCAGGTTTCATCCCCAAATCATGTTTTCAGAAACAGACTAACTCCCTCTGAAACACTGATAGACAGGATTATTTAAAGGCAGAAAGTACCAGCAGCCAATTCTCTGTGACTGCAAATAGACAACGTAACTAAGCCATTTAAAAATATATTTTGATGTATATATAACCTCAAAACTCATTTTTATATGAAAAAATTGTTGTTGCCCCATGGAAATTCTGCATGCCCAGTGCCTTTCTCCATCACGGTGCAGCAGACTGAGCTTTGTGAGAGGTTCCCGGATTGCGGGACCACTCCCGGGGCACGGTCAGCCACAGCTTAGCCTGTGACTAACCTGTTTTCAGTTTCCTTATCCATAACGTAAAGGAGGGGGACACAGTCTATAACAATTATTAACATTTTTAAACATCTGTTCTCTCTGTTGTTCTACTTCAAGAAGTTGTTTTGAAAATTCTGTTAAATGACCTGAAATCTTTAGTTTTGCAGGTGTTCAAATAAAGATGGTTCCTTCTCTTCTTTGTTGCATTTCTTTTGGGCAGTATCCAGCTGAGCCTTGCAGACTGCAAACTCCCGGGACTCCGTAAGGCCCCTCCTGGAACAGGCTGTAGCGAGGGCCTGGGGAGACTGGCTCAGCCTGGACAGTGTCCCACAGTGGAGGGACGTGCATCTATTTTATGGTTTCTGTCCTGAAAAACAGAAAGCATTGCCTATTTTTAATGTTTGAAATCTGAGAGGAGAAAACTCTCGGTCAAGACTGTCACGGGGATCCCAGTATGGGATTAAGCACAGTGCAGCCACGCAGTTTAGAAGGGTGCTCAGGAGCCACAGGTAGAAGAATGCGCTTCCCAGAACGTCCACAACCACAGATGCTCCGGGAGGTGACGTCACTGACACTTACAGAAATGCTCCTTTCTGCTTATTAGCAGGCTCACAGCGGGGCCTGTGTGGGGCACTGTGCCTGTCAGGCTGCGTGTCTCCCAGGCTCAGCTTCTTGGGACCTGGGGGATGGTGCCTGCAGTGCAGTGTGAGCGCCCACGTCCACCCCTGAGGACCCATTGGGAGGGAGCCCCGGGCCGGAGAGGCGCAGCAGGAAGCCTGGGACTTCTCTGCCTTTTGCCCTCACCCTGGGGGGCCTCCTCATCTGACTGCTGCAGAGGCGCTAGTTGGGACAGGAAAGGCCCTTGGAGCTGGAATCTAGAACTTGAGAGCATGATGTTTAGAGAACACATCGCCAAGGCTTTCTTACATTCCTCTGTCAGTCACCATCCCACATAGTAATTGCTATTTATAAACATTCGAAATCTGCCTCTGACAGTTTCTTACTGCCCGAGAGTCTACACAACACGGTCTGAGCTGCGTCTGACCAGCTCAGAGCCTCATCCTCTGCGTCGTGCTGTGCAGTGCAGTTTTATGTAAAGCTGCTCTTTTTTTCCCCTTAGGTTTTTTTGTTTGGTTTCAGTTTACTGCCATAATGACACATGGAGATTCAAAACAAAGGAAATTTATGAGACCAAAAATATGCTACTTAGTTCAATAAAGCAAACAACTTCTATAAGTTGACAAAATGCACTCATTTCTTTTAAAGGTGTTTTCAAAACAAGGCTTTTACCTTCAGGCACTACTAAATCAGATAAAGATAATTCAAGCTTTTTTGGAAAAGATTTGAAAAAAAATCTAGAAAAACACTTAAACTTGTGTGGATATTTTTGAAGAACAGTCTTCTACCTGTGTCGTCCTAGTCTAATGGAATTAGAAATACAGGGAGTGTCCAGTTTGTGAATTTTCTTCAGCGCTCTGTTAAAAAATACAATTTGAGATGAGTCAATGAGATATACATTCCGACGTACACAATTGGATATGCACAGTAAAAGAAGACTTATTAATCATTGGATATTTACCAAAACCCACAGCAGAGACAAGTGAAGGACCATACGTTGTGTTATAGCAGGTCCCTTACAGACCAGCTGATGAATGACAGGACCTGAAGGCCAGAGCAGTGGACAATGAAAGGGGGTGAACGTTTCACTGTTCATATTTAAGACGTAATATATTTCCTATAAAAATAATCGAAAGGCTGTTCTGCTGTTCATATGTAATAGCAGTTTATTGAAAACACGACTTATTGTTCATTCTTCGCTTTATCCTGCCATCTGGAGAGAAGCCGTTGCAGATGGCCTTTATAATCACCAGGTCACCCAAACGTAGCAAATCGTTTAAGTACTAAAAACATGTGCTTTCTGTTGTTGCTTCAGCCACCAGCCTAGTAAGATTACTGATTATAAAGCACATACACAGTATTGATAAAACAGAGTCCCAAAGCCTAGGAAACAAGAAACATCACTGAAGATCTGTTAATGCATCATTCCCTTCTGCATCCTGCTCATATTCATTGATTCTGGGGACAGTAACAGCAAAGCTTTTGATCTTTTATCCTTTAGGGGTTTTCTTTGTTTTTAATCCATTTTGTCATTCTAAGAAAATACCTAGCGACACATGGCTTCTCAATTCATGCTTCTTTTAGAGATTTCCTAAAAGCTTACTACGGGCTAACGTAAGCATGCATGCACACACACACGTCACACTGTTTTAAATTTGTTTGCGAGTGGCTCAGTACTGACCTATGTAGCATAATAGTAATATAATCTAGTCATATAATAACTAGACTAAAGGAGAAAAGAATCATTATTAATTTTTGGTAACTACTCTTGGTCATTTGGCACTATGATTAAAGGACGGTCACTGTGTAAGATGATTACACTGAGAAAACAGAAATACCCAAACCCCTTGCTCAGTTATTCCTTTTCTCGACATGCCTCATAGGCAATGAGGCGACGAGCTCTTTTTCGCGGAGTTCTGCCGGGGCCCACGTGGGCCTCAGAGGTCAAGGTTCAGCGCATGCCATGTGCCTCTCTCTCTGTTTTCATATCAAAACCCAAATGTGAACCCAAAGCCTTAGGTCCCCGGGGAGTGTGGGAGCAGCCACTTGGGTAAGGACCAGGCGGAGATGCGAGGGTGCAGGACCCAGGACCACTGGCCCCTAATGCCACAGCGAGGTCCTCTGGGCTCCCGATTTCGGCTCTGCAGTGGCCAGTGGGACCAACAGAAAGGAAGTGACAGCACTCCTGAAGAAGAATTGACCTAGAAAAAGTGGAAATTCCACAGAACCATTATGCTCATTAGATTATCTCAGTGGTGGTAGCCACTGTGAGCATAGCCCAAAGCTGCTGATGATCTCTTAAGAGCAAGTGCTCCCAGGTCCGAGGCTGGAGGTGCTCCTTGCTGCAGGTCCACAGCGACAAATTACTAGTGGCACAGAGAACAGACACGTAAACTTAACAAGTTTAATCCCACACCCTCAAAGACCCTGTGTAGACCTATGACTCTCAGCAGCCATACCTATCACTTACAGTCTCATGCTCCCTTTAATTTCTAACTTTTATGGTTTAAGATCACAAGTTAGTTTTAAAAAAAAACAAATTTTAATTTTTACTCAAAACTAGGGAATTTTGTGTGAGGTATTCCTTTTAACTTGTACGTCTCCTCCAAGTGTTTAATTGATACTTCTTGAATTAAGAGATGATAATAGAATGCCAACAGGTTGGCCTGACATATGAGCCTTCTAATCCTTGGTCAACACTCAGTTGACACTCGTGAAAAGAAAGAAGGAGAAAAAGAGAGGAAAAGAGAGGACAGTGACTGTATTGAGTGTGGGTCATCAGTAGAGCAGGCTTCATGGTAGCTGTGTGGCATCACACATCTGTCTGTAGCATTCACACTGTCCTTCCCAGCCTGGCCCCTCAGAGGCTGGATTTGCAGCTTTCACGGTGTAGACTATGTTTCTGTCTGCTATGCACTGAACATTCGTGCCCACCCCCAGCACCCCTCTATGTGTCTCTATTTGGACGTAGGACCTCTCAGGGAGTAATTAGGGCAAGATGAGATCTCGGGGTGGGGGCCTGATCTGAACAGGCAAGTGCCCTTGTGACAGGGAGAACCACTGGAGCTCTCTCTCTCCAAGTGAGGACATACCGAGAAGGCTGCCATCTATAAGCCAGGAGGGGAATCCTCACCAGGAACTAAAGCAGTCAGCGCCTTGATCTCGTATTTTTCAGCCTCCAAAGCTGTGAGGAACAGATCTCTATTGTTTATTGTGTAAGCCACCAGGTCTACGGTTTTTCATTATGGCCATTCGAACAGACTCATACACACTGTCTTCCCAGTTCCAATATCTCCGTCCCAAAGTGTTTTCATGTTTTCAACCCTTTTGACACCTCTAATCAGTTTACTTAGCATCGTCCATATATATATATATGCGTGCGCGCGCGCGCGCGCGCGCACGCACGCACACACACACACACACACACACACACACACACTTCATTTCCCCACTTATTCTAAACTAGTTTCTATACCCCATAATGCTTATTTCTGGATAAACCCTCAACTTTCCATCTATCACAATTGCCTGGTTTGATTTTCTAAATAAAATTGATCTGATTTGCCAATTTCTTTCTGCAATTCAGTCCCCGCCCCTGTTTTTTTCCCTTCCTTCACAGAAGTGAGGACACTGGGAACAGTGTGTCTCAGGGCCCGGCAGCAGACTGTAGGTTTAGGCATCAACAAGTGCCGGGACGCTCACAGCAGACTGAAACTCTGGAGGGAAGGTGTGTGGGATGTGGAGCTGGCAGACCCCTGACGCCGTGTTTCTCTGGGAACTGCCAGGTGTCTTCCTGGGAATCACCTGCTCCGGTGTCTCAGATGGCTGAGAAAAGCAGGGAGGGCTGTCATTATCCCATAAGCTCCTGTCGTGAGTGCTTCGTAATCACTTCTTTCCCTCATTCCTGAAGTTCAAATTATGCTTAATGACGCCATAGGGTAGTTTGCCTATGTTGTCACCTTCTATAAAGAGATTCATGAAGTGTGAATTATCTTGTCTAGTTTCTTTCCCTCCTCATTATATCTGTAAAACTTTAATCAGTTTTGTTGCCTCTACTACATACAGTTAATTTATGTTCATTGTTGTGTAGTATTTTTTTATGTGCGACTACGCAAAATGTATTTATTCTACTGCTGATGAGGAATTGGGTTTCAGTTTTGGGCAATCGCAAAGAACTTTCTTATTTACATTCTTAGGTATGTTGTTGGTGCTCATATTTATGGGTTTCTTCTGCACGCATGTGCGTGTATGTGTGTCTGTGTCTGTGTCTGTGTCTGACAGGTGACTGGGTTATAACGTGTGTGTGTGCGTGTGTTGAGTGGAGTTTAGTGGAGTTTCCCTAAGGGGCTGCATCGCTTCACAGCTCTAGCCGCACAGAAGGGTTCCGCTTGTTCCACGTTCTTGGAATCATGGAATGTGGTGATTTTCCGACGTTTCCAGTACTGACTCTTGACTTAGCAGTGACAGCTCACTGCAGACTCCATCTCCATCTCTGCATTCGTGGTCACTAATGAGGTGGAGCACAGGATCACGCACTTATTAGCCACTTGATATTCTGTATTTTAATAAGCCCGTTGAGATTTCTTGTCCATTTTTCTAAAAATTGGCTTGCCTGTCTTTCCATTTTTGAATCACGGTGGTCCTTATGTATTCTGAATATAAGTCCTTTGTGAGTAATCATTGTTGCACTCACATTTCCCCTCACTGAAGCTTGCCTTTTTTGATAAGCAGAAATTTCTTAAATTTTATATAGCCCAGTTGATTAGTTATTTGTCTGTCATTTCTATTTCTTATGTCCCTGAAAAATTTATTTCACCTCAGCTTCATGAAGATAAGTCTGTATTATAATCTAAAGCCACTGTTTTAAACTTTGTTTTTTATTTCACATTTCGATCTATGATCCAACTGAAATTGAGTTTCATATATGAAGTAGGGATTATTCATCTTTCCCCATAGAAATAATTAATTGAGCCTGCACCATTTATTAAATTTCCTTATCTTTTCACAACTGTTCCATAATGCTAAGTAAGTAAGGCATATGAATATGAAGGAGTCTAAGTCTAAATCTAAGCAAATTAATCTGTTTTACTTACCTATATCTTTCTTTTTATATCAATTCAACATGGTGCAGATTACTGTATGTTTATAATAAATCTCAATATCAGGTACTGTTATCCTCACATTTTTTATTATTCTTTAAAATAGTCTGATTTATTCTTAGCCCTTGAATTTTTTAAATGAAATTTATCATCTGCTTTTCAATATCCTGTATACTTCTTATACTCCTTTTGTGTATTTTTCATTCTCTTATCTTTATGGACTTTATTTGTTTTAGATACTTTCTTCGGATTTATTTTCTAAATCAATAATCCTCTATTCTGTTATATATAATATGCTATTAATTTTCATCATATGTCATTGTAATTTTTAGCAACAGAATTACCAATTTGTTCTCTTTTTTCACTTTTCAGTTCTCTATCAAATTATCAAACTGGTCATTGTATTTTTTTAAGGCATCAGACCATTTATTTTAAATGCCATGACTCAGAATTTTGTTTTTTATATCTCCTGTGGGTTTTCTTCTATCTTCTATTTTTTTCTCGCTTTATAAGTTTTATCTTGTCTTCTGATCTGCCCAGTTCTTTAATAAATTGACATTGTATACAAAAAATTGTAGAACTGATTAAGAGCTATGGTATTTTGTTTTGTATTGTGTTTTCTTTTTGAAATCTAGGTTAGAGGCAGTAGCTATACTCAGATCCCCTTCATTTAATTGAAAATAATAAAAGCTGGGTTGGTCTATTTTCTATTCATTATTTCTCTAATTTGAGGCCTTTTGAAGTGGTAATTGAAAGCCTAGGATGTTCATCTGGACCCATATTTTATGTGGAGCTTGACTCTCCACAAAGGAGCCCCCCGAGTCTTTATGTCTGCAGCTCTGCTCTGTTGCCCCAGCTCTCTGATGCTGCTTTAGAAATATCATCACCTAGTAGGGAAAAGTTGCCCTGAAATTGGCTTAATCCTCTTGGATTCTCTTCTCTCCTAGACCTTGGCCTGCAGTCACTCACTGTGTTGACTTTTCTCTGGGTCCTTCAAATAATGTTTTCTTTTTACATATGCGCTGCTTTGTCATTTCAGCAGGAATGTTGACCCAACCACATAGACCACCCTTGCCAGAAGTGTAGTCTTCATCCTTCGTTATTTTTTTTTTTTACATTCTGTATCTAGTCCTGACAGCTTCATCTGAGAACATGTCCCAAAGGTCATAAATTCTTATTACCTCTATTGCCACAATAGTCCGGGCTGTCGGCATCTTTTTTCCCCTCACATTGTACAACTTGTTCACATCATACATCAGTCCACGAAAAAGTCCTGTTGGCTTCACCTAAACACATATCCCAAAGTGACAGAATCTCATTTCCTCTGTTCCTACAAGATGCCAGGCCCCGTGAGCTCACGCCTGCGCTGCACAGCAGACCCCACCTGGCCTCACGGTTCCACTCCTGCTGCTTTAAAATTAATCTACACACAACTGCCAGAAAGATAATTTTTTAATGTGCGTTAGATAAGATTAGCTTTCTGCTCAAATTTCTCCAATGGCCTACTGTTAATTCAGAATAAAAACAGACTTCATAGTCAACAGACACTGTGTGGGCTGACCCCTGTCCCTCCCTCTAACGCTGTGCTCATCACTCATCCTGCCCTAACTATCTGGTTTGCAGAGTGTCGAATGTGCACAGCTCGCTCCCATCTCAAAACCTGTGAACTTGCCTGTCGTTTTTCACCAGTCTCCACATCTCATTCCCACACTTTGTTCAAGTTCATGTTCAACTGCCATTGTCTCAGTACAGACTTTCTTGGCTGAATTAAAAATCACCTCTCCACATATAGCCTACTTACGCTCACCGAGCATTGAGTTTATGTTTCTTTACAATACTTCACTGCTTTTGTGAACTTACTTAACTGACCTTTGTCACACAGACTCTTTCATTTTTTGTAGTACATAACGGTAGCCAATGAAAGTATTATGAGAAAACGAAGGGGAACTACTCCCTCATGACCTTACTATTACAATACAATGAAAACGAATTCTGCCACTCATCACAGATTTATTACCCATTCACTAGCAAGCAGCCCAGCGCCAAAACCATGTATAAACTCCTGTGAGCCATGAAGTCCCAGCTGTCTGTCCTATCAGGCAAACTGATAACAACTTTTTACCAAAGGGTCATCTAAGCTAGACAGGATTACTGTGATCATATTGCCGGCATCAGGCAACTAGAAATGTACTCCGTCAGAGGCTAGACACGGGGCCCCACATGGACCGAGTCTGTGGCCTTATCTCTACATGAGAAGGACTCGGGGTTTACTGGAGTCATACTCAGGGTCACATGTGCATACACGTGGGTGTGTCTCAAGTGCTTTAGCCCATCCAGACATCTTGAGTACAGTCAGGTCATCAGTAAGAGCCTGTCCTAGTCATTACTGAAGCATGACGTGTATATGAAGGTGCCAGTATAGGAACTGCCTGTAGAGTTCTCAGTTCTGCCTTTCCAATTATCCCTGGGGTATAATATTTCCATTTCAGCAACTGTCTTGGATTTGAGGCTTGACTCAGCTAGTATATATATAAAGCCACACTGTCTATTCCAACTTTTTAAAATTATAAACATTGTAATGACTATATCAGATGTTATTATAGATTAGTTTTCTTGTTTAGTTACTACACTGGACCAAAAGCTACTGGAGAGCAGGCCTGCTTATTTGTATTCTCCAGGACCTACAACAGTGTCTAGCACATAATGAGAAAGAATAAATAAGTAGATAGTGGGTGAGTGAATGGATGGATGAATGGATGGATGGAATTTAGGTTGAATTTAAAATAATTTTATTCCATGAATACTTCTTGAGTAAACCTTGACAGTTATTGATCATCACTTAGACAACCCTTGACTCGGTACTTTCCAGTTGTTTTTCTTTGCTTTATTTGACAGACATTTCAGGAATTAAAGGACTCCTAGAAGACTCTTGTATTTATATCTTATTTGTTTAAGATCCGTCATAATTTTTCTTGTCACCATTATGATTTAAACACTTACTCTCAAATCTCTAACTTACTTTTGGAAGTGTTTTATTTAGCCATGGTATTTAAACTATGGCTAAGAGAATTTCCTATTTTTAGTTTCATTATTTCATTTTATAAGGTTCCTTTAGACTGATAGTTATTGAAAGGGAGTGCTTAGAAGTGATATTGCAAAAACAGTAGATCACAGGCTGTGCTAAATAGGGTCAGTAAACCGCCATCTTAGTAAACACTCGCCCAACACAACTCTGCTTCCACTTTGTTCCTCCACATTGGCCAGAACTTCAGCTAAAATTGGCACTATTTCTAATAACTAGATTATTATTTCAAATGTGACTATATTCAAAACTTGTCTGTTACCTAAAGAAACTGTCCTCAAGACCCCTAATTTGAAGCACTACCAATATAATTTATATGTAGCAAAACAGTAGAAATATAGATAAAGACTAGTTTTCTCACACCATCACTTAGGACTTACTCATTTTATTATAAATTCAGGATTTTAACGTGTCATAGGAGGGAAAGAATTTATTACTTAGGTAATCTAAATACATCCCGAGAATGGAATAGAGACAGCTGTATGTTTCCAAGTGTCTTGTGACTTCCCACTTGTAAAGGATTCTATCACATTTTGATGATGTTATGAAAATTAGATGAAATTAACCATTTAAAAATATCAGAACTGCTTCCAATACTTTTAATAATCACTTCCTCTGGTAACACACTATTTACTGGACCTGGGACTTGGGTCCAAAAAATAGTTGACCCATGACTGCACATCCAGTGGGCAGAGAACACGTGTTGCACGCTGCCCCTCTGTGTGTGGCCGGCAGAGTGAGATGTCACCGCCCTCTGGTGTGTGGCATGTGACAGAGTCAGCTCAAACCACACTGTGCGGATGTCATAGTAAATCTGCGAAATCTGTATTTTTAAAACTAAAATATTCATTGAAGTGACGCTGATAATCTTAGCAAAAAACTTTGAGTTTGCATTTTTGTAGCCAAATTTTCAGTCAGTCAGCTGACATGAAATGTTAAGAGAAATTTGAAAGCACTGTACTTTAAAAGTGAAGTAAAAATAACTTAATGGAATATATAAAAATATATTCATTTTATATAAACAAGTACACATGTATATACACACTGATGGTTAGTATTTAAAGCATTAGTGAATATAATGGATGTTGTTATCTGTCAATGCTTAAGTGATTTCTCATGGCTAATATCTATGAAATTTTCATATAACTCAAAATGGTTACAAATAAAGAAACTGTCCATCATAGGTGAACTGTTTTCATCATGGTAAATGTTGAAGTTCTAAATTTTTCCAGAAGGTCACAGGTCATCTTTTAAACAGATGATGGTGTGATCATTGGACAAGCACTCGGCCATGCTGTCATTTACTGCAGTCGACAGCCTTGGCATTAGAGAGGCCATCAGTGGCTGTCGCGTCTGACAGCCAGGGCCTATCACAGTCAACATAATTTAGGAATTTCGTCAATATTCTTTAGAAGTCACAAAGATAATAATTTTGAAAAGCAGTCCATGCATGCATAGGAAAAGTCTCTTAGTCTGTATGAAGATTTATATAACAGATTATTATTTTAGTACAGTGATTTCTCACACAAATACTATAGTAACCAGTATTTCAGCTTTTCACTATTTCCCATTATTACTCATTGTGTCTATTTCGGTTTGCCTTTTGGTCCTGCCAAGTTAAGAGTAATGTACACATCTGTACAGATTGGTAGGTCTGCCATTCATCCATCTGGAGGAAAACCAGAAAGGAAATGTGAGTTACGGTGTTTTCGAGCTCAGCTCATTTACGTCTAGTTCAGGAACCAGTTTTTGTCCTCATTGCCTTGCACTTCATACTACATATGTGTGCATTTTACTGGTGTAAGAATGTCACGTTTCTGAGTAACCACTTAGGGCCTGCATTTCACTCTCCTGGCTTTCCTTCCACGTCAGCATCCCATGAGGCCGTGGGGAGGCGGCCGAGGGCCTCTGTGTTCCTCTAGCCTCGGTTCTTCCTGAGCACCCTGTGACCGAGCACCCTTCAGCACCTCATGAAACAAGCAGCCCGCCGTTCAGCGCAGGTCTCGGATGCCAGCAGCGCGTTTGTCTAGTTACTGAAGTCATCATTCCCTGGCGAGCAAAGCAGGAGTGCAGAGCCGTTTAAAATAATGCCACAGTGATATTATAATGTCCCAGCGCTGCACACAGTGCCACTTTCTTTAAGTAGGAGAGACAGGCTTATCACGTATGTAAGACATGAGGAGTCACAGATGTTTGTCACACTTTGACGATGTGTTAGATGACATTTTATAATGCTGAGAGATGTTCCAAACTATTTTAAGAAGAATTTAAACACAGGAGTGCAGGCATGGCATTAAAATAGTGCAGCTTGACTGTCTCAGCATCTTGCTGGGATCTCCGAGAGAGGAGAAAAGGAAGGAGTGGAAAACCAAACCACAGCATCCGTGCTGCGGTTGTCTGTGCCACAAACCAGCTCAGCATGCCGCCGAGAGAGCTGTTCAAATGCTCTTCGTGGTCCCAGCACATTTATCTTAGCATGTGCGTTGGGCACAGAGATTCACACGCGTCTGTTTAAACAAGCTGCTTCACGTGCCATTATGGTCTGAAATCTAGTTTACGTATTTATTTTTAATCTTCAGCTTGTAACTTTACGGACCTAAAGTTAAGACATTATTGCTTATTGCTACAAGCAGTTAAAAAATGGCCTTAATATGGCAAGAAATTGTCATCGTTTTGTCTTTTTATCTTCATTAATAGATACGTATTTTATGACAATTTTTAGTATTTAACACATTAGACAGAAAAGGCTCTTACGCAGTTGATGGTATTATAATCCATATGACAGTTATTACAAGCGCTATACTGTTCAAACACATGATTTTCAATGCATTGTCAATATAAGTAAAAAAAAAGAATTGAAGGATAATTTTTAGAAAAAAGTAAAATCATAATGTGCATAAAGGTATAAAAATAAACACATGTTAAACAATTCGTTCACCCATTGATATCAGGAAACCAGGCAGATGTTATTACTAGTTCAGAGGAAAAGTCAAAATAGCACAAATTTACATGGAGTAAGGTAGTTTTGAGATGAAATGTCCATGAAGATAAAACCGGAACTGGCAGAGCAGAATTCACGTGTCATCACTTACCTGCAACTTACAAAGAGTTGCAAAATAGTTCTAAGACCATAAGTAAGGCTAGAATATGATAAATCTGGAAGAGTACGCCACAGAGGATGCATAGTTTTGTGTTGAAACAATTTTTTCCACAATTTCCCCCTTTTTAATAAAAATCTTAAAGAAATCTTTAAGTTTTATTAGACTTTGCCTGATTATTTACATAGGTGCAGCAAAAGTGTTAATTTGCCACCTGGGCCTTCTTAAGACTTTTGCTGAAAGTTTTCACAAGGAATCTCACATCAGACCTTTAAAAGCCTCGTGGGTCTCCGACGCTGAGCTAAGAGCATGACACTACATTTCACCTGCAGCACCCATTTATTTGGGTGAATTTTTCTTTCTTCAAGCTTTTCAAAACCCCCTGCTTCCTGGGCCTGCCAGGAAGGGCCCTTCCCCACTCACATGTCAGCAGGGGACCCTGTGAGCCCACTGCCACTCTCCCAAGAGGGCTCTGTAGGCCCTGGTTCCACAAAGTCTATCTTGGTTCCTTAAAAGTGCCTGCTAATCCCTAAGTGAGCGCGCCTCCCTCTGCAACGTACATTGCAGCCAGGCCTTGGTTGCATGGCCCAGATTTCCAGTTACTTACTAGGAGAAAGGACAGACTGTCACTGCAACTCTTCCATTAGCTACATTGCCAAATAAGAATATGCTGTGAGTCTCCAAATCCTGAACATTCAGTAGGAAAAAAAGCTATTGTTTACAAACGTTTTGTTTCAGTTTACAAAAGTAGACTTTACTAAGTTATTATGACTTAACAGACACGTTGAGGAGAAAGAGAAAAGGCTTCCTTATAAAGCTAGAAAACAGGACAGTAAACAACAGTATTTCAAAGAAAACCCTATCCCTCGTCAGTTAATCAGTCTTGTATGATTATTTTCCTGCTGTGGAACTTGGCCTATCGATCTCATGAACCCATCAGCTTCATGACTGAAATTCAGAAACCCAGTCCCTCAGAATTTATCATGATGTGATTTGAAAAAGCCGTTTGACACTTACATTTGGCGTATCCAGTCAATTTTACTTCAGTGCTCAGAGTGAACGATCCTGGTCTCTCTCTTTGTCACTGTACACTATATTGGGAACAGCCAAGTCCAAGTTGCCTGCATAAAGTTCAAACTAAATATAAAATCACATTGCTCAGAACACGCCTTTACTTGGTGGTTAGGTGGCATTTTCTAAATGAACCCGTTAAACGGTACTTGGAGAATTTTCTCCAAAAGGTAATTTTCTACCACTTGAAAGGTCATTTTATCTTGAGAATTTTTCTATGTCGTACTCATAGGGCATTATTCACCTATCAAGGGCCTTTTGACTTCCACCTAAAGAAATGGGTATAATTTGTTTCATTTTATTTTTGTCATAACCTCAGTCTGCTCATTTCTAAGGGCTATTAATGTAGAATAATTTTATAGTGAAGGCATTATGAGGAAAATGAGTTGAAAATTGGGATATAAAATTGCTGCAAGAGCATGCTGATGCTTGAGAAAGGGCCTGCCCCCTGCCCAGCACACATGCACACATCCACGCACACACACGCATGCACTCACATGCACATGCGCACACACATGCACACACATACACACTCACACATGCAGTCACACATGCATGCACTCATACGTGCACACACGCATGCACTCGCACACACATGCAGTCACACATGCATGCACTCACATGCGCACACACATGAGCATACACTCATGCACACACATGCACTCACATGCACACATGGATAACAGTAATAAAGGGAGTGGGAGAAAGCCCTGGGACTGATGGATACACCTGTGGCCTGATGGTGCTGGTTCCCAAACTCACTGAGTTGTATTAATTATTACAGCTTTTTACTTGCCAATTGTACTTCAATATGTTGATTTCAAAGAAACAGAGGAGGCCTTAAGCGTTTGAAAGGACAAGAAAAATGAGAGTGTAGCGCCCACGCAGGAAGCGTAAACAGAGCCGTGAAGACTTTCAGGTTGTGCAGCTTCTCCCTTCTCCACTTCTTTCTTCATTTCTCTCACCCAGAAGTTTTCTCCTCTACTGCATTTTATCTGTCACTTCTTATTTCTCTCGGCTTTTCTTTCTTTTTTTCCCCCCTTTGTTCCCAATCAAATCCTGTCTGGTCCATGTGTCTTCCTATCAGGACCTCAGTAATTGAATATGCTATTTTACCCAGGTGTTAATAGCTAAAATAATTATTTTCCTATTGGCACAGCGATTCTCATTTGGTGCATTGCATTAACACAAAGAAGGGGTGCGATGGGCATTTCAGACACTGTTCAATGAGGTATCAGGGGTCAATGAAACATACCCAGTGTTTTCAAATGAAACCCTAACTGCTGTCCCAGAGGTGTCCCAAGTGCTGAGTTCTAAGCCAAGTTTAATGATGAAAACGGCAATGATTGTGTCTCACCCTGCACAGCTGTAAAATTTGCTTCTCCTCAAGGTGTACTTCTGGGTCCCCTGGATTGTCAGAGCAATCTTGGTTGGGGAAGAGGGCATGCACTCACTAAGTCACCCGCCTGTGGCCTTACAGAGCCCCCCCACTCCGAAGCAGTTCACACCTGGCTCATGCTGGGGCTCTGGTGCATACCAACTCGTAGACAGGCGCCAGACTGCTGTGTGCACACATGGCCACCCCTCAGTGCTTGCTCAAGGAGGGGGGCTGACACTAAGCTCTCTGGTGTCATTTCTTCTAAGGACACTAATGCCACCATGAAAGCCCCACTGTCACGACCTAATCTAACCCTCATTATCTCCCAAAGGTCCCATCTCTGACTATTATCACATTGGTCTCAGGGCTTTAACGTACATTTTGGGGGACACAATTTAATTTGTACCAGTCTACCCCCTGTCCCCCAGAATGATGTACATCTCACATGAGAGTATATTCATTCCATCCCAACAGCCCCAAAAGTCTCAACTTGTTCCAGTATCCGGTCATCTCGAATCCCATGTAAACACACTCTATATTAGGTATAAGTGAGGTTCACGACGCCATCATCCTGAGCAAGAACGCTTCTCTGGCTCTGATCCTGTAGAACAGGACACATAAAAAAATATGTTTTTTGTCCTTTTCCACCTGAGGTATTTCACTTAGCATCCATGTTGTCACTATTGCAGATTTTCACCTTGTTTTATGGGAGCAGTATTCCATGTACCACACCCCCTTTATCCACTCATCTACCCACAGGACGCCCAGGTGGCCTGCTTGTTTTGGCTGTTGTAAGTAATGCTACAGTGAACATTGGGATGTGTATGTCTTTTCCAGTTAGTGTTCTCATATTCTTCAGATAAATTCCCAGAAGAGGAATTGCTGGATCATATGATAGTTCTAGTCTTAGTTCTTTTGGGGGAACCTCCATTCTGTTTTCCACGGAAGCTAAACAACTGGTGGTAAGCATGCCGTACAGAGTGCACAGATACCAAAATATGGTGTTGTACACCCGAAATTTATACAATGTCGTTAACTAGTATCACCTCAATAAAAATAAATAATGGAATAAAAAATGAATCTAGATACAGACCTACACCCTTCACTAAAATGAACTCAAAATGGATCACAGACCTAAATGTGAATCATGACACTAAAACTCCTAGAGACAACACAGGAGAAGATCTAAGTGATCTTAACCATGGCAGTGACTTTTTGGATATGATGGCCAAGTTACGATGAATGAAATAACTGATAAACTGAGTTTTAATAAAATGTAAAAATCTGCTCTGTGACACTATCAAGGGAATCACAGGACAAACCTCAGACTAGGAGATATTTGCAAAAGACATGCTTGATTAAGGACTGTCACCCAAAATATGCAAAGAACTTAAAACTCAACAATAAGAAAATTAAAAACTAATTAAAAATGAGAAAAAGACCTTAACAGACACCTAACCAAAGAAGACACAGATGACTTATGAAAGAATATAGCATCAGGGAACCGAAGATTAAAACAAGGGCGGATTTCCCCTACAGCCTATTGGAAGAGCTGCAATCCAGAACATGGAAACCACCGAATGCGGTCAGGGATATGGGGCAACAGGCTCTCTCGTTCACTGCCGATGAAAATGCAAAACGATGCAGACACTTCGCAAGACAGTTTGCTGGGTTCTTATGCAATTAAATACATTCTTACCATGCAATCCAGCTGTTGCACTCCTTGGTATTAACCCAAATGAGTTCAAAACTTATGCTGACAACAAAAACCTGCACACAGATGGTTCTAGCAGCTTTATTCATAATTGCTAAGTCTTGGAAGCAATAAAGATGTCTTTCAGTAGGTGATGGGTGAATAAACTGTGGTCCAGCCAGACAATATAATATTATCCAGTGCTAAAAAGAAATGAGTTATCAAGCCATGAAGAGACGTAGAGGAAACTTAAGTGCATGCTACTAAGTGAAAGAAGCCAACCTGGAAACGCTGCGTTCCATCTGATTTCAAGTGTGTGACGTTCTGGAAAAGATAAAGCTATGGAGACAGTAAACGGATCAGTGGTTGCCAGGGCCTGGGGAGGTAGGGATGCATAGTGGAGCACAGAGGATATTTAGGGCAGAAAATGCTCCCTATGGTACAGTAATGGTGAACACGTGTGATTATACATTCCTCAAAACTCATAGAATGCACAATACCCAGAAGGAGCCCAGCGTAAACTATGGACTTCGGGTGACAATGCTGTAATCAGTGTGGGATCATTGACTGTCACAAATGCACTGTGGTGGTGAGGCATGATGGTGGACGAGGCCATGGACATGTGGGCCTGAGAGACGTATAGGAAATCTCTGTACTTTGTGCTGAATTTTGCTGCGATTCTAAAACTGCTCTAAAAAATAAAATATTTTTAAAAGTCAAACACATATGTAGTATATGACAGAGCATTCCATTATGAGGCATCTCCCCACAAGAGATGAAAGCACATGTCTGCCAGCGGCTTTGTGCACGTGTTCCCTGCGCTGTCACACCCACGTGCCCCAGACTCCCACGTGACCAGTCCAGGGCTTCACTAGCAGGTGGATGGAGAAACCGGATCTGGGCATCCATAGACTGGAGCACCACCAGACAAGCAGGAGAGGAGCAAAATGCCAGCACATGCTAAACACAGAGTAACCACAAAATGCTATGCCGTGTCACAGAAGCATGATATGATGCTGTACATTGGATGGCTCCATTTATGAGGACCATCCAGAAAAGGCAAATTAAGAGAACAAAAAAAATATATTTGCTTAGGGCTGGAGGTGAGAAAGAAATTGACTATAAAAAGAATATTTTGGGGGTGAGGAATGTATTCTGAAATTGAATTTTGAAAATTGAGTTGCTCAACTCCATAAATCTATTTAAAATCTTTCAATTGCATACATAAAATGTGTGAATTTTATGGTATGTAAATTTTAACTCAACAAAATTGTTTAAAATTTATAGCAAATTTTTGGCTATTTACAAGCTGATTCTAAAAGTCAAAGTGAAACTCAAAGGGCCTAGAATAGGCAAACCAACTTTGAGAAAGAAGAACAAAATCTAAAAGTCTAAGGGCTAATACTAACTGATTTTAAGACAGAGTAAAACTACAGTAATCAATATAGCATGGTATTTTCATCAAGAGAGAAAGAGCAATAAAATTGAATATAGAGTCCAGAAATATATTCACCTTTATAGAGACAAATTATTTCTGACAAAATACAAAGGCAATTCAGTGGAGAAAGAAGAGTCTTTCAAAAGGTTATACTGAAATATTGAATAGCCATATGCAAAAAGTGGATTTTAATCAATACATTGCACCAGATATACAAATTAACCCAAAATTGGTCATAAAACCAGTATAAAACCCTAATAAACTTTTCAAAGAATTCATAGGAGAAAATCTTTGCGACCTTGGGTTAGGCAAAGATTTTTAATATATAATACCAAAAACAAAATCTATAAAATAATAAACTGGACTTCATCAAAGTTAAAAACATCTGCCTTTTGAAGGACACTGGCAGGAAAATGAAAAGGTAAGGCACAAACTGGGAAAAATTATTTGCAAAGCATAATCTGATAACTGACTCGTGTTTAAAATATATAGAGAACACTTAAAACCAAACAACAAACAAAAAAAAAACAAAAAAACGTGAAAAAGACCAAAAATTTGAACAGATGCGTTGTTAAAGAACATATCTTGGATTTCAAATAAGCACCTGAAAAGATGCTCACCATCGATACACTTAACAACGTTGGTGGTCCTCGAAATACTTAACGCTAAAGAAATTAGATGAAAAATCATATACAGTGTATTACTCCATTTCTGTAAAAGTCTGGCGTGGGCGAACTAAGCTGTCGTGACAAAGCTGATCATCGGGTTTCTGGCGAGGGAGAAGCAGCAGCTCGGGAGGAAGGGGTCTAAGAGGACGTAAAAAGATTTCCGCGATGATGCCCAAGATTGGTGTCTTGTGATGATGATAGTTTCACAGGTGAGTATGTCAAAAACTTGTCAAATTGTGAGCTCTAACCAGGTACATTTATTGTATGTAATCTCGATAAAGCAATGAGGAGTATAAGATGATTTTAAGAGGCAGTCAGCCGCCACGTCAGGCCGGCCTGGCAAGGTTCGTAAGGATTTGAACATTATAACAAGAAGAGGAAATCACTGAAGCATTATAACAAGGAAGACAAACATTGCAAATGCCTGTATTTGTGGGTGAAATTAGGAGGAAACAGGGCAGATCGTTTTCCTTTACAAGCAGAGTCATCACGCTGATGGGAGCAGGGGGTGGTCCCTCAGGAGCTGAGGTGACCCAGTTAGGGGACGAGTAATGTCTGGTGTCTGGAGAGCCGTGACTGGGAGCAGCACGGTGGCCCCGTAGAGTGTGTGTGTGAGGTCGGGCTGGACAATGAGTAGGGGAGGAGCCGCCTGGCTTCACAGTGTGTCCACACCTGCCAGTTTCAACATTCCCTTTTCAGTCATCTTGGTCCCATCGTGCTCCAGCCAGTTTACTTCACACAAATCTTCTACTCTAAAGAGAGATGGTACGGCATCAGTCATTTCCTAATGCTCTCCATCAAGACTTTATGAGAAGTTAAAATTAGCAGTAAGCCGGAAGGAAGAAGACACTGAACTATCACAAATGGAGCTGAGCTCCAGTAGAATGTGGGTAATTAATGATAACTTTAACAGATAATTAAAGATTCTTGTACAGTTTTCAAGTACGAATGTAAATCAGCTACATAAAGCCAAGGTCCTGACTCAGCCACTGACACAACGATTTCACCTTCTCCTTCCTGGCAATTTACTCAGAATAGTCTGTTTTTCCCAAGAACAGAAGGTAAAAGGGACACATCTCTTAATGAAAGCCATTTGTAACAAGAAACAGTCTTTACTTAAGACGGAACTGAAAAGTCCAATAAAGGAATCAGGAAGCTAAACATACTCTTGCCGCTGCAGCTTTCGAAGCTGTCACTGGATCTTGCAGCTGGGATCAGCACTCACACCCAAGTACCTGGAATCCATTGGTGCCCACGAGTTACACTGCAAGGTGCCACTTGTTTGGCCCAGGATTTGCAGGATTTGACTGACACAATGAAAGCTACATTATTAATCCTGTTAGCACCCACGCACTACTAAAGATTTTCCTTTCCCAGGAAACTAGAAAACTTAGTAATGATTTACATGTAAAAAGAGCCCAATTTGGTAATTAGCAAACAGGACTCCACGAAGTAGAGATAAAACCTGAATCTCAGCTTCGAACAGGAAACTGTCTATTAGATTGTTAATGAAGCCTATGAGCTGCCCTAGGGGGAGATTTTTATTACATTAACTGTGTTTAAAATAACATTCTTAAAATTTTGAACTGGAGTGAATTTGTTTTATTTTTAGTCACTTTTTTTTCACTTTATTCACAAATTAACTTTTAAAATTAACTTTTTGTTACTGGACAATTTATTGATAAGGCAAAACTCAGCTTATTGTTTACTGCAGTTTCTCAGTGGGAGAAAGTCAAGGTCATGTGTTGACTGAACATGTGACTTCTGGTTTAGGGGAGTAGGTCTGTTGTAATTCTCTTTCACATTTTAAAAAATACTGTGCTAACAATAACTTTTAAATGTACATTTCAGGGATATGCATTTACGTCACGACGTTTTGAATCTCCTACCACACTGAACACGATGGCCTCGTTCATCGTATATGATCAACATAGACATGTTTTACAGCAGGCATGGGTTAAAAGAGGAGACTTTTGTTTTCCTGCTCTGTCCTTAACTTGAAATGTCACAGTCAAAAGAATGTATTACCCCTAATAATGCCTAAAGTAGTTTATATCCAGTAAATTAATATTTGCTGGATTTCTCATCTTAAGTTTTCACCAGTGGGAGTGAAACATTCATCTTGACTTGATAGTTATCGCCACCACTAAGGTCAGTAACAGTCGACATGACACGCAGGAAAATGCTTCCACCAAGAGCCTTTGGGAACCAGCACGATGAGATGTTTCTTCTGTTTGTAGATAGAACTGCCCACTTAATAGCATAGTATCGATAGGTCATCAAGATGTTGCCAATGATATGTAAAATCAATGGAACATTTATAAACCAGATGGGAGTTGCTTTGGGGGAAATTTTCCACATGAGAATAATTTAACTTCTACTTCCAAGGAAATCTAAACCAACTCTGACTTGGTTTGGTCTTCACTACCTGGGCGCTGGGCTTCAGAGTTCTTGTTCATGGCCACTTGACAACGTCTGTCCTTATGGGACAATCTGGGTGACATTGAGCTCACTCTCTCCAAGACCACAGACAGTGACGACAGCCATTTGAAATCACTTTCCATGTAGTACTCCCTTGTATCCTTCCCTTTGAAGATAACGAGGAGTTTTGTAGGAAACGTGCGTGGATGACCGAGCATATTATGTGTTTATTTCCCTCTCTCCATTCTGAGTAGAGGGCTTTGTCCAGGCATTCATGGCAGCAATGGGAATTGGCAGGCCTAGGTCTCAATCTGTTTACCCACAGTGTCCTCCTGCGGGCTTGTGCAAATTTAACTACCTCAGCCCTCTGTTGCTCCGCAGTGGGGGAGGTGAGGCAGGATCTGACTTGTCCATCTAATAGACTTATGAGTAAACATTTATTTACTTAAGAGGTAATTCTGATAGATAGTTTATTATGGCACATTTAATAGATAACTTTTCCTCCCTCAATGTAGTCTTTTGAATGTGCTTTATGCAAGGTGAAATGAAATTCTTGAAGTGCTATCTGTATTTTTTTCTCTTCATAGAGAGCATAATAAGTGCCAGTGTCACTATTACAAAGAGAACCTGGAACCCATTCTAGTACATCAGAAAGTAAATTGATCCATATTACAAATTTACTCTGATACACAGATACGCGGTCATATTGTGGTTGAGAACCAAGAAATCAAATGATCCCTCAAAATATTTTCAGGACCTGTTTAATGCGACATAATATGGTAGATGCAGTGCGTGACCATGGCCCCCCCTGTCGTACTGGCACTGGCCTCCGATGAGAATTGCATTCTGCCTTCAGAGGCCCTGCCCTTGCTCCGGCTAATTTGCATTTGACTCTCATGAATAGACCTCAGTCTTCTGGTTTTACTAAGAACCAGCTGAGGGCCACTGTGACCTTCGGAAAAGCTTTTTCCATCATGGAGTTGTGTTCTAAGAGCCTGCAGTTTCACCAGGCCACCTTGGTGCAGAGAGGGAAGAGCACACATAGAACACATGCCTATATAAAACCAGCCAAGTCAGTTTTCACATCCAAAATAACTTTCCCCAAAATTTCAATTGTGAAAAGGCTTAAATAACATGTATTCTGGATGTAACTGGCAGCCAAGACAAATCAGATTTAACTGAGTAGGTAGATTTAATATAAACCACTAAGGGAACTTGGATGACAAGCTCATGGAGTCAGGACATTGATCTGTGTAGAGCTGAACCACCTAGAGAGGATTTTGTGGGGAGCTGGCTCTCCTCGCTCGGCAGTGGCCCCCACCGCCTTGACAGAGGACGGTCTGGTACTCCCCGTGGTACCCTTTGCTTGGCCCTCCCCACAGACCCTACTTCAGGGGACATGAGGGAGACTTGACGCCAGGTGAGGTGGGAGGATTTGTGGGGGACCATTTCCCCGAGTGCCTGCTGTTCATGGGAGGCGTTTGCCATTCACTGTGAAGAAGGGCGTCCAGCTGCTCTGACTGTGTCCCAAGCATGGGGAGAGGACACCTGAGAGTGGTCAGAGGAGACTCTGCCCATGGGTCAGGACAGAGAGAAGAAGGATACACGGCCGCAGAACTAACTGAAAGCTGTGTGGGCTCTAAGGGTGACGGCAGCACCTGTGTGCAGCCGATGGCTACAGAGCGTGCAGGACAACGCTATGGTTTTCCAGCTATAAGCCCCGTGTCTGTGACTCTGGAAATGGCACTTGAACGATGACCTAATGAGATTTCAGAGTCTCCCATGAAACACTCGGCCTGCATGCCCCATGGGCAAAATTAAACTAATGGGAAAAGAGTTGGTGGAAACTGGAGCTTCCCAGACTTTCATCTGTTTCTGATTTTTTAACAATTCATTTTGAGGAAAAGCAGCACATTATTTTGAAATGGACAAAAAAATGGAACAGATTATGGAAATAGTCTAGTAATAGGCTAATAATCTGCTCCGTTACGTGATGTAATTGTGTCTTCAGTGAAAAGCAGAGCCAGTCCTCAGGACACCAGAGGACAGCGCAGAGCAGGTCCCATTATGAGGCCAAGAGTCGCGAGAACTGGCCCTTACGTGTGCACAGACTGCTTCAACCGAGGGCCTCTCAATACTCAGTTTGCTTATTTTTCTCAGACGTTAATATTTCATTCATCTCTACAAAATTGTGTTTTATTCCACAATTTTATTCCAAAATTGTGTTTAAAATGTTATGGTACTGACGTCCATATTTTGAAAACAGTACCTACTGACTATTAAAAAAAGTGTGCATTTTGGAAATTCTGAAAAACAAAAAAGCATAAAAAATTTTTTAAATTATGTAGAATCGCTCCTTTTACTGCAGACGCATTCTGTTCTTTAAGAAGCAGGGGTCTGTCTCACTCCACGGATGATGTGCCTTTTGCCTCTGGGGCCTCAGCCAGCAGCAACATCCAACACTTTACAGAGCGAGATTCTACAGAGCATTTCACAAGATGTCAGCTCAGACCAGGAGACCCACGATCACAGCAAAAATTGCACCAAAGTTAAACAGTCAAGAAAGGCTTTTCTCAAGGCCATTGCCACAGAGTAGAGAAGGCAGAACTCCATCCAGTTTGGCCATGAGGAAGCAGAGGCCGGGGAGGGTGTCTGAGGCCTTGGCGAGCAGGTGAGGAGTCCCAGAGGACGGTAATGAGGATGGTGATGGGGGCTCGATCGGGGACGTGTCAGCGCACCTGTTGTTCCTGAGCACGCAGCTGTTCTGTCCGCGGTTGGCCTTCGCAGGAGTGGGCCCCCAGGCCTGAGACAGCCTCGTTCTGCAGTGACAGCTTCAGTTCTTTAACAAGACTTTCCTGTGGTGTGAAGCTTACAAGAGGCTTTTAAAAAACATTTACGTGTCAAAGGGACAGAGAAAGATTTTATGATTACAAGTTTTCTAAAGTAAATGCTCTGAGAAATGGGAGGTCAGGGCCTAGCGCCTGTGTGAAGTTTAGTCAAGCTGACAGGGACATTAGGGCCCTCTTGGTCAGCCTGGTGGATGGCTGGAATGACCTCGTGACAGCGCCCTGGCAGTACAGACTGGCGACAAGACGGGGACCCTGCTCTGGGACGCAGTGCCACCGGCATCACTGGACACCCCACGGTGCCACATCCCCAGCAGGCAGAGCATGTGGTCCGGGGAATGAGGCAGGGAAGTGGGCTGGCCTGGCCCTGCCATCATTCCCTGTGACTCACCTCGGCACTCGCCCCTGAACATTCAGTCTGTGGGTCGAGATGTCCTGCTCCCCAGAAAGCATCGCATCCACATGGGCACGGCCAGGTCCATATACTGTTGGTGGGGGTGCTCGGTCATGTTCTCACACCAAGGAACCAAAAGGCAGCCTGGCTTCTCCACATGGATCGTTGCCCCTGGAACTGGTCAGGGTGGGTCCCGGAAAGTGCACAAGTGCACACGGAGGCCCCACAGCCACCTCGGAGCTGACCATCACACCGTCAGGACAGCAGGCAGGGGAAGGGGTGTCCCCTGCAGCAGGAGGCAGCTACCTCGATGATCGGGAGGAGGGAAGGCTTCCCTGGCAATACCGGTGGTGGCTCAAAGGACCTCGGTCTAGACTGAGGCCATCTCCTGATGGTGTCCATGTGGCGGGGACCCAGCAGTTACCCCCACACACTGCTAAAAACCACTCAGCAGCCGCAGACTCAACCATTTGGCAGTAGAGAGTAGGAAGTTTTCTCTCCCTGTTTTCCGAAACCCCATCCTCTCTGCAACAGGAAGGCCAGTGGGGAGGGCCATTTCCTTGGGTGACACCTCCCCACAGGATGCGCTCAGGCCTTTTTTTTTTTTTTTTTTTTTACATAGATAGGTGATTCCTATAGTTTTCGATATGTTTGCTGAAATCTTGCGTTCTCTAAAACCATGTGGGGAAGAGCAGGTCAGTGTCTACATGCTCAGGGGTGAGTCTTTTTCATTTCTCTACAGATGTGGTCGGGCTGGGGAAAAACCAGCGTGCCAGGACCCGGAGTGGGCGACCCCACACAGCCGCGGGCTCAAGGGGCCTGGCCTGGCTGTTGCTGTAGGGGACAGCTGGAGAGGCTGCCACAGGTCAGGGCCTCCAGACAGGTACGTCTCCCAGGAGGCCCAGGCCAGGGTCTTGAAAGGGATGCTCCACTGACCGAGTGTGCAGACAGCAGCCAAGTGCACAGGCCACGTGGAAGAGGCTTCCGGTTCAGGGCAGGCCTTTGCCAGCAAGGACAGGAGGTGGCAGAGAGAAAGCCACAGCTGGCGGGGTTCAGTGCCACGTGTGTGTGCATGCATGTGTGTGTGCACGTGGGTGTGTGCATGTGCACATGTGGGTGCATGTGTGTGTTCGTGTGGGTGCATGTATGTATGTGCATGTGTGCATGCGTGTGTGTATGTGGTCCACCTCCCGTGGAAGCTCTCGCTGGGGAGGGCGAGGACTCCTGGCCAGCTTGGGCTTTGTCCCACCAGGCCACCAACCTGGGCCCGCAGGAGCATGTGGGAGGCAGCCTCCCACACTGGATGGGGCGGGTCACATGTCCTCCTGTCCTGTGTCCACAGAGTTTATTTCTTCGTCCACCTCCTGCACTGGCCAGACTTTCACTAAAGTGTTGACTGGAGATGCTGGGGGGTGCCCAGATTCTCTCTGTGCCAGGATGCTGAAAGTATCTCCTGTTTCATCAGGAGCAGTGATGTGTAGGGTTTTTACAGATAACTTTATTAAATTCAGCAAGTCCTGCCTGGCAGAAGTTTGCTGAGAGCTAAATCATGCATAAGTGTCAAATTTTATTAAAACCTTTCTCTGTCTCTTTTGAAAAGCTTATATTAATTCCTTTCTGTTAATGCGATAACATCGTTGGCAGCTTTCCAAAGGCTAAGCCAAGCTTGGTTCCTAGGGCCAGTTCCGCAGACGTGCTCTGTTGGTCTGCTGCTTAGCTCTGGGATTGATGTGGTGGCTTTCTCTGGAAGAATTTTACATCTTACGTGCATGGAGAATATGGGTCTCTACTTTTATTTTCTCATAATCTCCTCTCAGGTTTTGTTACTAGGGTTATACTGGCCCCCAAAATTATACTGGAAAGTGTGCTTCCTGTTCTCTTTGTAATAATATTGCTATTATTTCTTTCTTAATAGTTTGGAAAAGTTCATTAGTAAATATCCTGGAATTTCTTTTGTGGGGGGTAGAATGATTTTAATTAATGATTTTAAGCTATGGGATGGGTGAGATTTTGCATATTTTTTTAGTTTTTATTGGTTCTTTTTCAAAGAACTGGCCATTTTATCTAACTTTTCAAATATCTTGCATATATTTGTTGCTCGTGCCATCTTATTATCTTTAATATTTATAGTCTTATCTTATTTTTCACTTCATAAATTGGTAGTTAGCTTATCTCTCTTTTTGTACTGAGCAATGTTTTCTTGGAGTTTAGTAATTTTATTAATATTTTCTAATAATCAACTTCTGATTTTGTGAAAATCACTATTATTTAACTGGTTTCTGTTTTAGTGATACATACAATAACTTTAAAGTTTGCTTTCTATTTCTTTTTTTTAGTTTAATCAGGTCTCCTTTGGCGTCTTTAGAAGGAAGATAAATCATTGGTTCCCACCCTTTTCTTTTTTTAAATATATTATAAATGTCCCTTTAAGTGCTATTTTAATTCATCCAACATAATATTTCAAATAATTTAGTTCAATATATTTTCCGTTATCCACTGTGTTGAGTTACAGAGATTAATGGATTATTTAGAAGGAAATGTGTTTAATTTTTAGTTATTTGGAATTTTTCTAGTTACCTTTCTGTTACTGAATTTTAGCTTAATCCCACTAGTTTTAGAGAGTATGCATTATATGACTTAAATCCATAGGAAGTGGTTAAGGCTTGATTTACATTTCTATGTGCATTTGAAAAGACGTGTATTCTTTAGTTATTGGGCATAGTGCGATACTAGGTACATAGATGCGAAGAGATAAGTTGGTTAATATAATTTTCCAAATCGTTTATAATCATATATATTTTATTTATTTCTTCTATTAGTTTCTTTTAAAAAATGTGTTTTCAAGTTCTAAGCTCAGAATGAGGGTCTGTTTCTCCTTATAAATTTGTCACTATTTTTGTTTTCTATATTTTAAACTATGATATTAGATACATAACAAATTTAGATTCGTTATATCTTTCTGTTGAAGAGTACCTTTATTATTAAACATTACTCTTTAACTTTTTATTTTTAAAGTCTGTGTTTTCTGATGTTGGAATATCCTTATTCTTAAACGCTCTTTCATCTGTTATTAATACATCCAGCCAAGATTTCTGTTCAGTAGCATCTGGTGTATCTTTTTTCATCATTGAAATTAACTTTGTTCTTGTATATAAAGTGGGTCCATATAAACAATCTATTGTTCATTAACTAGGTTATGGAACATGATAATTTTTGCCTTTGAATTCTTGTTTAGGCAATTTAGATTTTTTAAAACTTTTATTTTAAAATAGTTTTATATTTACAGAAAAACTGAAAAGATAGTATGGAGTACTCTGCATCCAGTTTCCCTTATTATTAACTTGCATTAAGGTGCTGGATTTGTTAAAATTAATGAACCAACGTCGATACCTTATTACCAATAAAAGTTCACACTTTACTCAGATTCCTTTAATTTTCACCTGGTCCTCCTTTTCTTTTCCAGGGCCTCCTCCTGGATGTCACACCAGCCATGTTTCCTTAGGTTCCCCTAGTTGGTACACTGTCTCTCAGTCCTCTTATTTTTATGACCTTGGCAGTTCTGTAGAATGTCTCTCAACTGGGATTGTCCCCCACGTGATTATACTGGGGTTATGTTTTCTGGAGGAAGACTGCAGAGGTACATGCTGTGCCATGGAGGTACATACTGTCAGCGTGACTTACTGTCCCCATGGTGCTGGCCTCGGTCCCCTGACCTGGTAGCTTGGACATTTTGCTTCAGGCCTGGAGGGCAGAGGGTCCGCGGAGGTTACGTGGGCTGGTTCTGCGATGCAGACGTGTTTCCTCTCGCACGTGTACCAGTGCGGTCTTGAGGATATTCACTCTGTGCTTCATGTGTGGTCGCTCAAATTGTTCCAACTTTGGCCTTCTGGAGCACTATCAGTTTTCTCCTGTGTGGCTGCGACATGTCTCTGTTGCAGTGAGGACATGTCCAGGCCAGTGTTCGTATTCCCGCCTCGGTCTCCAAGTTGCCCGTCCCTCCAGGGAGAGGCTGTTTATGTGTGATGGACGTGGTTTTGTTGCTGCTTCACTTGTTCCCTGACATGTCGCCTTCATTTCTTTCTCCTCTTACGACAATTAGGGATTTTTTAATATTGCTTTACCTTGCTCGGTTGCCTTTTTTTGCAGCATGCCCTTGTGTATTTTTATCAGTGAAACGAAAGATTTCAGTACACTCCTAGACTTATTAGTGCCTATCTTAAGTGATGTTTTTCCCTTAAGCGATGCAGAAGCCTCACAGCAGTGTACTTTGGCTAACTGCATCCCACCTCTGACAGTCCTCCCATGTCATTATTTTATTCTACGCGGTAGGAATCTCACAAGTTCTCAACAGCCCATTTTCTCCACTCTTGCCTATACTTTCACCCTTCCTGTTGCCCTTTTTCCTTCATGCAATTCTGTTCCTCCTGCTGGAATCATTTGCCTTCTGCCTGAAGAACTTCCTCACTGTTGTGTTAGTATCTCAACTTTTGTTGTGTCTGAAAATGTCTATTTTGTCTTCATTTCTGAGAGACAGTTTTACTGGGTATAGAATTCGTGTGAGAAGTGTTCCTTCAAGCACTCCAGAGATGTCCTTTCTTGTTCTGGCCGTTAGCTTCTCTTGAAAAGTCAGCCCTCAATCCTATTTTTGCTACTTTGAAGATATTTTGAGTTTTTTTCCTTGCGCTTTAAAGATTTTTTTCTTTGTCTTTGTTTTCAGCAGTTTTCTTTTGATGTGCCTGGTTGTGGTTTTCTTTATATTTTTTTCCCTTAAGGTTACTGAATTCTTGAATCTGTGGACTGAAGACTGATATGTTTTGGAACAGTTCTCAGTCCGCATGTCTTTAAATATTCTACTGCCTCCTCATCTCTCTTCCCTTCCCTGTAACACTCTGGTTACGTGCTCATGATGGTTAGTGTTATGTGTCGGCATGATGGAGCTGAGTCGTGCCCAAGTAGCTGGCGTGCGTTGTTTCTGAATGTGTTCGTGGAGGACTGAACAGAGCCAGTGGGCAGCAGGAGGGTGGAGCTGCCCCTCTGCGCAGCTGAGATGTTTGCTCCTGCCCACGCCGTTGGTGCCCCTGTCCTCCCACGGGGGCTGTGCCCATCCCTCCCCGTCCTCTGGCTTTGAACTGGTGCTGGATCACAGCACCTGCTTTCCTGGGTCTCCGCCTGCAGACAGCGGAGCACCTCAGCCCCAGCAGCCACGCGAGCCAGTTCCTATGAGAAGCCTCATGTGTGTCAGATATCTATCTGTCCTGTCGGTTCTGTGTCTCTGTAGACCTCTGATTAAATAATTTATTTAGAGCTTTTCACTGTTTCTCATGTGTCTCCTTCTTTGACACAAATAGAAGGTGTTAATAGGGTATCTGAAGACTAGAAATTTTCCAAAGAATTATGAACAATAATACCATTAATATTTGAAAATATTATTAATGAATATCAGAATCCCTTGATAAAACTTTTCTACCTAATATTAGAACAAGAAAAGGATAGATCTTATAAACTCTAGATGTTTACCTACGATATTCATTTTTAATATAGTGTTCTGATTATTGGAGGTGGCTTTGTCATTTCAGTTAAATTACAGAGACACTACCTGAAACCACAGTTAATTTCTGCCAAAAACTGTCTTTAATTTTATAAGCTAAAGATTTAATTCTTACATGAAACAACACAGTTGGTTGAGTAGCAGGCCATTATTTGTCCTTGGCAAGACAAGGCAGGTTTCTTAATCGTAAAAGTTATTTGAATGTACTCAGTGAGCGTCAAATTGCTCTAAATGGCCTGTCCTGTTATAATACAGATATATTAGCTTTCAGCCACGTCCTCTATTCCAAGCTATAGCTTGAGCTGTCTTTGAAGAAACGTCCTTTTCTAATAAAACGAAGTCTAGACTAATGTTTCTTGCTCTCTTTCTCATATAATGTACTTTCTTTTGATAACATTCCAGATGATGAATAGCATCCTGTTAGTTTAATATCTAAATATCTATGAGTGTGTTTGTATGAACACATACATAAAAACATTTATATGGCTTACCCCGAAAGGAGAAAGATAATTACTAAAACTCTCTCTGCCTACACATGAGTGATTGCCCTCAGGTAGCCAGGAAGAAAATAGGAACAGTTAAGTGTGTGGAGAGGTTAGACTGAGCTAATGCTTAGGCAGCATTAAGTAAATGTGCTTCTGTGTGTGTATTTTGTACATTGGCTGAATCATCCTCCAGTATTTTACTCAACCTAGAATGCCCTTTCTCATAAATATACTAAAATTCCTCTAATCCTCTATATTTAACTTTTGGTCAGAACATGAATCTGTGATGTGGGACAAGTAGATCAGATTTGGCATCAAACAGACCTGATTTTGAGCTCTGTATCTATCATTTGCTATTGGTATGGCGTGGGCAAATTAATTCCTATGCACCTCAGTTTCCTCGTCTTGGAAATGTGAGTTATAATGCCTCACTAAATTGTTAGATGAAAGTATTAACATAGATGTGTACAAAGCACCCAGCACATTGCAAGTGTCAAGATCAATAATATTAATATAGCTAATATCGACATGACCCCTACAATTCCATTTATAAAAATACGGTGTGCTTTTATATGAAGCTGCTACAGCTTCTCTAAAATGTACACTTCTTGAGGCAAAGAGAACTGAGTTCCTTTTTTTTACAATAATTAATTTAGAGAACAAAGTAATTCACTGGTATTTCATAATGGCTGGTAGAATTTTGCCTATTGAACTTCATGTGTTTCTTGTGTAATTCCTCATCCACTGACTTCTCATACCAGTGAAATAGCTGCCTCCGAATGAAAAGGTCAACTCTCGAGAACGTATGAGATTCCATGTGGGAAATTGGATGTGCCCCAAAGCTAATTGTGCCAGATAACCTCTTTAGTAAAATCTTACATCTCATTTCTTAGAGATACGTTATAAAACAACACACTTTCTTTGGTGCAGGGAGGAATGAAAAAGATCTATTTTTTAAACTATAGAAATGTTAAGTAAATTAAAACATTAAAATAGGTTATCTTAAATTGTAGTTCTAGCTGTCTCTTACATTCACCCACGTGCACATGTGTGTGCACATACCCACACACATGCCAACACACCATAACAAGCCTGCCAAACTTAATAACAAATTATACTTATAATTTATAACAACTGAGGAAAAGTGTTTTGTTTAGAGGAATTCTTCCTCCCATATCTCTGACAGACCATCACATTTTGTGTGTTTTTATTAGGGTACAATTCAGTGGCTCTGATTTCATTCCAGTCTATTTTCTGTGTGAAGTTGAAGAATACTGTTTTTTAGAAAAGGTGTCTTTTCCTTGAAAATATATTTCTTGTTTTTTTTATGCTTTTGATATTAAATTTCATAACCCACCAAGCCTAATTAATATATAAGTTCCAGATAAAATCTAGCCTTCTAGGAAAAAACATCTTCACTTTTGGCAGCAATCAAAGCTCAGGAGTCTCCAGTTGGCTATTCTTTAGTGCTCCCTTGCCTCATTAATTGTCAGACAGAGAGTGGCTCCTTCTGTCTGTGGTCCCTCGAACTCAGGATATGGCCCCTTCTCTCAGCCTGGATGATGGCTTGAGCTGCTGCCACATCCCAGTCAACAGAAGGAGAGAAAGGAGAGAGCAGACCCCTCCCCTCAGGGGAGCAGGCTGGAGCCTTGCTGCCCCTTCCACCCAAACATTGCCCTGATGTGGTCACATGGTCTCCCCCCAGGTTCAGGGGGTGCTGGGATCTGCAGTCTTTAGTCAGTTTCAGCATATCCAGCTTAAAACCGAGGCAGGCAGCAGAGCAGGGAGGAGCAGGGACAGCCTAGCCACTAAAGGAAAAGGGGTAACAGATATTTGCAGACAGTGGCCACGTGTCACCAACAGTTGTAAAATGTACAATTAACTTATATAGCACTGAAGAGGAAAAAAAATCTTCAGTAAGCCATGACACAATGAGTTCATTACCTCTTAGTGTTTCCTATCTTTTGCAAATGTTCTCTTAGACCTGTTTAGAGATACATGTGGTTCAGCTTTGATGGAATTGTCAGTTCCCATGTTCTGCACTCGGCACCATGCTTGGCACTTCCAAACGTTACACAGATATTGTCTTATCATCACCATTTCCTGACAGTGGAGGCCATGGCTGAGGAGCCATGAGACAGAGATTCGGGGCTCAGGGTATTTTGATTCTCAGTCCGGTGCTGGTTCTGTGGGCTTCTGCAGTTCTCAACAGTTCATGGAGCTGCATGGTTATGGTTTGAGCACTTTTCTGTACGTATGCTGTACTTCGATTAAAATACTATTTAAAAAAATAGGCTTCTGATGCACCCACCATCCACTGCTGTGTGCCTTACACACAATATTTACTGTAGCTAATTAACACTTTTGTGTGGCGCTGCTCACCAATCTTTAAGCTTTTTAAATTATCTTTTACTTAAAAACAGATTGTTTTCATGATTCATTTTGTCAGACTCTTCTTCTTGAATTTTTTCCTTTCAATTTCTTCTAATAACAACTTAACAGTATCTTTCATTTTCAAATATGCATCGAAGAGTTTTAAAGCATACTGATGTCCATCAAGATGCTGGATTTTTAATGTCAGGGATTTCAATGAATAGAATCATAATATGATTTAAAATATAGCTGTCAGTGGGAGAATAAACTATTATGCAATGTAATGATAACATTACTGTTTTTTAAATTAGACCATATTGCTCAATGCTCTGAATTGAAAAGATTTTTAAAATAAAATTAAGTTATGTTCAATTGTTGAATTCATGATCAACTAAATCTCAAATCTCTCCTGTACGTTTTTGGCTCTAGTTTTAATTGTACGCTAAATCACGCACGTGTGCATCCCCACACCGCACCATCAAAAGCTCGTTGATGTAGTGTTGTTCACATTGTGCCCTCCGGGACGTCCCTGCTTCCTGAGCTGGCATGTCAGCAAGGGTGAGGCATCCACGGGACGCCTGATTCCCCATCTGGTGCCGGGGGGGGGGGGCGGGGGAGATGCGTGTGGGCCGGGCCGCCCCACCTGCCCCACGTCCCCTTGTCACTCACCCGCAAACTTACCGACACTCACAGGGACACTCAAAAGCACAAGTGCAGGGCAGTCACCACTCCATGCCACATTCCTCCTCGTTTAGTGCCAGGATCTACATGTGTGGAGCGGTCCGCGTGCCCACACACCATCTGGCCAGCCGTCCTGGCTGGTGGGACTCTGGAGGGTGTAGTGTGCTCTGGAGACACGCCTTTATGTAAGCTTGGCAGGGTGGCGTGGCTGCACAGATACCGTTAGGTGACCTTCACAGTAGGGTGCCGCCACCTGTCTGCCCTCTCATACAGGTCCCCTTCGCCACCACCACCCCCCGTCTTTTCTGAGAGCTCGCATGTTGTTAGCAGGATATTTCCACGCCCGCTCTGCTGACTCCTTATCTCTTAAGCAGTTCTGTCCTCGGGCCCAGGCAGGAGTTTATTCTGGTTCGGTGATATTATCCTCCCATCATCCAGCCAGCTCCCATCCTCTGCACCATCTGTTGGCGATGCATCTTCATATTGTGCTGCTACCAGGAGAGTATTAAACTGGAGCTCTTGGCTTGCTGGATAAGCACATTATTTTGACTGCAGGAAGCCTTGGAGTCAGTTTATTGGTTATATTTTCAAGGGTACCAATTTTTTAAAAAGCTTCAGCATTAATGTGTTAAAACCAGGAATTATCTACCCTTGTGTTCTAGATATGTCTTTTTTCAACAGTAAACACTGATACCAACATTCAGATTATTAGTTGTTTCTTTGTCCTTTACAACAGGGCACCAACTACGTAGACCGTCAGATAATTCATAGGAGGGGTGCTCTTTCTAACTATTAGATTCCAGAGAGTTGAGGAAGCTGGACTTGACTCAGAGACGGTGGAATGAAGTGACAAGGACGATAAGACACCACACTGTGGTCTCCGGTTATAAAGGTCCCGTAGAGTTCCCATCATTTAACCATCTCTCAGGCCCCCTGATGATTCCCGTGAGTCAGCGCGTTCACACGTAATGGTGTGTGAGTCAGTTGTGAGGGATTCTCCCATTTCACTGTTTCTCAATCTAAATGCCATCCACTCAAACTCCACTCTCCACCCAGAGAAGAGTGGTGCGTCACAGAAGCCAGCCTCACAGGCACAAGCACGGGGGGCAGGTGGCAGTGAGCATCTGGAGGGCAAACGGAAGACTCCTGGCCCCCACCCCAAGCAACGAATTTAAGAGTCAAAGAGACTTTGTAGACAAGGTTTTTGTTGTACTTGGGATGTGTCACATTTAGTCCCTGTGCTATGGTAAGGGGAGTTCCGTGGCCAGTTTACATGTTGTCGTTTGTTAGTGATATGAGCAAACTATAGTTTGCTCATATCACTCCCTTTTTATTTATGACGTAAGTAGTTTTCATTTCTTTGTTTTTATAGAGAACATAACTAATAAATATTCCTGTCTTTTTCCACTTCTATATTGATTTCTTTGGAAATAATTCTAAAACATTTATCACAACAATTTTAAGACTTCTGATACATAATGACATAGTTGCCCATTAAAAAAATGTGCCAAATTACACTAACACCAGCAATGTGAGTGCATGGCTTTTCAAACTGTCACCAACACTGGGCGTGAGTGCTGTTCTATCTTTGCCTATTTTATTGCAGCATCTTTAGACTGATTACAGTTCCGCATGTCAGTCATATTTGAGTAAAGTGTAAATAGCATGCAGGCATACGTCAGGGGACCAAAACCTGCTCTGTATGACGGGGTTGTGTCTACACCGCGTGTTGGGACAGTCGCCCATGGGTCTCCACCACGTCCACATGTTCCCTGACAACTTCTGTTCGGCATCTAGACAATGCAGGGAAGTGCCCTGGGGGCAAGGCCAGCAGGTGCGTTAGCTGCAGCTTTAAAGGGAGGAGACTTCCGGAACCATTTCCCCAGCGGTGACAAAACCCACTGCATGTGGACATGCCCTCCGCCCCCTTCCCCTCACCAGGAAGCATAGGTGTAAAGGGCTGAAACATGTCATGTGCCTTAGTATGATTTCGGAGTCTTCTCTTCATAATTTCAGTTTTTTTTCGTGGTCATAATTAATGCTGAGTGAGGAGCAGCTTTCTAGAAATTAATGGAAAGGTTAAATTTACAATAATAATAAAATAGAAAATTATTGATATTTATATGCTGAATATTGTAGACATCTCTTTAGAATGTGTGCATCATACGCCACTTGTGATACTCCTAAATTAATCAGGCCTTTGTCATTTCTAATATTTCTGAAAACACAAAATGCTAATTTATAAAGTAGAATTTATAATTTTATCTGCAGAATAAGGAGCAATGGAACCATAATGACACTCTTATTTTTTAAGTGTCTACTATATGCAAAATATTGTAATGGGTAAAGCAAAGATCACATATAAATGAAATGCATCTTTTCTCTCAAGGAATTTATAACTTACCAGAAGCAGTGAAATAGACTTGTACACAGCCGATTACTACCCAGAAGCTTTTGCTAGTAAAGGTATGTTATTTTGCAGTCTTGAGGAGGGATCATTAATTCCACCTAAAGGAACTAAGGGACACTCGTGGGGAGCTGGCCGTAGGGCTGGACTGTGAAGGAAGGCTGGGGTACACCCTCGAAGGATGACAAAGGGGAATTTCATGCAGGGAACAAGGAACCAGGACAGGAAGCGCAGAGTATCTTCGGAGAAAGCCAAGCTGCCCCGAGTGCACCACGTGGATGGGACAGAAACGGAGGAAAGCAGGACGGAGTCCCTTTCTGGCACTGTCTGGTTCACACTGTAGTCCATGCATCCTGGGACAGCTCAGCACAACGGGGCCACCCCAGCACCCACACTGTCCCTGTCTGTCCCCTCCACTGACGTGGATCGCAACTGTTCTGTGAGAGAGAGAAGGGGGAAGTGATTTGGCCTGTGTCAAATCCTAGCATAAACGCAGCATCAATAAATATTACTTCCCTGCCTCAAATTTGTCTGAAAAATTACCAAAACACTAGGTAGATTTTAACTGTACATAATGATGACTTGAATCAAAGAAAATACATCATCACACTGATCTTTGTGTTCAATCATTTTTTGAAAACTTAGTAACGCATAGGTGAAGTAAGTTTTTTTTTTTTCTTTTTTTACATGATTCATGGTGGCTTTTTCACAAGATAACTCTTTTTATAAAAGAGAACATTCTGTACTCTGGCCAGTTCTGTAGCATTTACGCACAATATGTTCAACTCACATGGCTGGCTGTCCAGATAAATGACTCCAACTTTAGGAAATATGTATATATATATTTGCTAGAAAATCTGCAATCTGAGTTGAGTTTTATATGGAGTTCGTTGAGGCAGGGAAATGACAAAATATGAATAATGGAAAATAGGTTTAGGAGTTTCCAAAACGTAAGAGTAACAGTGTGAGTCAGCGATGGTTGTGTTGTTTGTGGTGTAAGAATGTTTGTGCTCATTTTTCATGCTGGTCAGAAACCAGTGTTCTTGTACATCATAGGATTTACAATGGTAAATGGGTTCAACTGAGAGGGGGGAACCCTCAAATTACATCATGCATCTGAAGCCAGATAAAAAATATCGTGTGTGACTGTGTCTTGTTTATGGGCGCTCTGGCGTTTTTGCCTGCCTATGTGTTCAGCAGTGCACAGAAAGAGACCTGTCTGTCTCAAGTTGACACTGGAGGGCCCAGCAAACAAGAGTGCCAGTGAAAAATTCCAGCTGGAGCTCCAAGTTTCCAGCAGACAGTGGTCCATTCGCACCGTTCCATGGGGTGGGCCCATTATGAGTTTCCTACCTTTGCTCCAGTGACTGACGGCTGAGATGTGTTTGACAAAATCACCGGTACCATTTTTTAAAAATGAGAAATTTTGCTTATCCTGTTTTTACGAAATCTGTAATACTGAAACTACAGTTATTTCCAAAAAACCTGCCACTGAAATGACCTCAACAGTCCACTGCGCTGAAACTTCTCGTTTCTTCTGCACTCATGGATTCCCACGGTGTAGGCTGGTCTTGCTTGGTCTCTGCTGGTCTGTGGCAGGGGGACCAGTGGAAACAGAGCTGGAGTTTAGCCGGGTGACAGTGGCCGGACAGCCCTGGATCCTCTGCCCTTTTCATGCAGAAAACCTCTACAGACTCCCTTGCTTGGCGTTTTTCAGAGGTTATAGTTTATGGCTCTGTCAAGAGGATAACGAGCAGTGGAACCATCATGACACTCTCGCTAGCTCGCCCATGTGTGAAGGACTCGGAGGTCGGCCGATGTCTCTGCGGGCATCAGGCAGGGCCTGCTCACTGCGCTGCCGAAGGGTCCCATGCTGGACGTGGCAGGCCTTTGGCGACAGACGGTTCGCAGTCTGCACGCAGCTCTTCCAGGCTCACAAATGCCTCCTTAGCAGGTTTTTTGTGACTCATTTCCATTTTTAAGACGACAGGGATAGCGAGGGAAATTTGCACAGATTTCAAATCTATATTTTGACACTGTGAATTTCCATCAAGATAATAATTTAGCTTCAAAAGTATGGTTAACTAGAAAATGGTTGGAAGCTGCTTCGATAAATCAGACAAATTTTAAGAGATGTGTGCATATAATCAAAACTTGAAATTCTGCAGGATATCAGTAAGATATTTTTGAAGGATTGAAAAGGAATTTTACACATATATAAATCAAATGGGCGTTCATCATAATATTAAGTAGACAAAAAGTGACAATTATGTATAGCTGTGCTTTATGAAATACATTTACTATATACAGGATGTAGATATTCTTCATTTTATGAAAAACATTACTGAGTATTTTATGCAGTGAAATGCAGACAGTATATTCTTGTGTGTGTACATGCATATAGGGGTGTATTGTGGTAATTTTTTAAAAATTTGTGGTGAGGGAGGATGGTGATATGGGGCCAGAGCACAGATTTCCAGATCCTTAGTCTCTGGCTGCCAGGTTGGAAGGCACGCATGGTATCTCAGTCACAGCCAGCCCTGACAACAGATGGAGCAGGAAACCGGGTAGGTGCGTGCAGTGCCTATGAGATGACGTGAAGACTTACTTGCTGAAGTCACCTCTGCTAGGCCAATTACAAATGCTTAACGTTTTTCATTAGCAACACTATTCTTTGCAGTCAACATTCTTTTAGACATAGAAGTATCATGGGGTGGGGTGTGGGGGGGACTTGGAGGGCAAACCATTAAGATAGTAAAAAGTAATGACAGTCACTCTACAGCATAGTTTTGTTACTCAGTGTGTCACCAGAGCACTGAGGCCAGGGACAGGAATAGGGGCTGGAAGAAATTTGTAAGCAAGACTGGGTCATGGCTGGTGAGAGGCCTGATCATGGAGGCGAAGGGTGTCAAAACCACCTTCATCCAACTCAGACTTTTGCCAAAGACTTTCCTATTCTCATCCCGCAAGGACCTTCCATTTTTATAGACGAAGCACTGCTGTGTTCAGAGCAACGTTATTTGAATAGGCCAGATTCGAACGTGTTGAGTCTGAAACAAAATGGACAAGAAGTCAGCAGCTTACATTTCATTCTTTCTTGCTTCATTACCAGCAGCTCACCCAGCACAGGCTTATTTACACCCTCCTGGGGCCCACAGGAGGGAGCATCTTAAAGTGAAGGGAAAGAAATATATGTAATTCCTCTGATAGTACCTTTAAGTTGTTCATATGAGAGCAGCAATTTAACTTTCAATATCCAAGAATATTAATAATTGATACAACTTGCTTAGGAGTAAAAAAATGTTAAGAGGAAGGGTAACGTAGGAATTATAAATATGTTTATTTTACAGGTGGGGAATGTCACCTGGGGCTGGGGACTGCCCGCTCCCAAGCCCATGCCAGACCTCACCTCTGTGTCCCCTGCAGCGCCACGTAGCACCCTGCCACACCCCAAATAGCGAGGGTCTCATTGCCTGTGTCTGCACTGAGTAGCCACTGCAAATTCACAGACGCTGACACGAGTTGAAGCTGAACATTTGCTGTGCCAGGTTCTGTGAGACGTTCCTTCACGTGTTCATCACAGGACATTGTGTTTTAATTCACATGACAGCTGTACGAATTAGAAGATGCCGCTCACAAATGAACACAACAGCCAATTTCTGACCGATCTGCGTCTGACTGCTTGAGTCAATCGCCTGTATAAGTCAGCAGCCTTGGCGTGTGTGCAGTGGGGGGGGGGGGGGGGGGGGGGGGGGGGGGGGGTGCTGGCAGTGGTGACACCGTCTCCTGGGAATTGGAGCAAGTGAATGTCTCAGACAAGTTCTTAGCTACCAGAGACCAGCTAGCCCAGGGAGAGGAACACAGACAGATATGTGTGTTTCTGGTCCGTCCTGAACAAATGCAAAGCTCCGGACTCAGTCCTGACACAGCTAATGGCCTGGCTCCACTTGTCTACACCCCACGGTGGCTGGTGTGCTGTGAGGCCTGCAGTGCCTGTCACCTCCTGCTGACTGTGAACTTGGAAGCTGCTCAGCAGCAGGGCGTGCTGGTCACAGGTGTCAGAGACATTTCCTTTTAAATTTAAGTCCCAAAATAGGATGAGCAGATAACTTCTCACCCAAAAGAGGCACTGTGTGAGCTGGGGAGAGAACAGTTAGCTTCCTGAGACTGCAGAAGCAAAGGCGGACAGTCCAGGGCCAATGGGCGCATGTGTAGGCTCCAGGCCGGCCGGCTGGCGGCGCCATCTGTGTGGTTGGAAACCAGGCAGGAAGTTGCACTCACAGTGGCCTCTCACACAGCCTGCTCTGTACGCATGCAAGTGTGTCCAGAGAGCGGGGAGTGCGATGGTGTCTTCATTACCCCATGAACGTGAGCTTGACCACCGTTTGAGGGGCTACTTTCAGATCCCGGGGACAGATACAACATGAATTAAAAGTGTGAATCCATATTGGCCCTATGTAGTGGACACTGGAGAACAGAAGCAAGTACCCCATAGAATAGGCTAGCTGAGCCTCAAGTTCCAGAGTGTGTGACATAGGGAATGTCTTGGGATTTTGGAAGAAAACCAGTACAGGACAACCTGCTGGAAGGAGGCAGAGGGCGGGCTTGTCACGGGCCGGAGGGCCCCAGACACCTTGGACAGCTCCAGGACACACACTTATGAAGGAAGTTGGAGAGGAGACAGGAGGGGACAGTTAGCGCCACTGAACCAACATGAGCACGACTCACAGCACGTAAAGGAGACCCTGATAAAACTAGTAAAAAAGAAAGAATTTTACAACTCATGACATCGTATCATGTTTTTATTCTATCACATCATTTTTTTTCAGTAACCATACTGTGTTTTTGGACGGTAAACCACAGGCATGCCTCTTCCGTGACTGCGTTGGGTCATGGTGCCAGGGGGTGTCATTAATGGCACTTTGCCATTTGGGGACGCTTCCAGGGACATGGCGGAGGCTCAGAGGTGACGCGGTCAGTGTCTGTGTTCATTGTTGGATGAGGATATCTAAGGCTGCTCATCAGAGGCTCAGGTGACCCCAAGCTGAAGGCATTGCCAAGGTGACAATAGAATCGGGTTCAAAATGACTTTGAGAAGTTGGAAAGCTTGTTTTAAATATGGGATATCTAAGGCGAGGGGGACACTTTCCTGCTGTAACAGACGCGACCCTGAGTGCCACTCCCTGCCTGGGCCGTGGCACCGTGGCAGGACCCTGCTCGGTCACTTGGTCACTCCATCGCTTCTGGTCACTGTGCCAGGAAGGAAGGGAATGTTGCTGGATCCCCACTGGTTCTTCAGACCTTGACCAGACATGGCACATCCCACTTCCTGTCACAGCCTGTGGCCCAAAGAAGGTCATGTGGCTTCACCTGATTGCAAGGGGGCCAGGGCCTGCCATCACACTCTGTGCCCGACGGGGATGACCACAAGTCATGGCCAATAGCACTAGTGTTTGTTGAGAACGACCTTAAAAATATACCCGTGGCTGGCAGAAATCTACGGCCCGAGACAGGGCTGCGCAGTCCCTCCCCACAAGCGCTGCCTGAACCTGTGGGTGATAATTATTTAAATCTGGAACAGGTGGGCAGAGCCGTGTGTATGACCCCAGGCTCACACGAAGAGGCACCAGGCCTGAACACCAGCCCCTCACAGAACTGGCAGCTCCGTTTCACATAAACAGCTGTCACTTCTAAATTTGCTGTGGTGGTGACACACAGTAGCATGTGTAGCCCTCAAGGTCATGTTCCACCATAGTCCAGCTGCTCCAGCGGCTCCATGGTGGCAAGCTGGACATCTTTTGTTCTCAACGTAATGGCCACTTTGTGCCATTTGTGATACGTGGGGTTCATCAGATCTTCTGTTCAAGTGCCTCGAGGCCACCATTCCTGTGGCTCTGCAGTTACAGTGACAGCCTTTACATGCAGCCAGGTCTTTCGAGCACAGTGGGAAGGTTTGATGGTTTCTGGCTTTTTGCTCTCCCCTCTGCTGACCTCACGCTGGAAAACACATTAACGATGCATTCCAGAAAAGTGTTAATGCCGCGGACACTGCTTCACTGTTTTTCAGAAGACAGGACTCCAAGGCAGAGAACCGGGACAAGAAGGGTCCAAGCATGCCTGGGGTTTGCAGGCCTTTTGCACCGCCTTGCTGTAGGAAGCCAGCTCCAAGGGCCGGGGGGGCCAGTGGGGCTGAGGGCCAGGGGTGCTGGGATCCCCACGGCTGGCCAGAGCATGAGAAAGCGCCGTTTCTCAAAGATATTTAATTCTTTGAAATTTTTTCACTGGTTTACACCTTTAGGTGAGTTCCGATACAGTGCTTTTCACATCAGCCTTGAAAACAACCAACAGCTGTGAGCTCTGGCCATGACCCTCTTCTGCTGGTTTGGAGGTGCTGGGCAGGGGTTGGGTGGGCCAGTAGGTGGACAGCCTAGAGCCAGCACAAGCCTGACAGCAGGCAGACTCGACCACGGACACAAAAGCAGGGCTCCAGGCAGGGGCCCTTCAGGAGCCGGGTCCCCGGGGGACCCCCATGTCCCCCACGGGGCCATTGTGGGCTAGCTCGGCTCCCTAAAAAGTCCTCCTTCTGCAGTCGATGGCTGTGTCACTGCCGTGATGCAGTCAGCGCTGTGTTGCATCCCCAGGCTCCCTCTCCTGGGCCAGCACACTGTTTGTCAATCCTTATTTCAACACCAGTATGTTCAAAATTGAATTTTGACTCTTAGATCTCCATATTTAGTCTTGAAGAGAGGAAGTCTACCAACTGTTTTTTTTTTTCTTTCCAAATCGTTTTAGCTATTTTGGGTCCTTGCCATGTCCATATAAATTTTAGGATCAGTTTGTCAATTTAAAGGTGTATATGTAAATAAAAACTTAATCAAACTCTATGTTTTAAATATATGCAGTTTACTGTACACAATGATGTTTTTAAAATATTGGAGACTTCGGTTTTAGGAAGATGGAATAGACATATTTCCAAAACTCAACAGTAAAAAGCAAAAAAATTAAATAGAAAAAATAGAAAAGACACAAACATTTCTCCATAGAAGATGATGCACAGATGGTAAATATGCAACTGAAGAATGTTCTACATCACTCACCACAAGAGAATGCAAATTAAAACAATTGCACATTATTCTGTACCCATCAGGATGGCTGAAATGTAAAGTGGTGACAGTGCAAGTGCTGGCAGGGATGTGCAGATGCTGGACCCCCGAGCATCGCTGATCTGGAAGCCAGTGTGGCCGTTTGTTCAAAAACGAAATTCACAGTTGCTATGTGACTTTGCAGTTGCACTCCTGGGCATTTGTCTCTGAGAAGTGAAGATTTATGATCTTGCAGAACTGTACATGAGTGATTATTCTAGCTTTGTTCCTCAGAGCCCCACTCTGGAACCGACTCAGGTGCCCCACAGCAGATGGATGGTTAGGTATGTGCCCGCCACCGGATACTGCTCGCCAGTCAATAGCTTCAGACTAGTGACACATACACCCTCTGTGTGAAATGCCACAGGCTGAGCGACAAAAGTCAGTCTCAAAAGGTCATGCACCATATGACTTCATTTATATGGCATTGGTGACGTGACGATATTCCAAAAACTGGGAACAGGTTAAGGTTGCCAGGGTTTATGGGGTGGGGGCAGGGGGTGGGTGTGGAGAAGTCAGTGGTCGGTGTGTCTGTCAAAGGAATTGCAAAGAATTGGTGTCATCATCCTGCTTGTGACACTCTGTCAGTCTGTTAGATGTTGCTTCTGGCGGGGGCGGTGTGGGAAAGTGCATGAGATCTCTGTATTAACTCTTACAGCTGTGTGTGAATCCGCAAATACTGCAGAATAAAACGTTAGCATTCCGAGCATCACACCCACAATGCATCGTCCTAACACACGTGAAAATGAAGAAACCACTGACTCCTGGATGTTGTTGTGCGACCCACATCACAGACTTCGCAAACCCCACAGTACGAGGTTGCAGATTTCTCTGTAAATGGTCCTGTGAATTTTAAAGAACATGTTAGGAAAACATCGACTTTAATCGTTCCCCATGTAGTCGCCATTTTCAGTGCTTTTTTTTTTACTTCCTGAAGATCTGACTATAAGTACAGACTCACCCCGCCTCTATCCTTTTTCTGAATGTCAGCACTGTCCCTGTGTTAGTTTGTGTTGCACGTGTGTCTCACTTCGTATGCTGAGTTCGCAGCTGTTACCTGTGGACCAGTTGGTCTGGCAGCGGTCCCTTTGGCAGAGCCTAGTTTCAACACTTTTGTAAGTTCTAACTTTGAGTTAGTCACTTAACCCTAGTTTTCTTATCTATAAAGGGAAAGTTTTTGTCAACCCTCTGTAACTTCTCCTTCATATCTCCCTAAAACATAATCCCATCGTGTACTATAGTTATCTCTTATACCTGAGTCATGCCCCTACACACAGTCACACACACACACACACACACACACACACACACACACACACAGCAAAACTATAATCTCCCCGAAGGACGTGTAACAAGCTTGTGACTACTCAGATATCTTACCTGTCGTAGACATTCCGCGAGTTCAGAAATTAAGTGAAAAGTCATTGGCTCCTCTCATCTTTTTATTTTCCAAATTAGATTATATTAATTTCTTCCCATTTCCCCCCACATTTTTCTTTAATTATCACAGATCCTTTTACTTCTCCATTGAGATCAGAAACATGTGGAGACCATAATAAAAATTAATACTCTCTCCAAGTCCTGACTTAAGCTAGACACGTGGGCAGTGAGATGGTTCATCTGGGCGCAGACCACTGCTATGCATCTGTTGTCAAGTGCTTAAACCCAAAAAACAGTGTCTCGGTGCCACGTTCAACTTCCGGTTCATTCTGACTCTCAGATCTGTAAACTTCAGTCTGTATGGTTCTTGGGTTCCTATGTCTATAAGTAGCTAAAATTTTGGAGGTGTTAAATGTATTTCTGCTCTGTTCTTTGGATCTCCTAGGCAGTGTTTGTTAATTTTGAAGATATTCTGATTATAATTTTGCACCTGGAATTTATGTATAATTTGCTGCCACTGTTTGAAAATCATACTGGATTTATGACATGTTGTCCTATCGAAATAGCGTATCCAGAAATTGCGCTTATAACTGAGGTGGGTGGGGAGATGTGCTTTTTGCTAAGTGTACATGTTTATACAGATATATGAAGTGGTTTATTTTGTAAATAGAAGGGCGTAAATCTGTAATTATCCATAATAAAACATGGCCTTATTTTATGATTCAAATGATTACACCTCTGTGGTAGCAACATTAGGGAGCATTTTCTAGTATCCTGAGGACATGCACCCTGTTTCCACAGCGTGGAAAGAAAATTTGTTTTGATGAGGAGAAGTGACATAAACATAAGCTCTATATGACTATGCTTCGAATTTTTTAAGACATCCTAAAATACCTACCTGTAGCTTTCTCTGGTCTCAGAGGTTACAATTACGAATTAAAGGAAGAAACTGTTTCTTCTCAGATGAGTTGAATTTCTTTTAATGGGATCATCAATAGCAACTATTCTCATTCTGTCAAATATTTACCAAAGAGAAGGGTTGAAATGAAACACATGAAAAATTTAATCATGTGCTGCTCCAGGAAAACAATCTGTATCTGTCCCTTCGTCCCAGTCCAATCTCATTACCAAAGATTTTGGCCTCAGGAAGAAATAACCCATATCGCCATAAATGGGGATCAGCTGTAACAGCATGCCCTGGGCTGGGCCAAGCTCAAGGTGCTTCCTGCCAATGGAAGAGCATCCAAGCGCACGAGGAGCCCGCCATGCTGTGGCCATCATCCACTCAGCCACAAGCCGTCCTTGGATGGCACCTAAGTGTGCCTTTTGCCAACTCCCGACAGAGGCAGGTGAACTGCTTCTCCAGTCAGATGATAAAGAAGCAATTACATTTTTGGAAGATCATGGTGAAATTTTGTTGGCAAAGAGATGTTCCCAAAATGTCTGTAGCAATGTCTGTAGATTGCATTTTAGAAAATACCTTCCAACTTTAGATAATGGAGCAATCCAATACATAAAATTATTCTGAAGCAATTAAATTTAATGTTTAGAAACACAAGTTGGAAAGCGAGTGCCCCTTTGTCTGCTTGCCAGCTTCTGTGTTGATTTTTGGGTGTGGGTCAGGGCAGGGCACGGCCATGGAGAACCCGCAAAGGCAGAGTGGAACCCTGGCTCCTGACTGTCGCTTTCCTCTGTGATGTAGGAACCTGATTAACTCCACGAGGAGTGAAATAGAACCACACAGAGTGTAGCACGCTGAGAGAAAGGCCTGAATCTTGAATTTAAACAGGTGTTCATGTAAATACAGACTTTTGATTGAGGTAAAATTCACGTGATGCATAATTAACCATTCTGAAGTAAACAGTGCAGTGGCATTTGGTGTGTCATAGTGCCGTGCGACCTGTCCACCTGTCCTCATTTCCATCATGCCAGAGCATCCCTCCTTGTCCCCTGAATCCCACCAGCCCCTGACAGCTGCCCTTCTGCTTGTTTCCCCAGTGGATTTACTCATTTTGGATATACCGTGTATGTGGAATCATGCAACACGTGATGTTTGGTGTCTGTCTTCTTTCTCCTAGTTTGGCGTTTTTGATGTTCATCTATGTTGGCACGTCAGTCCTTCCTGCCTTCACACGCTGAGAAATGTCCCACTGTGTGTGCGTGTGTGCATGTATGTGTGTGTGTGTGTGTGTGTGTGTGTGTGTGTGTACTCGCTTACGCATCCATCTGCACGAGCACTTGGGCGATCCCCCAGCCTGGCCATTGTAGGCGGTGGACACCCCCGTGCTGTCCCATCCGAGGCCCATGTCCAGCCCTGCAGGTGAGCTTTGGGGTTGGACAGCTGGCCGCCCCGCAGCAGCATGGAGCAGCTCTGAGGGCCTCGACAGCCCTCCGTGGGCCTCACTGGCATCGCGCCCAACGGGGGTGGAGCTGCGGCCTTGGCCCCAGGCTCCCCCATCGGTTCTCCTCACAGACCGCGCCTTCCCCAGGCAGCGCCAGACACAGACGGCACCGCCACAGCCACTGCAGATGGCCCTGGACGTGTCCTTGCCCATTTTTCTTTCACAGGATGCACAGCGGGTCTCATACTCGATGGACGCGAGGAAACTGGGGTCAGAGGTTCAGACTCGTTTGCTGATGGACGCAAGGAAACCTGGGGTGTGCCCTCACCACTCATGGCTCCACACGGCGTTCATGGTGCTCACACGTGGTGTCACGGCGTGGAAAACAGGGCACACTAGGGAGGGAGCTCCTGCTGATGAACCCCGGAACATAGACGTAAGCAATGTGAACCCCGGAACACAGATGGAGACGACGTGCCCAAGCGCCTTTCAGACGGACGCCTCGGGATGCACTGAAGCTGCGTGGCAACCCCAGTCCCTCTGCCCTGTGCTGCAGCTCCGGCGTCGGGCTCCCCCATGTGTCCCGGGGGCGCCATGAGCCGCTGACTGCGGCAGCACCGGGGAAGAGCTCAGAGTGTGCGGCGAAGGGTGTGACACACAGACGCGCGTGATCACCCTGCTCAAGGCCACCACAGTGGCCAGCGCCGGGCGAGAGCCGGGCCTCCAGCGAGCACCCCACTCGGAAGTGGGGCATGGCGGCTCCCACGGACTGGTCAGCGCTCCCTGTGGAGAGCTGCTTCGCTTTTTAGAAAAAGACATCATGTCTGAAACGACACATGGGCACCAAGCCGCCCAGTCAGAGCTGCGGGGCACTTGAGAAGGGACCGCCTCAGGTCAGGCCTGATGGGTCTGCGGTGCCCTTCCCACGGCCTCTGCCTCTGCGTTGGCTCCGACAGCCCCGCATCCTCCCCAACACTTCTGTCTGCCTGTCAATGGCCTCCCAGGTGTATGACACAGCTGGAGTCGTGTGCAGCCTGCGCGGAGTCACATGTAATCATGTCCCCTTCTGCCCCTGGCCCTCCCTGCCCAAGGACGAGGCCGCATGGCCTTTTCTGGGTTGGAAGGTCAGTGTCGTCAAACCGGAGGCAGGTGGCGGCGAAGGCGCCATGCCAGGAGGACCTTTGGTACAGGCAGCCTTGCTGAGTCAGGGGTCCCCCCTCGCGCTCCCTGCCCTCTGCCCCTCGCATTTGCTTAGGGCACCCCGGGCTGGAGGGTGCTAAGCAGTGATCTCTTTCTGCACGTTCTCACGGAGGGAGGCACCCACGCATGCGTAAAAATATGGTGACATTTTCGTAGATAAGTCCTTTCCCAAACGATTGTCCCATGTCATCACATGTGACTATTTCTTCTCTGTCCAGTGAATTCAAGTAAGGAACGTGAATTCTGAGTGTCAGGAACTCTTCCAAGTCCACTTAACTCTTGTCATGCAAAAAGGTGCGGACGTGAGTCCTTGAGCGTGGATATAGCACTTCATCCCATTGACTCTTCTTAGATAAATGACAATGTGACTGTAAATAAACAGCAAACAGCATGCATGCCAAAAGCTTCAGCTGTAAGAATTTGAATTAAACTCACCTCTACTATTTGTACAACAAAGTCCCTCATGCTTTCCAAAAGACCAAACCAAAGGAAAACACACACATATGGTTGTGAAATATTTCAAAAACATGTGACCAATGGTTGTGTGAACTTGACCTACCCACTTTTTTAAAATTGCACACTCATGGGGGTACGAGGAGGGATTTAAGTCAGCTGCAGCGCTGCCATCAGTGACTTCTCCATCCTCTGCATTGCTCGACTTTCTGTGTGTACAGTAGATAAAGGCCCTGGCCGAGCTCACCATCCACAGCGTTTTGATTACTTACTTTGAAAATGGCACCGATAAGTGTCTGTCATGAGATTTAAAAAAAAAAAAAAAAAAAAAAAAAGAAGTGGCAGTCTGCACCCACAGAGCCGCACCTGTGCAGACGCAGGGGTGTGCACGGGTGACACACAGCAGGGGGCCGGTACAGCTGCTCACCTCCCTGAGTCCTGAGTCCCAGGTCCCGGGGTGGCCTCTGACAAGTGGAAGTGAATCTCTTGAGGCAGCAAGTTCCCCAGAAGCCGAAGTGCAGAGGGCTGATCGGCAGCTCCCTCCCTGCCACTCCTCCTGGAGCTGACCTGGCCCGGACTGGACAGGGTTAAGTCTGTCCCTGTGCACACAGAGCACAGTGGATAGACATGTGTGTAACTGTGAAGTGACCCTGAGCTGTCTGGCACCCACCTGGCTCCACGTGGTCTCACAGCCTTACTGATGGTGTTCCCTATGCTGCACTGCACACCCTGTGGCTACTTTGTAACTACCAGTTTGTACTTCTCAATCCCGTCTGCTTTTCACGGGATACCCCAACCCCCTACATCCACATCCCTTGGTTTGTTCTTGTACGTGTGAGTCTGTCTCTGTTTTGCTCCTTTGTTTATCTTGTTCCTTAGATTCCACATGTAAGTGAGATGATGAGGTATTTGTCCTTCAACTTGGAGACATTTATTTTTCATCATAGTGGGGTGTAACTGAGCGTGGCTGAGGATGCACAGCCAGATTGGGGAGTTGGTTCTGACTCAGGAGATGCAGTCTGGGTGCTGAGACAGTTTAAAGTGGGGGGCCTCTCCGGAAGCAGGCAGGGGTGCAGCGGGGCTGGCTATGGATGGCAGAAAGGAGGATGCTGGGGGTCAAATAAGATCCAGGGCACTTGAGCACTCCAAATGGGGCCCAGGGCGCGTCGAGCATCAGGATCAGCCTGGGGACAGTGCTCGGAGAGGATTCCATGCCCTGGGAGACGACAGTAAGCAGGCATCCACGTCAGTCCTAAAGAAGAATTCCCTGGACAGAGAGAAATAAATAAGAACAAGCAAAGCAACTCGGAACAAAAGATGGGTCCAGAAGAAAGCACCTTAAAGAAGCAGAAACGAAGGAAGGACGTGAGACTCGGGGAGACACGGCAGCCCATTCCGGTGCTCAGGGCAGGGGGTCTAGGGGAGTAGCGGCCGATGTTCATCAAGTGCCTTTTGAAACTACCTCCGTCTGCCCTTCGGGAGCATAGCGGGTGCCCTGGCCCCTTCATAAGCCCCCTCAGTCTCATCTTGCTAATGACCTTCTGCGCAGGCCCAAGGTCCAGGTGTAGAAAGGGCCTTTAGAATGAGGTTCCATGGGCGCCCCCAGTCAGAGGGTCTGCGACCTACGAGGCAAGTCCCCAGCCTCTGCGCACACAGAATATGCAGAGTCAGAGGGGCCTGAGGCACCTGCCGAGACCCCCCAGTATGGGGCCAGCTGCTCAGCATGTGGTTCCATGCAAAACCAAAGTACAGGCCCTGAGGCAGTGACAGCGGAAAGTTGAATTAAGCGGAGGGCCCTCTAACTGCAGGGTCCTTCACAGAAGCATGGGCCAGCCCCGAGGCCGGAGCCCCCTCCTCAGAGTGGGGCACACAGGACCCTGTGCCGGCTCATCCCAAGGTGACACTCAAGGTCAGCTCGCAGGGGAAGGGTCGCTGATGGAGGAGGTGACGGCGAGGCCTAGCAGTTTGGGGGTTTAAGGGGACAGGCGAGCTAGCGGCGGGTCAACCTGGAGACCAGGCGCTGGGCCGTCCGTGGTCGGGGCTTTAGCACTGGGTCTCCCTGGACAGCAGTTGTGCCGCCCCTGAAAGGGCTCGTGTTGTGTCCCCACGCGTCGGGCCTCGCATTTCTCAGTGGGGTACAGACTATGGTTTTGGGCAGCTGGAGGTCAGGGTTGTCGATTGTGTCGGGGGTTGGGGGTAGATGCTGATGCAGGGAGGCTGGATGTCAGAGTTGTTGGTTTTGGGAGGGGGACAGACTCTAGTTCCGGGCAGTTGGACGTCTTGAGTTGCCCTTCAGTGCAGCTCTGGCTGCAGGACGTGGGTTGTTCTGTTGTCTCTGTAAAGCAGCCCAGGGGTTAGACGGGACCAGCCATTCGGAGCTGGCTCTGCGGTGACAGGAAGAGATAAGTCACTGGTCTGAGCAGGTCTGACACGCAGCTGAGCCTGCATCCTGAGTCCCTCGCATTGGGCTCTTGGCTCTGCCCTCCCATCTCGACTTCTACCCTGAGTCACTTTTCCTTTTCTGTATGCACAGCCCTCCCGTGAACCATTCAGAGTCAGCTTCTGAGATGAGTCGTTTGCCAGCTTCATGCCTAGCTGCAGAAATGTGGAGTTACAGAATTCACATTTCGCTTTGTGCTGACTCTGTCCTTTTAGTCCAAAATAACAGAATTCCTTTAAATTTTAAAATAATGTGCTGGGTTATATAGCATTCTGTGAGGCAGAAGCCACAAGGAGGAGTGTCCTCTGCTTGGCCTGAGATGGCAGTGGGCTGATGGCCTGAGGTCCCTGGGTGCCTGGGACTTCATGGGGAGGAGGACAGGAGAGCCCAAGAGGTCTCTGTCTTCCATCTGCCTCAGAGGGTCTGCAGCGCCTGGTCTGGAAGCTGATGCCCTGTGTTTTAGGGTTTTGTTACAGTAACACTGTTCTTGGTAACAAATTCCATATCAGTCCAGTTTCCGTGGGAAAAGTGGAACTTATTAAATGAGACTCAGAGGAGACGTTAACCACGTGGAAGGTCTGTGCAGACTTTTGCTTCTGCATCTCTTGCTGGGCCTGAGATGGCCACGGGTCACCTCGACCAGCTTCAGGAGACAGAGGTGGACACAGGACGGGAGGCAAGGTCAAACAAGACCCCACAGAGCAAATCTGCACGGGCAACAGAGAGCTGGACCCTGCCCGGGGGAGCTGGCTGGGGCTGCGCCAAGGGTGCTGGGCAGGAGGCTGAGTCGCTCCCAGTCTGAGCGTGGGCACCGCCTCCTCGGGCTTCTTCATCAGCCAGATGGAGGGAGGAAAAAGAGAAATCAAAAGCCTCACTCTGAGGCAACAGGGGAGATGTGATGTTGACCGCAGAACGGTGAGAAGCTGTGGCTGAAGCGAAGGTGCCTGCGAGGAAGCATTTTCCACTGACCATCTGAATGTTTTGTCACGTTTAATGGAAAAACCAAGTCGTTGGGCTCATTAATTTCTGAGAAGAGGTGTCCGTCTAGTGCTGACCACCTCCTTGACATTTAACTGTTCATCCTGCTCATGGCTTTTCCCCTCCCAGTTCTTTTATTTGTAAAACGAAACAGATCCCTGTCTGTGGATGGTGGTATATTATAGCAGGAGAGTCTTCTTATACTGGAAATTTGTGACCCCTAATGGACCATCTAGCTGAGTGATGTGGCCCTGTGATTGAAGAACAGAGATGTTTTCCAGTCAACCGCTGGGTAGAGTTTTGTGTCACAGTTGGCTGTAGCTTCTCCAGCCGCACAGTAGGCAGGGTCACTATCACAGAGGAGGTTCCAGGACAGGATCCCCCCACCCCCACCCCCAAGCTTCTGCAAGAATAAAGCCTTCCCAGCTCTCAGTCCAGAAGCCAGAAGTCTCTGTGGTCACCGGGGTCGTGGCTGCTGGGTCCACCCTGGCATGTACTGGGTTTCGCCCTGGCACGGAGCCCCCGCAGCAGGGGGGCCTGGGAGAAGATTCCGGAGCGTCGTCCCTGGGGGCGATACAGGGAGGTGCTGTCTGCATGCAACGTTGGGTCAGCAGAGGGTGCATGCCAAGCCCTGGAGGGTGGGCTCTTCCTGGTGTCCTTGGGGTCTCTCCTCCTGGGTGGCAAAGTCGAGGGCCCCATTTGGGGGTGCCCTGCTCCCCCAGGCTTCACTGACACTTGCAGGCTTGTGTCAGTGGTCTTTTGCTCTCCAGAAGATCCAGCCCCAGCTGCTGTCTGGACTGGGCATGACCTCAGAGCCAGGGTGCTGGGTGCAGGCTCCTGCCTGTTGTGCGAGGAAGCCCGGGCTAGGATCAATGCAGGTCTGACGCGCCAGAAAGTGGTGTATCCGGGGCCATCCTTAGAGAGGGCGAGAGAGCGTGGAGCCCTCCAGGAAACCTCTGTGCGATGAGCAAAGAGAGGACCGTGATGGAGGACCTTCACTCCTCCACGGGAGAGGCAAGGCACGAGTTTGCCAGCCTACGAACTGCGGGCCATGTTACCCGCCAAGCCCTTTAGCACTGGCAGGCGGGGCAGGCCACAGACAGCACGCCTGTCCTCAGGCAGCTCTCGTGTGGCAGGCTTTGGTGAGAAGGTGTGAGTCGGGGGCATCTGAGAGAGGAGGCAGGGGCTCCGGCCGAGGTCTTCACTGAGACGCCGAAGCCATCATGCAGGAGGTGGCACTCGAGATGGATACTGGAGGTGTGCCATGGCCAGGCGTGGGGTATGGGGAGTGGGATGGAGGACACAGAGATGCCACCCAGTCCCGTCGTCTCCTCCAGCAAGTGCGACGTCCTCGGAGAGAATGTCGGGGCGCCATTCTTTTTATCTTTCTTAAACGTCCTGTATGAACACACTCAGTGTCTCAACAACAAAACAGGCGGCAGAAACACCGCAGCAGCATTCTGGGGCACAGCCCGGTCTCCACGGTAGCCCCTGGTCTCACTCCAGACGTGTCATGTCCTTGTACGAACGGATGCCACCATGTGCACTGAACATAGATCCACAGGGACGCTGGGTCTTCTCACGCTGGAAAGCCACCTGGAGACCTTCTAGCCACGTGCGACGAGTGTCACCGGGGACCTTCCCATCACATGTGATGAGTGTCACTGGAGACTTTCTGGCCACGTGCGATGAGTGTCACCGGGGAAGTCGCATCTCGGGAATGGATGAGGCCCCGGGAGCACTGTTAGCGACTCGAGGTCTGAAGGGCTGAGTCGTTGAAGCCCTGCAGCCAGAAGTGTGGGTGCCCTTCTCCAGCTGGCACAGACCCCATGGGCGGGCCCGTCCCTCGCCTGACCAGTAGTGATGCGTCTCTTCTCCCCTGTTGCTGTCACTGTCACTGAGCAACACTTTCCACAAGGGATGCCATGTCTGCCAGAATTCCGTTTTTGAAAAAAAGGTAGAAATCTGCCTTTTACTGGGAATTTGCACTCGTTAAAACCAAGCCTGCAGGAAGATTGCAGCCCACGATCCACTGTGTATCACCTGTTCTCAAAGGCCCGGGAAGACCGTGCCGGAAGGAGCTGTAGCACTCGTGGAGGACGCAGTTCCCCTCGACTTGGAGAGAAACGGGAGCCAGCCACCCAGCAGTGAGATCTGGCTCCCCTCTCTTGAGCAAAGCAGCCTGGGGCTCCGAACTGCCATGTCCTGGGTCCCTGGTGTGGCACGAGACATGTTTTGGCCTCCTGTTGCTGCTGTGACGAGTCCCCACAGACGTGGCAACTTGTGGCAGCATTGGTCACTCCCTCGTAACTCCATAGTCAGTTTCCGTGGGTCAAGCCGGCATGTCCGCTGGGCTGGTTCCTTCTGGAGGCTCTGGGACACTGCCTGTTCCCTGGCCTCGTCTGGCCCCGAGGCTGCCTGCATTCCTTGGTCCATGCCCACCCCCCACCCCCGAAATCACTGCACGTCCTCACTTCCGTCATCATGTCTGCCACTTCCTGCTCTGACCTGGCCTCTCTCCGGTAAGGACTCTTGTAGGCGATGCAAGACAATGTCCCATCCAGGAGCCCGGTCCCACCTGCAGGTCCGTCCGTTGTGTAAAGCGACACTCACAGGTTCTAGCCATCGGGACGGGGTGTTTTTTAGGAGCCATTACTCCTCCACAAAGCATCCAGTTACTAAATAAGGTATCAGTATTTGGGTTCAGACAGGAGGGTGACAGCAGCCCCACCTTCTACAGGTGGCAGGGGGGCCCGTTGACGTCTCTGCACAGCCTAGCGAAGGTGCAGGGACATGGCTGCCTTCAGTGCAGGGCGCAAGGCTGGACAAGCTGGACGGGAGTGTGACAGTCCTCCGCCTTCGTGGGTAGGGTCATGGCCCCACAGAGCCCTGCCACTCCCAGCTTTCCTTGGCTCTGCTCTTTGAGAACCGGCTCCGTCTGCATCCCTACAGCGGCCCTCATGCCTTCCCCAGAGACACGTGTGTGCACAGCTGGGGTCCAGACTGAAAGCATCACTTACTTGCTCATCCTCAGCAACCCTCCCCCAGGGCCAAGCACACTTAATAAATACTGAACTGAGGAAGTAAGTAAATACATGGGATACAAAACAATGCTCTAAACATGCTCTAAACGTGTTGTATTTGGGGTTTTCATTTTTATACTTCACTAAGGAAATAAGCATGTGAAGACTAAAAGGCAGAAACAGTCTTTTCCTTTAATTTCACCTTCAAAACAGCCTTTCAGCAGGGTTATTTAAGTTTTTACGGAACAGAATTAAGGGTTAGAAATTGGGTGTTTTATCCCAGATCACTGAGTGACTCAGCAGCAACGTTGGATTCAGGGTGGAGGTGTCTGTTCTTGAAGGCATATTCCAGTCACATGGTACCTTTGCCTGTTTGTTTAAAATACCATATTTATGTCAAATTTGTTCATCAAATTTTTTTTCTAGATTCCTACCACTTGGTCAAAACATTGCTGTTTGCTGAAAATATAGCATGCTTCTTTTCTCCGCTTTTTACATTTCCGCCAACTCCCACGTCCCTGGGCACAGAGCACAGTCACTTCCTGGGGCTTGGGACCTTGTGGGGCATGAACACGGGAAAGAAGCCAGCTCCCTCTTCTCACGTACCCTGGCAGCCCTGATGTTTGTCCAGGCCAGCCTTCCACCCCACCGGGAGAAAGCCAGGCTCCTTAAATCCTGACTAGCACTTACTACTGCTTGGATAAAACTTTTTAAAAGAGAATTTATTCTTGAATATTACAAAAAAAAAAAAAAAAAGGTGTGTGTACTGGCTGGCCCATGAGACGCCGTCCAGGGGAAGCGTTGGGTCCCCGGACATGCATCCGATGGTCTCTCAATTTAGCAGCGCTTTTTATAACCTTTTTATAACCTATGGCAGCACCCACACCCATAACAGGCGGTAAAGATATCTGAGACACAAACGTGCCCGGTGCCTCCAGGGCGTGTTCTCTGTGGTTAAAGGGCTACTCAAGATGGGAGCAACGTGGGGTTGTGCAGGGCCTGTGGGAGCCACTGCAAGTCGAGGAGGCAGGTCACCCCGTCACGGGGCAGAGACTTGTCCTTCGGACTTGGCATCCCTGACACCCAGACCCAGTCGTTAGAAGCCGTGAATTCTGGGAGGAGCTGCTGAAGCATTGCTGATTCAGACCTGCTATGGCGGAATGTTCAGACCGTGGAAATCACAAATTGGGCCTTGTTTTTTTGTGGTGGGTTTTTTTGTTTGTTTTTTGTTTTAATTTCCAGAAAGCCATTTCACCAGCATGCCACTGCCTACAGCCTGAACTCCACACCTTTGAAAACACTAGGCAGAAACTTGACCTTGGATTGCTGCTTCACAGTTTTATAAAACTCATAGATCAGGCCTAGATCCCATTGGTTTTTCTTTACGTGTTCACGAGTTTTCTCTGTGACCCTCGTCAGCAAAGGCCAGTAGCTTTCTGCTCTCAAGTATGAATTTCATTAGACTATCCATGGTATAACAAGGGCAAAAATGGCGTTTGATCAAAGGAAAAATATTTTAATGCTCAACATAACAGATGTTCTAAGACATCCTATGAACAAACACCAGTACCATCTGGATAACCTGTCACCATATGCAGATGGGAAATTGCTACTTGCTGGTTTCTGTGAGAGGGACAGTAAAAAATACTGTAGTATTTAGAATGAGTTGATGTTTGCATATCTAAAGTAGTTACTATTATTAGATGTTTCTCAATTCATTGATTATTAGAATTTATTTCAGGAATCGTTTGAAAAGAAATAAAAATAAATTGTACATGAAATCTTAAATGTTTGTTATTTAGTTGCTGAAATTTGCCATCTAGTAGCATATAATTTCATCTTGAAAAGAAAGATGTAAATATGAACGTGTTCATCTAGAATAAAGAAAACAGAACAGGACTCTGTCGATGTCTCATAAGAGTCATCGTTCACTTGAACTGCCACATCATTTTCCCTAAAGTCTCCTCCTGATCCGGATTCTCAGCGTGGTGAAGGAAAGGGTGTTGTTGTCCCCAGTGAACCAGTTCTGGCTCAGTATGCAGCCGTCTGTCCTGCACTTCCATGTCTGCTGGCCGGTCCCAGCACGGAGTGATTCCGATGATGAGGAAGGGGCTTTCAGATGCCCAGCCTGTGTGTGGCCACCGGACCTGCTGGTCCCTGGGCAGCGCCCATTCAGAAGATCCAGGACATGGAAACATGGCCAGTTGTTGGGACCTGTGATTTAAATCCATTAGAAAAGCTCTTTACAGAAAGTAGTTACTTTGTTAGGCATTTCTGAGTGACTCTGAGCATTCAAAAACATCTACGGTGTTTCTCAGTTGTGCCAGCACAGGAAGTGGCAGTGAAGGCTGTCTGAAAGACAGTTTATAAAATGTAACGACTGTACAGTCAGCACGTGTGTATGATGTGTGACACGCAGGCAGCAATACACAGGAAGACAGCAAACCACCTCCACGCCTGGAGTCCTTGGCCCGCCGCCTCCCCCACCCTCTGTCACCTTTCCCAGCTGCGTAACCATCATTTTGTGAAGGAAGGAAGCAATGAATAAACAGTGAATGAAAAGCGACTCAGGGTTTGATTTCTTTTACCGTTAAAAACATGCCACATGCCCAGACTCTGTGCCGCTCATCTACATGTGGTCTAAGACGGCCTCGCAGCTAGGACGGCCTCAGTGGTCGCATTCACAGAGCAGGACACCAGGGAGCAGCCTGGGAGACCGGCCTGTGGGGCCATGCTCCAGTGCCCTGCCTGGGCGATGTCTGCCAGGGGCTCGGCTCTGCCGGCCAGCTCGGCATCTGCCCCACCATCCCTGTCCCCAGAAGCCAGTCTGGGCATGGGGAGCAGGGCGGGTGGCTCTGCAGCAGGCCTCAGCCCTGCGGATGACAGCGTCCTCAGTGTCACAGCTCAGGGCTTTCTTGTGCAGCCTGTGAAAACACTGTGCACCCTGTGGGGACTGAGTCAGACTTGCCTCTGGCCACAAGCTGTCATTCCAGCCACCACAGTGTCTCTTTCAGTGGACGGTGCTTTTTGCCGTGGCCCCGGCCACACCAAGGGAGCTGTGTGAGGAGGACACGGCCCCCAGGGCAGATGGGGGCCTGAGCCACAGGGGCCAGACGTGGCGGCAAGGCCCCTCATAGGCTGGCCTGTCCAAATGTCTACCCGTTCATCTGCAAGTGGCGGCTGCATTTGGATGAGAAGAATGAACCAAACCGTTTTAAGGAGATTCAGGTATGGTAGAGACTTTGAGGTACAGGCCTTTTTTCTAACCTGGGGCGTTTATTTAGCAGCACTGATGTGCCTGCTGTCTTCCCAGCGCAGTGCCCAGCCGGCCTCCGGACACAGGCAGGGCTGAGTGTCACCTTCACCGGTCCACCATACCCCCTCAAGGTTCACGATTATTTGTTTGTTTTTAGTTAATGAACTATTTGTAGAGCAGCTTTCAGTTCACAGCAAAGTTGAGGGGGAAGTACAGAGATTTCACAGGTGCCCCCACCCCCTCAGGTACCCCAAACTCACCGTTCGCGCCCCGGTCCTGCTGCCGATGCCCCAGCCCTGCTGTCCACACCTTAGCCCCGCCATTCGCACCCCGGCCCAGTGGCCTCCAATGCGGCCAGGGGTCCTGCACGTCACAGTCGCCCAGAGGCCACGGTCTGCATCAGGGTCACTGCTGTGCTTTCCATGAGTTCTGATGACTCTGTGACACGTGTCCACAGCCGTGATGTCTTAGAGAATTGTTTCATGGCCCTGAAGACACTCTGTGCTCCGCCTTCTCATCTCTCGCCCCTTATCCCCGACCCCTGACAACCGCTGGTCTCCTGTCTCCACGGTCTCACCTTTTCCAGAATGTCACACAGCTGGAATCACACAGTATGTACGCTTTTCAGACTGGCTTCTTTTGCGTATGCATGTGTACTTACGATTTCTTGGTGTCTTTTCATGGCTTATCAGCCATTTCTTTTTAGCACTGACTAATATTCCATTGTCTGTGAATCGGTTCATCAGTTCACTCATCTCTGGAAAGATATCTTGTTTGCTTGGAGATTTTAGCAGTTCTGAGTACAGCTGCTGTGCACATCTGTGTGCAATATTTGTGGTGACCACACACATGTACACCCTGTGGTAGGTAAAAGATACATGTGACATCTGTGACACAGGTGTGACCTATAGGGGATCATTAGAAGTGTGCTTGAGAAAATGAGAAGCATGGAACCTCTTCATGTAATATAACGATAATAATGATAATACAGTAATACCTCAACACTATTGGATAGTGTTTCTGTGCACCGGACACACTAAGTGGCTTTCTTAAAACTCAGCAAGTCTACTTATAGATTTCCAAGGGATAGACAGTTTCAAACAGAAGAAATAGATCAACATGCAAATACCACTGACAGGTCAAAAAGGGAGAGGACTAAAATGATCTGATTGAGTGCAGTGATGGGAGTTCACTAGAAAGCTTCTGGAGAAAGCTTACGTGCGGGGCTGGTGGGTAAGGCTGGCTGCAGCAGGTTCAGGAGTGAAGCGACAGTGAGGGAAATAGGACGGTAACCATTTTAAGCATCTTGTAATAAAATAATAGCAATAAAAATAATAAGGGCAGCAAAAATTTATCAAATGTTTCCTGTTTTCCTGGAACTGTTTCTGTGTTGTCAGATATTGTTCCAACCACTTTACATGTCAGAAGTAAAAGTGTAGGGAAGTGGCGTCTTCATCCCCAGTGTGCAGCTGAGAAAGCAACGTGGAACAGAGGGGTCAAGTAACTTGCCCTACAAAATAAGCCGCGGCTGACACCAGGACACAGACGTGGGCAGTGGTTGAGGCCTCACGTCCACTCTGCCAGGCTTAGTGCTGCTAGGCTTCTGCTCATGAGCAGCTCTCGTGAGACTGTGTTGTCACTTCAAGGGCATCCTGAGGGAGTCTTGATCTGAGCATTATCTTCCAACCCAAAGTGGTTATAACTCTTTTGCTTGCCTTTTCAATATTTGAAATAATCATTGAAGCTCTCTCCACCTGCACTTCCACCCTGGTTCATTTTAGGCCATTTCTCTGCATGGCACATGGACTGATTTGGCCAGCACTGGATGATAGGTCGCACGCCCTGCCGAAGCCCAGCAGCGGCACAGGCCTCGGGTGCTTTAAGCGCAGTGTCCCGTTGAGAGAGGGCCAGGGTCTGGGCCCTAGTGCAGCCTTTCCTGAGTCCTGCATCAGAGACGAAGCTATGTGGTTCACAGTCAGAGCAGGCTCTGGAGTCAAGTCAGCCCGAGCCGCCACTGGGCAACACTCACTTCTGACTTAGAGAAACGTCCGTGCCGTAGCTACTGTGAGTCGCAAGTCACCAAGAACGCAGAGACCACCGGTGTCTCCACATGGAAGGCCTGTCTTCCATGTGCAGAACGGGAGCTCGAGGCTCGCGAGCATCCTGACCTCGCTCAGCGTCGGCCACCCACTGTGCACACGTCGGTGGCTTCCTAACTCCATCTTTCTTCCTGTTTTCCGGTTGGCATTGCCCACAGGGAAGAACACATCCTTCTCTGTCGTTCAGCTGTGTGTTCACACTGGCGGAAGCCCATCGTCTTTGTTTCAGTGTGTTACGATCTGTTGCTACTTCTTTAATGTGCTGGCCCCGCGCCGCCCACCAGTTGCCGAGCCTCAGGGTCTTGTCACTGCTCGCACCGTCTGAGGGCAGAGGCAGTGCGGGAGGGGCACGGCGGACCCCTAGCCGGTGAAAGATGGCCGTCCATGCTGTTTCTCCAGGTCTGCAAAAGCAGCTTGCAGTATTTTTTTTTTAATTTACTTCTCGGCCCTCAGGGGAGGCACCATTAGTAGCTCAGCTGCGAACTTGCTCCCCAGCCCCTCCCAGTGGCTCAGTGACCTCACCAGCACGTGCTCTTCACACACGAAAATGATGAACAGACGCACACCCTGAAACGTGAACTGCATGGCTGGAATAATACTCCTGCTTCCACTTTATCTGCAACACAACAGAACTTTTTCACACCTGTTCCCATAAACTGTCACTGGACGATTGCGGGAAGCAGCACCTGTGTCTCTGTTCCTTTACATCTGGACAGGCCGGAAGTCAGGTGTGAGCGGGGGACGTTCCCTGGAGCTTCTCTCCCACGCAGCATGTGGCTTTGTGGGCCACGGGGGGTCACCGTGGTGCCGGACTCGCCCCTGATGTTGTGCCAGCCGTGCAGACCATGGCTGGGCATCACGTGCAATTTCGGGAGCCCCCAAACCACAGCCGTGGTTGCTTGGCCACCTGCGGCAGGTGTGCATTGCCATCCAGCGCTGGCAAAACCCCTAGGAGATGCCGGATGACAAAGACCATGAGAACAGGACGCTCCACTGGGGACCGGTTCACGATGGCCGATCAAGGCGGATGCCACAGTTCTGCTGTCCCCGGGCGTGAAGCCCATAAACCCGCCCCGACGGCCCTGAGGGGGGTCTGCTGTGATGCCTATCTATCCGGCGTCAAGCATATGGACACCTCGTTTTAGCCAAGTCCACGGGATTGAAATAATAATAGTTCTTCTTATGATGTTAATTATAAGACCATGCGAACAACACTGAAAAGCTAAGCCAAGCTAGTGCCTGCTTTACCAGTTTCTGTTTCTGTGGTTAAAGTCTACAAAATAAGCCACCCTTTAGAAATACCCATTTGTTTACTTTTATTCTTTCTGACTGATATTTTTAAATTATTTTTAAGGAATTTAATTTTTAAAATACGACTGCTAGCGAGAATGAGAGATTAGCTTAGTTTTTCCTTAATTAGGTGCTAGAAATATTCTGCCCCTGCATGGAATGTATTCATAATTTCTCCTTAAAAAGAAATGTTTATGCCCCAGGCAGATGAAATGCTCAAAGCAGATAGAGCTTTGAAAGGAATTTCATTAACAGTGAAATCAGCAGCCATGTTTAATTTATAAATGTAATTCACACACGTAGTCTGCGAACAGTTAAACCACGAAGGTCCAGAAAGGAAGCAGGAGGAGAAGGACATCTGACTGCAGGGCAGGGGCTGCACCCACAGCCCACGGCCCACACGAGACACGCGAGGGCAGCTTGCACGTGGTGTCCCTGTGGGCCCTGCAGCTGGGGTGTGGCCTCCTCTACCACCGCGGGCGGCAGAGGGAGGTGCCCGGCGCCTGACTGTGTGGTTCAGACCCTGTGCATCAAGTGCCATGGACCTTGGCGTAGGGAAAAAAAAAGAAGAAACGGCTCCTACTCACAGGATGATCAGGATGAAACTCTCAACATCTGCAAAAGAAAGGGGAGCAAAGGGATCCTAACTGTCCTGTGAAGGAGAGGACAGTTAACGCCCAGCGCGACCAGGGACAGAACTCACCACGGCCAGCAGACAGTGCAGCAGGATCTGAATCAGGGCACGTGCCGTTTGGGGTTCGTGTGTGCGCATTTGGCCTGCACATCTGGGTCATCGCCCGGGGTACCTTCTCGTCAGCATACGTGCCTTCTGCAGAGAGCGCTGCTCGCTCTCAATGGACTGTGTGCGTTGTTGTTACAAAATCTCTGCATGATAAATGTGGGTTCCAGAACCAAAGAAAGTCATGTGTCGAATGCCAACGAGACCCTGGTGCCCAGGATGTGCTGACCAGAGGGCCAATCCCCCCCAGCTCTCCGGAGGCCCCGCGGGACCAGTGGGGACGAGATCTGCCTGCGTCAGACCTTGATGTTTAGGAGCTGGAGTGACTTGGAATAATCTAGTTTACTAATTACAGGTTGGGGGGCTGATTCCCAGAAGGACACCCCTTACTCACTGACAAGTTCTCCTGCCCCAGAATGAAAGTGGCTCACTTGGCCAAAAAGACACAGGCTTTCAGAAAATGCTAGCATTGTAAAAAAGGGATGTTCAAGTTTTTCCATCAACTTTGATTTTGCGGTCGAATGTGTATTGGTTGCTATGGAAACGCAGACCCCTCCTGGAGACCCCAGGCCTTTTAAGCCACTGCTGGCCCAGGTTTAGGAACAGAGCACCATGCAGCTGGGGGCAGGGGTGGGGGCAGATGAGGAAGGTGCTGGCTCATGGGCCAATGGGGCCAACACCACTCCCTGCAAGAAGACACCTCTTGAAGGGGCCGCTGCTGAAACTGCAGCCCAGAACCTGTTTTGTGGCAAATAGGAAGTGACAAAGAACTTCCTTTCCAACGGAAGCAGCAGAGTTAAATGGTACACTGGGCAGTTCTTAGCTATCAGACTGCAATCCAGGAGGTCACGGATAACGAGGGTGTGTTGCATGTCACTGCGGGGGACTGTTTAAAAATAGAAGAAGGCTGCCGGAAAATGGGATGCATAATCAATGTGGTGATTAACGGCAGTGATTTCACACAAACATCTGGGCAATTAAATATGCTCTTTTGGGGTGTTCGCCTCGAGTCTAGTGAAGGGAGGAATGCGTTTCAAATCGAACACCACTGTCAAGTTATTGAATAATTCACAGCCACAAACAGGTTCAGATTGGGACATTGCCAGTGTCAAATGCATAAGAAGTCTTTCATTGAGAGGAAAATATATCCTGGGTGACCTCTTCATTCTGCAGTCCTTGCTCGTTAAGAGCACCCGATGCGTCCCACACACACGCACGCACTGTCCATGTCCCCAGACTTTGGGTGTTGTGTTACCCAGCCCCCGCCCGCAGGAATGTTGAGATTTTTGTTGGCGAAGCAAAGACTATTCTCAGGAAAGATTAGCCAGCAACACCAATGGCTGCACTTCCAACCTTGACCAAATGTCAAAAACTCTGTAAAAGTCAGTTCACGGGTCTGAGGCGGAGCCAGAGCTCCATGGGCGCCCGCGCCTCAGTGGTCCGCAGGGACCAGCCAGCTTCAAGAAGCACTGCTCGCCTGCACTAAGGACGTGTGGCATGCCACTGATGGTCCACCACATGACCCCAGAGGTGAACCCGTCTCATCCCAGAATCATCCCACCTCGCACTGTCGTACCAACCCCCTGTCCGCTTTATCACGTGCTTTCCCTCATGAACCTTGTCCTCTTGATAACCCTGCACCTCCTCACTGTGGGGTCCTGGGCAGAAAAGCACTAGTAAAATAATCGCATTTATACAACCGGGCCCCCTCCAGCTCTGCCCTCCCAGGGGCCAACCCCGCAGCATAAGCTGGCAGACAGGGTGGCAACAGTAAAAAAAAAAAAAAGTGGAATTCAAAAAGCGTAAAAATGTGGGCATAGATGGCACAAAATGAAGCAAAATGACACCCCTCTCAACCACCTGTATTTCCAGGTGACAAACAGAAAGAAACATAATTTCAGACTTGGAGGACCAGAAAAGCCAGGCACACAATCATACTTGTTTGTCAGTAAGAGCAACTGAGACTCGAAATGTGCTGATGACCCTGTAAGGAATAATGGGTTCCATGCCAGACAAAAAAGAAGCAAGTGACTAAAAGAACTGAAACCCTAATTTTTTTCCAGGTGTGCAGCACGCACGAAAAGGCCAGTGTCGTACAGAGAGTGTCACACCTGGATCCAGCCTAGCTGTGGAGCAAGTGCTACAGAAATGTTTGTATTCTGAGTGATACCTTTTCACGGAAAACAAGTGGGTAAAATACTCAAGACACCTTCGTAAGTCAGAAAGTTAATCATTTTATTCAGGCTTGCCATTCTCTCCTTCCAGCTTCTCTGCGTGAAATGAGAGTTAACGACCTGTTGCACTGAAGCTAAGCGGTCTGGCATGACACAGAGATCGTGTTGTCATGTTTCCATTTAACTGATTTTCTTCTCCCACACTCAGCATACTCTCCCTAAGTTGCCACCTGCATGAGATTCTGAAATAATTCCAAAAATAAAAAGCAACAAAAAAGCCCTTTCCTGATTCTGGTGATGCTTGGTCTGTTTGGCGATGGTGTCCGACCATCTTTCCCTGGCAGAGTGGGATTGCTGAGCACGGGTCACACCTTCCCCCACCGTGAGAGCCACGGAGTTGGGGTGGGGAGTGCCTCACTAGAGACATCCCATGATCTAGAAAGCGTCACACGACGACCAAGGGCCCAGGCTACACCCAATGTCCACGTGTGGGAACTGCAGGTAGGCTGGGCCATTGCCCTGGCCCCACACCCACTTTTAAACCACCCACAGAAAGGGAATAGGATGTGAAACAGATCACATGTCAACAGAAAAAGATTACAATCAGTCTGACTGGTAAAAGTAATGTATGCTTAATTCAGGGGTCTCTATTCTTTATTACTTAGTAATTATTTTTGTAAATTACTTAGTAATTTGTTACGTCTGACTCAGAAAAGCCTTGCCCTCTGATTTGTAACAGAAGTTGTCCTCAGACATTCTCGGTCCGCAGGCTCTGTGCTCCGACATGGCTGTAGCTTGCTTCTCCACCTGTGGGACGGGTCACGTGGCCTCACCATGTCAGGACGAATGCAGACAGGTTGGCTATTTCACACGCCATCCAGTCCTGTTAGTGACACGCAGAACAGTGGTATTTGGCTGAAAGCATAAACGAGTACTTAATTTACATAAGGGACATTACTTTGTTTACATTTGTGTTTAAAGTAATGAAAAATCATGTAAGAGTAGGAAAATTTCTTTTTGCAAATGCGTCAGTTGATGGAATTTCTCAATGATTTGCGTATGTCCCCAAATGACGTCATTCCTCAATTTGATTTTTCACAAAAGGTAATTTCCAGTCATAAAAGGATGAACTGCTCCCGTGAGCCAGTGGCACAGGCGGGTCACACTGTCCTCTGCGCCAGTGGCACCTCCGCGACAGTGGCCTTGTCTGGGACCAGCACTGGGCACCGTCTTCACTGCGCTTCCTCTAAAGCCACCTCTTTGTTAACTGTCCCTTTTCCCAGCCACGCATCGATGTGTCCAGCCTGTCAGAAATAAGAGTTTAGTGACTCTGGGTGCACCGCCTGTAATCACAAATGGCTCTGCACCCTGACCGCGGCGTGGTTAACCGGGCATGGCCAGATATGCGCGCTGTGCGCAGTGAATGTGAATGCGGGCAGCCGGATCATGCCCTTCTGCGGACACCCCTGATGCAGTGACAGCCCTGCGACCCTCCGAGCCTCCGACCTCCGGCCCGCGTCAGCAGAGCAAGAGGTGCTCATGAAGGCAAATTCCCTGTTTTCTGGAAAAGCCACACTGGCCATTCTGGATTTCGAGGGTTTTTTTTCCCTTATACTTTTATATTCATACTAAAATCATGGATTTACGCTTGAAACTCTGTTACAGGGAAGTGAAGTCACTTCTGCCCACAGAGCGTGTTCCAAAGTGTGCATGAGCGTGGTGCCCCCCACAACCCCCCGCACCCCAGCACCCTCTGCACCCCGGCACCACCTCCCCTCTCCCCCCGCATGCCTGCTTGACATTCAGAGCAGTGACACTCGGAGAGGCCATGCCACACTTCCTCTGTCTGCCACTTTGCAGGCGAAAGGTCCATGGGCAGCGACACAGGGCAGGACCGCAAGCGCCGTTCCCAGAGCCGGCGTGCCACCGAGGATGGTCCGCAGACCCATAAGCAGGTTCAAGGTTTCAGAGAATGAGCACCTCACAGGCCGTCGTCACACAAAGCAGGTGGCACTCGCGGGCACCGTGTGGTGCTGACAGGTGCCCCCATCCCTAAAGCCCTTTGCTGCAGGCAGCGGCTCCTGGAAACCCGCAAGGACACGTCAGCCGCGCACTTTGCTCTAGGAAAGAATGCTGATACAAACTACTCCACAGGTCACACGGAGACCAGGATACCACTGCTGGGACAAAGCACACCCAGCTGTGCTGACCCTTGGAGAGCTGCGGCCTCTGTGCGCAGTGATGAAGCTCAAAGCCCATCGTTGCATTCACTTCCATCCACGACGTGCACTGCCCGGACTGCGGCAACCCAGCTGTCCCACGGAGGGATTTAAAACAGACATTTAGTGCGTCTCACAAAAGAAAAGTAAGCTTAGGCTGTTATCAGCAGGTGTTCTAATAAAGTTCCACTCTTACAAGAGAGTTAATAAAATACCTTTTTATTTGCCAGGAAATGTTTTGGCAAGTAACATCATCTCTGTCATAAATGCATTTCTGTAGTACCGTAAATCACTTAAAAATTACATGAGCTATAGGATATCTGTTTTAAAAACCTGACCTTGGACCTATGCGTGCTGTCACCACTGCCCAGGTAGACAGTCCACCAAGGAGCAACACCGACAGCCTGAGACTCTGAAAGATGATCTGATAGTTCTCAAAGGGTCACCGGACGTGTCACTGGTGTCATGTGGCCTGACAGAACGGCTGTCACTACACCACCTTAGGGACAGAGTGCTTCTCACTCTGCTACAATGACAGACCCAGGGAAGGCCCGGCCACGGCCTCACGCAGCTGGGGGCAGGGTTGCCACAATGACTCGGCAGGGGCGGGCGGGCTCCCACGGGGACGCAGCTCCCACTGGGTCTGATGGGAGGCTGGGGATGCGGCTGAGAACAGCTGCAGAAAACGGAAAACGACGTGTCATTAAGGCTGTTTCCATATTGCAGAGAATTGGCCCCTCGTGTGTGGGGCGCGGCCGGCCTCGCGGGGAGCAGGGCGCTTCCCCAGCAGCCAGAGCGCCATCTTCTTTGGAGACGAAGCTGTTTGGGGTCTTCGCACTTTCCTGAAAGGTCAGCTGCGGTCTCTGTCGAACCTTCTCTAATCCGTTTTGCTTCCCCTCCCCCACAGGGCTGTGCTCTAAAGGAGAGCAGGACCACAAACCTGGAAGACGCCGCTGCCTCTTCTCTCCCCGGGGGTCACTCTGGAACACTCACTGGGCGTCGAGCGTGCAGAGGAAAGGCCTAGAACTGAATGACGAGGAAGGACAAAGGACTGGGGGCAGCAGGAGCTGTGCATGGAGCCCCCACGACCGGCTCCGCTCAGGCACAGCTCCGGGTCTGAAAGGGCCCCCGGCCTGGGCTGCCGCCACCAGCCCGCAGCCCGTAGCCCACCAGGCACCCGCGGAGCAGTGCCTGCCTCAACTCTGCGGCCACCAGAGCCCCGCGGGCGGGCGTCACACCCACTCCTGCATGGAGCGCTTGCAGTACAGTATGTGGCGTGGCGCCCCCTTCCTCTTGAACTGGAGCACGGTGTAGACCAGCACCAGCAGGCACAGGGCCAGCGTGCAGGGGATGGCGATGGCGATGGCTTTCACAGTGCTGGCCGTGTTGTCCAGTTTGATGACGATGTCTACGTCGTCTGGCGGGCTGTGTCCTTCTTTGTTCCTGTCCACTGCTCCGTCGCAGCCCATGAAGTCCTTGAGGATGGACCTGGGGAACCCGGGCTCGACCTTGAGCATCTGGTTGTTGAACTTCCAGTACTCTTTCCCTTTGTAGAAGTACGTAAAGCCTGAGGAGGGGACAGCACACAGGATGCTTACTGGCAACAGCAGATCACCCAGGAACTCAGCCCCGCAGACCGCATGCGCGACTTCTGGCCCCTCGGGTGACAGGCGAGAGCGCTACTCTGAGCCCGGCTGCCATCAGCATGGACCAGCCGTGAGGCTGCATGGCTGCGCCTGCCACTGCCCATGGCACTGGCCCGGATGTGCCTCTGGGAGGAGGGTCTGCAACCCGTCTCCACGGGGACAAGAGTGCCACCCTCTGCTTGCAGGCTGCACCACTGGCACAGAGCTCCACACAGCGTGACGACAGCCCCCTGTGCTGGGAGAAGCTGGCCTGCCTTATAAACACACCTAGGTGGCCTCAGCTGCCATCGGGGACAGTGCCACACATTCTAGGGGGCCTCCCCGGGGAACACCTCATCAGAAGTGGCAGGGCCCCTCCTCGACAAAGCTCTGCCTCATCACCTGGACAAGAAAGCACACCAAACCACAGTGCCCTCCGTGGGCGGGAACCTTGGGGCCACATGTCCCAGGGCCTTGGGCAGGGACCGCACACATGGCTCCAGGCCGTGCCCGTTCTCTTCTCCTTTCCTCTCTTACTTAACTTTCTCATTTACTTAACTTCCTTAACTGTCACCTCACTGTATTTTGTAGAATGTCTCAAGCCATTCTTAGCCCTTTTAGAGTAAAGAATTAACGGAGTAGAGTAGAAATAAGTTCACGCTGCATCAGCGATCCCGCAGGCAGACACACACTCCACAGCGGGAGGTGGTGTGTGGGAGGCTCGGGGGACCAGCCACACTTACGCTTTATGTTCCAAGCCATTGTGAATGAGATAATGGACTCGCCAGCTCGAGCAGTTAAACTGCAAACGCTTGTGCTTTTCTCAGGAGCAGTCTCCAAACATTTGTTTTGTTGGGCATGTGTGCAGCTTTCTTTCTATTCATAACCCCTTTGTGTCCAGTTCTTTTGTGATGACACCACTGACTTAATTCTAATTTTGAGCTAAAATTCAAGAAACACAGAAGAGACAGTTCACTGCTGTAGTCACTGGGCCGTGGTGTCTGGGGCTGCGCAGTGTGAGCAGTGCGCCTGTGTCATGCACCGTGGAAGCCGCGCTGGGCAGAGAACTTAGTGGGCGACACCTTCCAGTCCTCGTGGCCACTGGCCAGCAGGACCCATCGCCTGCTCCAATCAGGCGAGGTGCTGAGGCTTGCAGGTAAGAATCTGCATGGGTCCTGGCGGGAACAGAGTTTAAATCCTGGTCTAGCTCTGGAGCCTGAAGGCGAATGATGTTCCCAGCTGGGCCCTTCAGAGACCTGCCTGTGAACAGCGTTCCCTGGGTAAGCGGGACAGGCTGTGAGAGGTCACCACTCAAACAAGCCACAAACTGACCGCTCAAGAATTTCAGCCAGGAGAGCCCGTCACTTCAGGTCACTTGTTTTGGAAGTCACTCTGTTCAGTGCCACAAAATCTGCGGCCACTTTGAGCTTCGAAAGGCAGTTTTGCAATCAGAGTACCTTGCCAAGTGAAAGTAGGTGTGTGGCGCTTCACATGCTTCTGCAAAAAGCTGGTATTTGATCGCGCTAATGAGATCCAGAGTAACGACTCGACAACCTTGGAGGAAGAAGTGCGGGGGCCCTGCCAAGCCTCGGCGCATTAGAGGAGCAGGGTTGATAATGACATTGAGCTAGAATTCAGAGGACATCAAAGCAGGGGAAGGCACTGCTCATACTTACAAGCTGGAAACCAGCAGCTCGAAGTGTCCTCCTCTAATTCTTAGTCCAAGCTAGTTAGGATGAAACTGCTGGGTGTGGCACAGAGGTTCGGAATTTCGTTTTCACTGACCACATGTGCAGGCCCATTTTACGTAGCACTCCCCACACAGGAGTGGAATCAGTTTTCCAAGGACACGCATTAGAGGTAAGTCTGGGCAGTGAGAGTTAAGGAATAAAAGTATATGAAAAGAAGCAGCCTGAAATCTTGGTAATAGAACTGTCGAACCGTGATCTCACAAAATGCACCTCATTCAATAATTTAGGTTTGTTTTTTTTCCACTTATGAAATGTTGGTTAACAAAATGTTTACATACTCAGATTTTATTTCCTTTTAAGAGTAGCTTTGATGTTATATTCTCGTAGATGTTAGACTTACCAAGAATAGCTAATTATTAGCAAAATTATCTTTTTTTTTTTTGAGAAATTCTGCAAGGGTTTAGTGAGGCTGTGGCTTATCATTTGAGTACTTCTTGCTTCCTGTATGACAATGTCACTGGTGACTTCTCTGTTCCTTAGTCCTAAGGTGTCACGTGATACTGTCCACCAGAGCTCTCATCATGACTGAGCCGACGGTCCCAACGGTAGTGCCTGTGTTCCGTTGTCTACTCTTACGATTACTAGTAAAAATTTAGTTCATATTTAATAAATGTGAATGAATCAGCTGAATCTTCCAGAAATATGTTAGAATCACAGTTGTAGATTTTAACGGGGAATGGAAGTGGAGAATTAACACACCAAGTCCACACTGTTTAATAGTCAGCAAGATAAAACACAATGGTGTTAAAAGTAGAGTCTTCATTCCCCTTAAAACTGGGCTCCCTAGGGAGAGGACACTGACACCTCGGGATGGGGCCAGACAGCAGGTGCCTGGAACAGTGTGGAGGGGCCCAGTGCAGCTTCATTAGCACAGCTTTAGCTTAAATGAAACGCTCACACTGTTGCTGAAAACACTGAACAGCAAATGCCGAGAGCAGCCATTCCCCTCTATTCTCGTGAGTCTAATGTTACGTGGGTTGCTGTCCTTATTTTCAGGGGCTGTGAGTAAAGAGGAAAATAAGAAACTTTAAATTATGATGGTTACAGGGGGAAACCAGGAGACTGATGGATCAGGAGCTACATTCCTAGCAAGCCTGGGCTTGTCCAGTGTGACAAGGTGGGACAGTGAGCCTGACTCGGCAGAACACCAGCACCTCTGACGATATTGTGCAGAGAAGATGGTTTTACTTTTCGTTGTCCGTGGAGACAGCATGTTCGAGTGCGTCTGAGGAGGATGGCACGTCCGAGTTTCCAGCCTCAGATGTGTAATCCTGCCACTTTTATTCTCCTGAGTTAGTCTCCTAAAACCAGCTGATGGTTTCCTCATTCAAAAATGACAAGTGAGGCAACACAGTATCTGTGTTGGACAGTTAACTCAGATGGCAAGTCTGTCTGGCACAGCTGACACGGAGGCAGATCATGGCGCTGGCCTTTGCGCCTCATTACGCAGGGCAGCACAGCACCACCAGGCGTCACGGGAAGGCACGTCCCCCTCAGCACGGAAAACCTCCTGTAGATGAATCTTCAGCTCGTGGATTCCTTCCTTCCTTTTCCTTCCTTTCCTTTTTTTCCTTCCCTTCCTTCCCTTCCTTCCTTTCCCACACGTTGGCGGGAGGGTGGGAGGGAGACACTCAGCACTCTGGCACATGCCTGGCCCTGGCCCTCGGGGGTCACTCTGGGTCTAGATGTAAATGCCAGCGAGCTGACAATCGCTGGAGCTCGCTCTGTTTTGTGCTCACACAGGAAAGAAACTACGAAATTCGAGCGTAAGGTAAGAACACGTGAGATTTGAGTGGGGCTGGGATGAGTGATCTGCTTGATGTCAGGGAGTGGCATTCCCAAGCGACGGCAGGAACAGAGCTGCGGCAGCGAATAGCCCCGGATCAGCCGTAGGGACATCCTGCAAGGTGGACGGGCACTCGTGCCGAGGGCCACAGGGCAGGGACAGACACACCAGTGTGGTGCACCTGCAGCCCGTGGCTTCCTGTCAGCATCTGCACAGGTTTTCCCAGTGTGCTTTGTCTCTGTCAGTATTTTACAAACTCATTCTTTGCTACGTGAAAAGAAAACATTAAGTTCTGAATAGAAGGAAACCGTGCGGCTGCTGATCCCCATGTGAAAGGACGGTCAGGGTCTGCATCTGCTGGGAGCGGGGACAGCCATCACTGGGCCGGCTTCCTACGGGGCGCCCCCAGACGCTTCTCGCTGCTCAGTGGGCCTGCCCTGTTGGCTGATACCCTGGGCCAAAGCCACCCACGGACAACCGTAGCCCGCCACCAGTGTCTGTGCCCTGGCCACACTCAGCCTTTCTGCAACCGTTCCTGTCTCATGAGTGTGTCTCTGTTACCTTCACACACATTTCAGTGGCCTGGGTAACGTGACTTCCACACCCCCATTTAAAAAATCACCGTCTTTTCTTAAGAACTAAGTAGACTGAGGTTGGGACAGAGCTGCGGCCTGGCTTAGCAAGGAGCCTGGGTACAGGGCAGTGACACCTCCCTCCACATGAGGCCGGCGCCTGTGCATGCGCGTACCGTTCTCCTTGTGCACGAAGGCTCCCTGGGGAGAGTCGGGGACGCCCTTCCAGACCGTGATGGGCTTGGGGTAGCCGGGGTCCATGGTCTTCATCTCCTCGCTGTACCTCCAGTACCTAGAGGGTGAAGACAAGATCACATGAGCAGGATGCGATGTGCAGCCAGCGGCCTCCGTGGCCGAGCCTTGCCGGGCGCAACCCGCATGCCAGCAGGTGACACCCTGAACTGCTCTAAGTCACTGAGTAGACGGCAAACACAAAGCATTGACTGTTTCCTTTCCTGGATGTGTCAGATGGTTAAGTTACTATGTTTTCAGTCTGCCAAAATTAATAAAGAATGCTAACATATTTATAATTCAAAAGGGTAGCATCAACCTCTGCAGAAATCAGAGGTTTCCTTTTTTTTTTTTTAAATCTTATTTAGGAAGCAGAACTCTTTTATGAAAGAATCTTAAGCAGAATCTTATTCATTCACTCAACACCTACTGAGCATCGCTGTGTCCCGGGCATTAATGTAGGTGCCAGACACAGGACCTGGAAGAGCACACCCGGCCCTCGTCAGCCTTGTGTTTTAGGACATGTAGGGATCATAGGCAAAACACCAACGTGGCAACAAACGCGTGCCACGTGAGGAGGGAGTGGGACCTACTAGCAAACAAGGGCTGGGACTAGCCGCTCCACCTGTGGGCAGGGACTTCTCCATGCTTTGGCTTCAGAGCAGGGAGTGGGTAAGGGGCAACTCAAGGCCTCGGGGAGCGCATGCCCATGAGAGCACCGCACGTGAGATGAACCCACAGCAGGTGCTGGCCAGAGCTTCCACCGCAGCTGGGTGACCGGACACAAGGAAGTGATGGGGCCCAAGGTCAGAGTGGAACCAGTGTCGGAGACCAGACAGGCCTTGGTGCTGCAGCAAGCCTGTGGGCTCCCGTGAGAGCCATGACGACACCACTGCCACCGTCACTGCCACCGCCACTGTCACCGCCACCATCACCACCATCACCGCCATCGTCACCACCATCACCTTTACTGTCACCACCACTGTCAGTCACCACCGTCACTGCCACTGTCACCACTGTCACCGTTACTGCCACTGTCACCATCACTATCACTGTCACCACCACCATCACCATCACAACTGTCACTGTCACCATCACCACTACCACTGTTACTGTCAGCGCCACCACCACTACCACTGTCACCGTCACTGCCAGCTTCGAGCGGCTGGGCTTTAGAAGGAGCTCGCTGCTGCTGCTGCGAACCACATTGATGGAGGCAGGGCAGCAGTGGGGCACTAGGCAGGATGTCCTTGGGCTACAGCATGGGTAGCCGGGGTGGTGGTGGATTCAAGGGTTGGAGACGTCACGTTGAGGGAGAAGCTCCGGGGTGCCCAACAGGCCGAGCGCAGGGCCAAGTGCAGAGTGAAGAATGGAGCGCAGTTGAACTCAGGTGCGGCTGCAACGCGGGGAACAGCCACGTGGCCACTAGGGAAGGCAGTGGGGGTGCCGGGCAGGGTGATCCATGCATGTGGTGCAGACGTGTGACTCGAGATGCCGCCGGAGTGGAGCTGGGGACTGTTGGCCTCAGTGCACAGACAGGAACATGGTAGAGGCAAAGCTGCCGAGGGTGGGGACGTGGAGCCCACCCCTCGCAGGGCGGCCCTCCGCCACATCCACAGAGCTGCCGGACCCCCAGAGGACAAGTGACCAGCATCCCACTTCAGATCCTTTGTTAGTGTTCACATGCTCTCAGAATCAAACAGATTATGCCTAGAATGTTCTAAAGGGCTGACAAAACCGGGGTGAACCATGGAGTTCGCAGCAACATCACCCACTTCAGGGCTTGGCTGTGACGTAAGCACAACATGGCTAGGAGGTGCCATCGCTGTCCCCCTGAGAGGGGTTCTTGCAGGACAGCGACTGGCTGGCAGGTTTAATACCATTTCTGTCTGATTTTAAAGTCTCTACTCTTTTCTCTGTGTAGAACAAACATGTTTTCCAAATTTATTTATTTATTTGAAAAACCACCTTCTTTCACATGATGTCTGTACCATCTGCTGGTGTGTGGCCAACACATTTTGGGAAGTGACGCCCTTCACACATTATCCTGGGCTCAGGCATTTGGGCTGCGATCAGAGAGAGATTTTCCAGTTTTTTTCTGGACAGTCTCCTGGTCCAGGCCCGTGGAGAGCCTCAGCTGTGAGGAGGGTTTGCTGTAGGGTCCCCGAAACCTCACGCGAGCAACCTCGACACCAGTGCATCCGCCAGCTGCAGCGCTCACAGCAAGGAGAAACAGGTGGCTTCAGAAGTGTCCCAGGAAGCCAGCCACAAGCAGTTTATCAGGATGGGAAGCACACGGTGACAGGCATTTGTCACAGAGCCCTGTCACCTGGGTCTGACGAGGAGGCCAGGTGAAGCTTCTGGAGACCTGAGGGGACCTCATGAGGCCTTTCCTAGGAGGACAAGGAGGCAGGTCATCAGGCTGGTTCTCCCGATCCCGTCCTGCGACTGCCGTGGCGTCCTCTTCATGGGGACACAATTGCCTGGGTTCTGTTTCTTTGAAAATATCTTCAGTGTTCAGAGGTTAAGCTTAGACTGAAATTTATGGCAGGAGAGCTTGGATGAACCTGTGAGATGCCGGGAGCTGGTTTAGAAACGCAGCCTTTTAGAGTGAAATGCGGAGCGGACCAGGATGCAGCCACAAACCAGCCGCGTGTGAGGAGCAGGGGGCGAGCAGGGACCAGGGCTGAGGTGATGCTGGAAGGCCCCCCGGCACCCGCTGGTCTGCCCCCGCAAAGCTAGTCGTCACATCCGGCAACCACCTCCACTTTCAGATCTCACGGGGCCTCTGCACTCAGGCCCCCGCTCATGAAGGCAGAAAGAAAGAGGCTGGGGAACCAGTAAGGACAAATACATGTTCAGCGCGTGTCCTCTCTCCAACGTACACATAGAAAATACATGGAACGTGAAAGCTGGTAAGCACTGTAAACACACGTCTGTAAGGGAGAAAGGCTTCCGGCTTCTCATGTAAACACGACAGCCAGCTATAGTTTTTACGTTCGTGGCAGACACTGTGTCTTCTCTGTATACTTTCAATCCAGAATGAGTTTACTGATACATGTTTGACTTCGGAATTATATAATTACATGAATATGAAGTAATCTGTTTATAAATACCCATAACTCATAAAATCTCATATAAGATCACACACATGAAAACTAATTGAAATCTTGTTTGAAATTTTTTTGAAACCTATAAAAGCAGTTATTTAAATAGAATTTAAAATCAAAGTATTACTTCTAAGTATTTTGTATTTTGTATGCAGCTTCTCAAGTAGGAAATAAATGAACTAAAACTCCTTTTCCCATTTACTAAAGTCTTTATTCTGTTATAAATTTTGTATCTAGTCTTCATTAATTTCACTAACTTGAGATAGCCTACAGTTAATTTCTACACTTAAATTTTTCAGTAAGTACTAAATTTCTAGAATGGAAACATTCTGAAAAGTCATACTTGCATGAGTCCAAAAAAATGGCTATTTGGTAATGAAATGGTCTTTATTACCATCTATGAAATCCTCATTAAAACTGTCAGGGGAAGCGAAGCTCTCGTGTTCTGTCCTGTGGACGTTAACTGTCTTTAACTGTCTCTGTGCATCTTCTCAGTCTTGTGTGTGCACCCTTTGTGCCAAAAACAAATAAACCAACCACACAGCTCAGGACTAAACCTGGTTCTGAAAGGGGATATTCAAGTGATTAAGGCAACTGAGGGATCAAAAGCCAATGTCCTTGAGGGCTGTTACCTTAAAGACTCTGCTCTAAGTATGCAGATTTAACTTCCTCAGCAGTCACCAGGCTGCCACTCAATTTCATCATCCTCTTTCCTACTCTACTGAACTTAGTCTTCCTGAAAAGCATGTGCTTTCTGGGGCGGTAAGTAGTATCTTCCACTTCAATAAAATTTTTCTTTGATGGATCTTTTTTGTTTTGTGGTTTAGTAAGAAATATTTAGCAAAATCTTAGTTTCATGACAGTGAATTAAAGTCTACATGTATTCAAAATTGAAATGTAGAAAGTAAGTCATAGAATAAATTTAAAAGTATATGTTCTGATCTGTGGAGGCAAATGATAGGATCTTTCTGTTCAAAGACAAAACTCAGTGTTTGCAATCATCTTCAGTCAAAAATTACGAATTGCAAAATAAATAATGTTTCTATCCCTTCTTACTATTCCCCTGAAGTAGGAGACATTTCGCAGGGTTACGTTATGCCAGGAGTGTAAGAGAGACTCAGTACTCATTTGCTGGACATGCAAGAATGTTATCTGCATGTGTGTTAATGTGTGTGTGTGTGTGTGTGTGTGTGTGTATACCTGCTTTAAATTTATGTGTAAATGGCACACTCAAGTCCTTCTCCATACCAACAAGGCTACTTACAAGTGTCATATTTGGATCCAGCTGGTAATAGTGTAATTAAAATTCGATTTTTCATCTTCATTACTTTTTAAGCCAAATATTAATTTAAATTTATAAAAATAAAGTCTTCAACTTATATTTTACATGTAACGTATGTCAAAGTGGTTAGGGGTAGAACCGTGTGTGCCCAGTGGCTACTGCAAGTCAGAGACCAACATCCGCCTGATGTTTACAAAGCCCTCAGCAGTGTCATGAGGGAAGGGACTGCAGGCCACCAGTGTCTGCCCCCCGGCAGGCTGGCTGGCTCCTGACACTAGTTGCTGACACCTCAGTAAACAGTGTCCTGAGAACTAATGACTAGACTGTAATTATTGGAAAATGCTCACAATAAACTGTGTTAAGTATAAATTTTTAACTTTTTACATAAAAGAAAAAAAAAGAAATAAAACCTTTGCTAAAAGGTACTTTTTAAATAAAGTAAGTAAAATGACGGGAAAATGCGTCACAAGGGTACATACACACGGCACAGCTTAGGGCACGTTACATCACGGGGAGGACGGACGTGCTGTGTGTATGTGTTCACAAGAAAGTCCTGTCATCTGAGGGATCCGAGGAAGATCTATCCTGAATGTTATTTAAAGTACATTAAAAAAAATATATATCTTTGAACCCAGTAATTCTGGTGTGGATGCCCACACAACCCTTCCACTGACAGCGAGTGCCCGCGGTGAACGAGCACTGTGATCCCGCGCACGCAGTGACCGCCCCCACGCGGTCACTGTCCCCCACCACACATGTGGTCACTGTCCCCACCACGCACATGTTCACTGTCCCCACCATGCACGCAGTCACTGTCCCCACCATGCATGCGATGACCGCCCCACGCAGTGCACTGACCTGTCCCCCTTGAAGAAGTAGGTCTTCCCGACGTCCTCCCACCATATGGCTGAGTCGATGCCGTGCGGGGGAACCCCGCTCCCAAGCATCACCAGGTCGTGGGGGTACCCAGGCTGGAGGGTCGTGTCCTTGAACACCCAGTATTTGTTACCTGTAAGACACAAGTCCAGACACAGAAAAACAATGTGATGCCGGCAGCTGGAACACGCCTGTTCTCTGTGCATTCACGACTTTTCACGAAATCCGTGAAGTGACAGCAGCAGGAACACGGGCCGTGGTGTTGTTTCCCAGAAGGGTGTAGTGGGTAACCGTGTAGTGACAGAGCTAGAGCTCGTGCCTTGCTGAGGCGGGAGGAGGCCCCGCGACCTGCCGGGAGGAACCAGCCCTGCGTTGGGGTGGAGGGACCCCTAGGGGTGGGTGTTCTGGAAGCCTCCTGGCTGCACTGGTTCTGACTCCACTGTCCCCACCGCCTGCAAAGCCACTGCGTTTGCCCCAACTCCAGCTGTTAGGCTATTGTCCTTTCCAAGGTGGGTCACGGACAGAGGGTTTCATTCCACCCTCGTTCTAATGGCCAGAGCATGGATGACGCTGGAAAGAAGACGAACTTCTGTGGGTTCCAGTGTCATCCCGAAACTCCCCACAGACAGCACCCTCGTTGTGTCCCGCAGCCCAGCAGAGCTCATTGTACAAGGCTGCTGCAGCCAGCCCTGCCTCAAACCCTGACAACCCCAGAGTCACCAACGCCTTCCACCAAATGCGTGCCCCCCTCAGCCACGTTTGTGTCACCGATGGTCAACACTGAACGTTACTTAGTCTCAGGAGTACAGCGTGACGGCTCAGCACTGGTCCACACTGCAAAGGCCTGAGACCAGCCTGGCTGGCATTCGTCCCCTCACGGAGGGACTGTCGTTCCTTACAGTGGGAACTAGATTGAGTCTCAGCAACTTTCCAAAATACTAATGGGACCATCGACTAGGGCTGCCGTGCTGCACCCATACTCCATGACTCCCCACTTAAATGTGAGTCCGCACTTGGCCCTCCTCTCCCACTCTGTGCCCCCCGCCCACTGCAGCTGACGCCAGCCTGTCCTCTATCTACTGCCTGCCTCGTGTGTTTCGTTTTTTAGGTTGCACACATAAGTGAACTCATAGGACATTTGTCTTTCTCTTTCTGAGTTATTTCACTTAGCATAATACTCTCAAGGTCCACCCGAATGGTCACGTTCCACTGTGCAGATGTCCCTTCCTCATTCACTTGCCGATCGCTGACACCTGCACAGCCCGCATGCCCCGGCTACTGTAATAATGCGGTGAACATGAGCACAGGTGTCTTTTGAATTTGTGTTTGGATTTCTCTGGATAAACACCCAGAGGTGGAACTGCTGGGTCATATGACAGCTCTATTTTTAGCTTTCTGAGGACCCTCTGCACCACTTCCCACAGTGGCCGCCCCAATTGGCAACCCATCCACAGCCCACGAGGGCCCTCTATGCCTGTGGCACGAGAAACGTTCACAGCAGCTTGGTTTACATGTCTCAGTGGCTCAGGGAATGATGTGTGAGAAAAGAGAAAGGGTTTCAGTTCTTCCAAGAAATTCCTATCATTGTATAAAAGCTTATCTATTTATTTAAAATGTGTCTTGGAAATACTTCCCTATACTGTCACTCAGGTGTTTTCGGAAAAAAACAGGGAGAAACACTCAGCCTTTCACTGTAGATCTCAGTTTGTGGTTTTGTTTTGTTTTGTTTTGTTTCCCCTGTTAGGAGCAAACCCCAGGGACTTTTTTTTTCCAATGCACTTATATTCTTTTTTAAAAAAACAAAGCAAAACAGAAAACTCATCAGCAAACTCATTTGCTGTTAAGGTGCATGATGAGATCCCAGCAGTTAACTGTACACAAAAAAATTGAGAAAACAACATCTTGTCTGCTGAGTATTTATGACATAGATAGAATTCAATAAAATAACAATGATTATGAGTTATACCCTTAACTCTCACATATTCATTAAGGAAATACAATGACGCAGTTCCTTTTATACACTGATGCACCAGGGTTTTTGCCTGCAAAACCTGAAGTGACTTTGTTTCTATGTTTTAGATTTTGAGTATGTGAGATTCATAGCCAAATATTTCTTTTCTTTTCTTTTCTTTCTTTCTCTTTTTACATAGGAGAGCTGGATTTTTAAGCACCTTCCATGAGACAGCCTGGTTCTTGGGAAGATATTGCCCGTGTGGCAGAGGGCAAGCAGTGACCAGACTTCGCAGGAGGCTGGCACTTTCTGAACCCAGTGGAAAAATGGGCCTAATGGACGCCGCACTTGGCAGAATGCAGAGGGAAACGCCAGCACATCTGGTTAAAGACAGAGAAACACTGTCAATAAAAAGATGTCAGTATCATGAAAATCAGCGTTTTATACACTTTGCCTAAAGTTTGGTTGTTTACAGTCGGAAGATAAATCTGATCCCTATTATTACATCTTGGCTGGAGACAGAGACACGCTTGATCCAAAACACACAGCACGCGAACACACCCCACAGCAAGAGGGGTCTATGACCACAGATGGTCTCACGTGTTCCATGTTTTTATCATTTAGGTACCGACAGCTCCCATTTCGTGACATGCATGTGCTTGTATAATTTTGCCCAAAGTTCAAAAAATAATATAAATTATATTAAAATATAAAGTTTCCATTGTATCTAGTGGCTTCCCACTCTTCTTGAGATATTTGTAAACGTCCGTTTGAATGTGACATGCTATGCTTACTTTCATATGACTAAGAGCATTTCTGCTTCATAACTGAGTGGTCACGCATACTTGTATTTGAATGCACAACTTCAGACTCGTATGCAAGAGGAAATCAAGGCTGACAGTACTGTTAGGGGATGTGGCCAGAAGAGTTACATCCCAACATGGACTTGAGTTAAGCAGGGGACACAGAGGACCAAGCTAGTGAAGTGCAGGTGCTACTGAACAGTATGGGTCGGGGGGAGAGAAAACTGTAACAGGTCCGTAGAGAAAGAAGAGAAAGACGAAGCCAGAGAGGAGAGAAGTGACGACAGCCAAGGAGCCAGGGCAGGTGCCGGAGGCAGAGCTGAGCTCGAGGGCAGGGTGGCGGGGGCCGTGAGCCGGGACATGGCCATGCTCAGCCTCTATTCTCCATCCATGGTCCTGTCCAGGTCCACCGTGCACTGTGCACCGTCTTGAGCAGATGTCGGCGGCTGATCGCTGGCCAGGTGAGGGCAGCCTGTGACTGGGGAGGGGTTCTACCTCTCTCGAGTCAAACCCCAGACCCAGTTTCAGACAGGCAGGCAGCAGAGCCCACGCCAGGGGCCGGGCAGGGGCAAGGGCTGGTGGGTCATTAGAGAAATGTCCGTCGGGCCTCATCCAATGACCGGGGCCACGGCCCACAGAGAAGACGACGAAGGACGGGGGACCGGCCGAACAGCAGCCCTGTTGGGCTCCCCTCAGCTCCCCACAGGCTGCGGACTCATCGCTGAGCACCTATGAGTGTCCAAGACGGCGAATCTGGAGCCGCCCAGGGTCACGTCCAGTGGCCTGCCTTCTGCACGCCAGGTGAGCCGCTGAAACTGGTCGCTCTAGGAAATGATAAGCTCAGGACACCTTGTGGAAAGCAGGGAACTGGGCGGCGCTTCCTGCCCACATAGCAGCTCCTGTCACCCCCTCATCACCCACTGACCCAACCAAAGTCAGAGAAACGACACAGACGCCACCGTATAAAGCAGCAACTCCAAGCAGTCTTAAAGAAACACTCAAACTCCTCAGTTAGTGGAAAAGGGGCTTTTAAATCATTCCCTGATTCATTTATATCACTTTTTTGGGTACTTTTAAGCAAAATATAAAAATTCTATGCGATCTCAATGACTTCTACATTTGACTTAGACGTGAGCTGCCAAATGAGATGTAACTTAGAGAACTGAAGGTTACCTCTGACTCTACCTCACTCACATGTGGCATCACTGCTTGGTGAAAGAGCGAGCAGCCGCCCTGGGCACAGGCCCCGCGAGGCGGGCGGGGCAGGCTCACCTTTGAAGAAGACAAAGTTGCCGTCGCTGTTCTCGTAGACGGCGTCGATGCCAGGCGGCAGGCCCCGCCAGAAGTAGGTGATCTGCATGGGGTAGCCATCCATCACCCTGTTGTTCCTGACGCGCCAGAACCACTGGTCCTGCGAAGCAAGCACAGAGCGTCTCAGCCAGTGTCTCCATCACCACCCCGTGTGGTGACAGGACATAGCACATGACTTGTCCAAAGAGGACCGAACATTGTGGTTGAACGGAAACCATGCAAACACACCCCACGTGGCATGTGCCACATCCAGCCTCCCGCTGCCCGCTACCCCCTCCCCAGGACCTGAGCGTGGCTGGGCACAGGCGGGCACCGCGGTACCTGGGCTCACCGGCCAGACCCCATGCTGGCCACGGCCACCTCACACGGTCCCACAGACTCACAGCTGAGGCCTCGGTCACCCTTCCCAGGGTCCCGGTGGGGCAGGATGACATAGTCACCCCAAACAAAGTCACCCCAAAATAAAACCATGAGAGTGGCCTGCAGCCTGCACCAGCCGCCCTCCTGCGCCCTGTCCCTCTGCCTACCAGGCACAGCAGAGGCCGTTTTACACAGAAGCGTCTCCTCTTAGCCAGTGAACAACCCTGACTTGCCCAGAGCAGGTGTTTGTAAATGCTGCTGAATTAACAGCCAACCCACAAGATGTTCCACCCTAAGTTCTAACGGGAAAAAAAAAAAAAATCTAATGACATTATAATTGTTTTCTAGTGAAAACTTCAGAATAATGTAGAGTATTCAAAGTGCTTTAATATCGGAAAAACTAGGTATATTTCAAAATTAGTTTCCAATAAGTCTGAATTCAGCACTTGACTTTATCCCGGCCCTCATTATCCACAGGGTTTCCCACAGGTCATGTGTCGGTGCCACGCAGGTGTGCATCACGGGACGCTGGCTCAGCTCCCCCCGCCCTCCTGTCCCCCTCAGATGTCAGTGAGCAATTCACTGTACGGCTTCCCAGGCCCTGGTGGGAACAGGCTTGCCTCACTTGTCAGCTGCCCACACACAATCTACTGAGGATTCTTGGATTTTAGGTGACATGATGAAAATGAACCTTGTCGCATTTAAATCATTCTGAACAGTACAGTTAGGGACCTCTGAAGAGGTGCATTGTCCCCGCTGTCATCCTCTGTCCTCTCCACTAACCTCTGCCACCTACAGAGGAAGGAGGAAATCACTTAGTTAATGGCAATGATGTCACGACCTGTCCTTGCTGTCCCTGACAGCTGTCACCATAGTGGACAGACTACCTGTGAATGACCAGACTCACAAGTGAGTCATAGTGGGATGGCTGTAATAAAGGACTTTCTGAGGACCTGGCTTTAAAAACGTTGGTTGTCATTGTTAAGTTTATTTTGAAACGGGTTTCCCCAGTTTTCCTGTTTACAGTTCTGCTCACAGTTGGTCTTGTTTCTCTTCAGATTTCAGTTGTAAGATGGCTCTAGCCATGCTTGTCTCCCAGCAAGGTCTTCTTACAGCATTAACTTTTTGCTGGTGATTTTCATAGTACCAGGTAGCCTGAATTAACAGATGTTTTGATCCACCTGCAGTGCATATCTTTAACTGATCCTAGAATGCAGAGCTGCTCATGAAAAGGTCGATCCAGGAAAACATATATGTTCATGATAACCCGAGGTTTGCTGCTGATGGTCTGTGAGCATGGGGCCGCTGGCCAGCTCCCGGGGGAGGGGACATCTCATCACCCTGTGCTTTACAGGCTCCCTTCAGGCTTCACACCTCCAGGGACCTGGTGTCTCTGCTTCCCAAAGGCTCGTCCTGCCCTTCAGGCAACCCTGCACTGATCCCCACGGCATCCTGCCTGCAGCGTCCTGCGGGACCATGCGCATGACACAGGGACTGTGGCTCCTCTCCAGTCAGCCTGCTCTGTGCCGGGACATCACTGCACACACAGAGCGGCGCTGGGGCTGAAGGCTGGCGGGGGCTGAGGTGTCCCTGGCTGCAGGGAAGTTCCAAGCGGACACAGAGGCCCAGGGCACAGCATCGCCACCGGGAGGTGTCTGTCTCAAGGCCCACATGAGGCCCGGGTGGAACTAGAGGCGCTGAGGGACAGGGGTGGACCAGGGGACAAGTCCCAGGATCCCGCATTGCAGAACCACGATTCCCTGGGCAGCGCTGTAGCCATGACGGCAGAGGCCGCCGCACCTGTGCCTGCACCTTCTTGGCAACGGCCCCCGGTGGCCGCCTGGTGGAGCTCGGAGGCGACTGCCCTTCCTTAAACCCAGCTCTGGCAGATGCCACATGCAACAGAGCAGGGCCAGTCAGCCACCCAGGGACTCCGCTGCGGAGGGACAGGACGGAGGGACCTTTGCAGCAGACACGGGGAATGAGCTTGCTGGCCGGCCACACAGCAGAGCGCGGGACAGCGCTGGTCAGAGGGTCCCATGGGCAGGGATGCTGTGACTGAGGACGAGAAGCCGGGACATTGTTGCTGTTGAACCTCAGCTAACCTATCACCTCTTCAGACCGGGGCGGCCCCTCCCCACCTGCCCCAGCCCCTAACTTCACTTGCCGTCGCAGCACTGACACCTCTGCATGCACGTGGTTGGGTCCTGACTGTCCCTCCACTGACGTGACGCTTGCTGCAGGAGGAAGATCTTGCACCATCACCGCAATGGCACAGACCCGAGAAGCCTGCCAGGCACAGGCGGGCCCCGTGAATCCTCTTCACACACCTGCATCAACGAGCACACTGGCAGGAGACGGAGATAAAAGCTGTTCATGGTGGAAATACGCTTTTGTGAAATGTAAAGGCATTTTTCAAATAAAAAATACATTTACTTCTCCCGATTTGATCTGTCATTAATATTCCCCAAATTTTATATCTGAAATGTAGTGACTTTAAAGTTACATATTGTTCACATAATTTACCTTTATGAAAGTTAAAGGCGAAGTTCGTGTATAACAGACGAGATTGGCGGTTAGTAGCAGCAACCCACTCAAGAAACGCTGGGTATCTCCTGGGGAGACGGGGGACAGATGCAGATCAACTGAAGCACGACAGCGAGTGCAAGTCTCAGGTCCTAAATATCCTGAAGAAGTTCTGTCAGTGAAAAGTTTGAAGACGGGTGGTTTTGACTGTTCGTTGTCTAGAAAGGTCAGTATAAACAGGCGGATTTGGGTCAAGGGCAGGTCAGCACTGCCCAGAGAGCCTGCATCCCGGACACTCAGCACATGTGACCAAGCATGACCTCCCCGACGTGTGGCGATGACATCAGGAGTATCAGAAACAACGGTTCCAGTGACACCACGACTGCCCACCTGCTCCAGGGCACCATCTGACCAGTCATCACAATGCTGATGCTGCAGAGTTTTCTTTGTGATAATTACAACTGTCACTGTATATTGGTAAGTTGTCACTTTAGCTCATGAACCAGCCAGTCTTTTGTGCCCTTGGTTTGTTGACCGAGTCCTTGGAGCCTGAACCAGAGACACGGCTAACCCCACAGACCCAGGGGCTGGGTCTCAAAGCAGAGGGATGACCCAGCCAGGAACAGCTGGCCTCCCTCCCGGTCATCTTCAGCATCTCGAAGTACAGAGCAGTTCTGTTGACACTACCTTAATTTTCTTCTGTATCCAGATTTTAGCTGTTCTTTGTATTTTTATTTTTCTTACAAATAAAATAACACACACACACACAAAAGCGCTAGGAAAATAACACATAACTTTCGCTCTTTGACAAATGCCCCCAAATAGACTTTTTCACAGCAGAAGTGACGCTGTCTTGGGCCTCGCCTGGACAGCCGGTACAAACACCGCAGGCTCTCATCTCACTCCGGAAGAATCTAGGTTACAGCTAAACACAAAACACAACTTTAAATGGTATTTTTCCCTTTGATTTTCATGTATATACTAGCAATGTCAATGATGCTATAAATGTTCCATTTGAAACACAGAATTAAAGACCTTTAAGAAAACGCTGTCTATGCCGTATCGGAGTCCGCCCCAACGCACACTGCACCTCACTTCAATGCAAAGCGCCACAGTGTTGGTTCAGGATCCAGCCTGTCTGGGCATTGACAGTGCGGGGTGCGTTACCAAGAGTTACAGAAAGAGCTCTTTATTTCATGTGGAACATGAGCACACACTGTGGGTTCTTGGGGCAGCACGATAGCATAGTTTTAATGTAGCATAATTATATTCACCTCTTTCCCCCAACATGCTTCAGTTTAAAATAACCATTCTGTGGTGGCTTCCTGGATGTACCCTAATGAGATCCTTGCAAATGACAGATACATGCTGGATAACCAATCTATGGACAAATATTACTACCAAACTAATGTATTGAGATTATTTTGAGCTATTATTAAGGTGTAGGCTAATTTGTAAAGAAATTCATTATAATTTTATGAAATTACTGATAAGTCTTAGAAAAGAGAAAACCAATATTAACTAACAATATTGTTAACTGATTTTTTAATTAACATTTTTAATGCTAAATAGGTGGGCTATTGTTTTATTTTCAAAACTGTTCATTGACAGAAACTATAAAATGAGGAACCACTTCTCCCTATCACTGCTCTTTATTTACAAAGCCCAGATCCAGGGTTAAAAAAGACTAGTTTTTTAATTTATAAAACTATAACAGAACATTTATGCCATTGCAAGACATAGCTCTCAAGGAAAAAGAAGAAGCAAGTCACAGGCAGCAGTGCGTCTGCGGGACGCGACGTCCTCGCACCCCCATCCAGCATGTGGGGACCAGTTCTGCACGGAGCCGGAGCTGTCGGCTGCAGGAAATTCTGTCTGTTTTCTTCCTGGGGTGTCATGCACACGTCAACGGGGAAAACAGGCCTCAAGAGGAATGTTGACCGCTTCAGAAGCTGCCATCAAAGGGTCTGTTTTCCTTCGCGGGTCTTCTAGCCACTCCAGAAGGCTTGCAGGGCACTCGCAGCTGCAGTGCGGGGTGCGTGGTGGCTGCGAATGCGCGGACAGCTGGTCAGCACTGGAGAAAGGGGGGCGGCTGGTCCTGTGCCTTCATATCGCCGCTGATGGGTCTGCGGGAGGCGGGAGGCGAGGCAAGGTTTCGCTCAAAGGCTCCAAGAAAAAAGCTCCCTTTTGCCTTGAAAATTTCCTTAAAACCTGTGCAAGTTTATTGTAATTATTGCAATCACAGAGACTGAAAAGTCCAGAGTTGTTTTTGTTTGTTTGTTCATTGTAATTTCTCTTTGCCCCGCAGTGGGGACAGGCTGAGAGGTCCCGGGATCTGGTTCTGACACCCGGAGACAGGTGCCTCCTGGCTGTCAGGCATTCCCCTCCCACATGACCAATAAATCTCCCTGTGTCATTTCAACGTTGAATTTTTCTTAGAGGTGCTGAAATTGGGGCAGAGTGTGATGACCTGTGTCCACAGCACTGAGGGAGCAGTTCACAGCATCCAACCTCTACGTGCAAGTTCAGAGTTCCAGCGCAACTTGCTTCTGAGCCTCTCTTTGACCTCTGTTTGTGGGATCAGTAGGGAAGTGAGGTTGACACACACAAGACACACATTTTAACAAGTTCATGGCTTTACTCCACTGTGGGCCCAGGGGACATGCGAGCGGGCTGGTGGGCAGCCACCACCATGACTGTAACACTCATCAGGATGCTGACCAGCCTCCGCGGGGCTAGGAAGGCTTGCCCCTTCCTTCTGAGTGGAGCTCAGGGCACCACACCCGTGCAGTGGCTGGCGCTCTGCCAGGTCTCACCAGCCTTGGATGGGACATCAGCCTGCGCCCAACCCCTGGTTCCTCTCACGGCTGCCATGCCCTCAGCATCCACGAACAAGATCCACATTTGTCCCTGTGGTCAGGGTCCCGCCACCTGCTGGAGGCCAAGTTCTGAGAGCTGCTTGTGCGTCCCGATCCTCAGCCCATCACTCCACGTCCCCAAGCCTGCCTGAGTCTCCAACATTGGGAGCCAGCACCCACAGTGTTTCTCTGAGCTCTGTCCCCTTGTCCTGTTCCAGCCTAGCCCTGGTCAGTTCTGCCAGCAGCGATGCCTCCGGCCCACCACGCACCCCTTGGCCATGGTCCCACCTGTGTCTCTCTGGCCTCGCCTCCCAACCTCTCACCAGACAGCTCCCACAGCACCATCCGTCACCCCCACGCTTGGCTCTCTGTTTGGGTGGGGGTCGGGTCCTCCACAGAAGTCGCTCCCAGCATGTGTCCCCATGTGCCGCACTGCTCTGTGTACCCCCCCAGGGAGACAGTGTCTAGCTGTCAACGTCTCGCTGTTATTCAGCAGACCATCGAAAGCGACTGCATTAAAGAATGAGAGGGAATGAATAACAGAGCACAGTGGTCAGTTTCTTAGGCGCAGGAATGCTGTCATAGGCTCCTCTGCAATCCCCTCGAGGTCAGCCACAGCGCCTTGCCCTGCGCTATGCACTAACAGCAGTGACAACAATGCCACCAACGACCACGGCAAGAACTGCGATTGCTGCAGTGACCGAGCACCTCTGCTAAGTGCCTCACGCAGCTCACAGCTGCCCAGCATTTACTGAGCTGATGGCCTTTGCCATGTGACAGCCCCAACACTACATCAGTTAACAACACATATGGCTTAACTGCCAAGCATCTTGTCACTTTGCACAATTTTAAAGTTTTCTTATATCAAAGAGTCCCCAACCCCCAGTCATGGGCCAGTACTGGTCCATGGCCTGTCGGGAACTGGGCCACACAGCAGGAGGTGACCGGTGGGTGAGCGAGCAGAGCTTCATGTGTGTCTGCAGCCGCCCTCAGTACCAGCTTCACCACCTCAGCTCCGCCTAAGATCCTCAGGAACCAGAGTCTCACAGGAGCACCGCTCCCTGGTGCAGAAAGGCTGGGGACCACTGCTATCATGACCGGAACAAATTCTTACCATGGTGCCTACAAAGTGGGGCAACTGTAGATAAACAGGTGTTAACCGGATCCATGAGAGGCCATTTTTGCTAGAGATCAACATGCAGTGGGCACAGACCGTTAGGCATGGACGACCCTGCCAACCGGGCTACATCATGTCACCGAGATTGGCCAGTGTGACTGCACCTGACCATTCCTGGTCACGGCTGAGAGGGAGTCCCAGCGAACACGATTACAGCTCCTGTCCACCATGATCTGCCTCATCATCACTTAACCATGACAGCCCGCACACTGAGCAAGCTTTCTCAATGCCACTGTGTCTGGGGCTATTAGCTACACACGCATCATCACAACAGCACACACTTTAGGAATCCACGCGTGATTCCATCATTCTGCAGTTTGCCTGACGTCATTTTTCTAGAATTTCTATGCCCTGTCAACATGTGCTTCAAATGATGCAATTCATCATACATAAAACTTTACGTTTTACTGTTTTACTTGTGTATACATTATAATCATCTCATTGTTTAGTACAGTCTCCAAAATTAACCTTTCAAAAGATTGCATTATATTCCACCGAGTTGATATACTACTATTTCCTACACTACTACCGTATTACTGGATAATTTGGTTGTTTGCAAAAATTTTCTTCACTGGCAAGAAAGCTGTAATGAACACCATTGTTCATTTTAGATTTACTTCATTATTTTCTGGATGAATAACCACGCATAGGTTATTATTTTGGAAACTGCATATTTCCTTTTTGTTATAAGACAAAATAAGGCTGTAGTTTATACCCTAAACATTCTTTCAACCTTACTCATTTGCTATTGATATTCTATGGGTTCTTTAAAATAATCTTGTAAATAAACACAAAACATATAATGCTCTGAAACTTTAAAGTAGCATGGAAGCACATAGAAGAATAAAAATAAAAATCCTCAAGAACCACCCAAATGGAAGTTAAATACACAGAAGACAGAGTCAGAAGTAAAAACAGTGCCCATTTAATAAATCCTTTATTGAATGCAGCCTGTGGACCAACTATTGCTAGCTAATTTTAATCCTGTAAATTACTTTTTTTATGTCAAGAAAATTATTTTTTAGAAAATAATTAGAAAAGCCCTATTTCAATTTTTTTACTATGGCTCATGACATATGTCTTAATAATGTTAATAGTTTTAATTTTTTTGTTCATTTTCATGAAATTTTTCAGGTAGATTATCACATAATTTGCAAATAATGGTGAGTGACTGCTACTTTGTTTTAAATGTATATACGTATATCTCTTGCAACAGATTCAATAAATTGGTGCTTCTAAGAACTTGAAGAGCTGGCTGAATGTTCAATAACTTCGCACACTTCACAAAGCCCAGCGATGAACACAACACTTAAGTGGAAGTTTAATAAAGGGAATGGGAGAATAAATTTCATCCATGCTTTGCAGACACAGAAGAGGTAAAAGTGGCACTGTCACCAGTGCCAGCCATGAAGAAAAAAGTTAGAAATGTGCTGTTTTCAAAACTTCCAAAATAAATAGCATTTTATGCATGGTATAAATCTTGAACTAAACTCTGCTTCTTAATTCTGCATTAAGGTATAGTGCTCTGAAGCGTGAACTGCATCTACGAGCACTTTCTATATAAGAATCTCAACATGAAGATATACTGTACGACAGACGTGGAATAAGGAAAAATATATTTTGATACTAAAAAGGTTTAGATCATTAATAATTCTAGAACAGGAAGATTAACATTGCTATGGAGTAAAGGGCTTTTCAAGTTAATTCACAATTACTATACATTCAGAAAGCATTTTGCCCGACTACATAGAATTTCCCTATACACATTATTAGTTTATATCGAATAAAACATACATAGAACATTTTAATCTCCAAAATACACATTGTAAACATACCTTAAATGTTTTGTTTCATATTATTAATAAAAATAGCATTACTGAATCCAAACCTAGTATAGAAATAGTGCTTAAAATGCTTAAAGTCACCCCAGGCCACGGTGACAAGAGTGGGGACTGGGACCCATTCTATAGGATGCTCACATGTGCCCGGATGTGTCAATGAAATAATCTAAAGGTTTCAAGGAGTAAATCTTAAACCATAATCAAATACAAATATACTGAAAATCAACAAACTGCCCCAGAAAGCAGTATTGTGCAAGGTTCCGGCTGCTTCCTTGAATGTTTACCTAAGGCATTTGAAAGACTACGAGTCTGTCCCACTGGCCGAGGGATGTCTCGCCCCCTGCTCCAAGGTGGGTGTCGCCCAGGGCAACGTACCTGGTGGGACCAAGCAGTGCTCCCAGTGGACACATGTGACTCAGGGGACTCCCGGCAGACAGAACAATGTGCGACCCAGGGTGATTTTAGGTGCCCTGCGCTGCACACTTTCTTAAGTATATTTTCTTGGATTCTCTGCCAACGAAATGTTTTTAATCATTAATAATTAATTTAATCATTAAGAACCGGAGCCCTTTTCTGTGACCTTTGTGCAGCTAAAAGTTATTTTACAAATAATTTCAAATAGCAAGGGAATCCCAGTGAAGGGCTGTGGTGAGTAATTCAGATGCCAGCCTGTCTTGCCCCCACTTCCCAAGCTCAAACGACCACGCTCCTGTGGCCTTGACCCAGCCTTTCCTGTCTCTGAGCCAGGTGGTACCTCACCCCCACAGTGGATGTGGGCAACTCCTCTCCCAGCACTGGCCGATCCCTCTGTGGACCTTGTTCTTGTCACCTCCTCACCCGTGATTGGCCCTCAGCAGCCCCCTCCGAGTCAGCAGCTCCTGCCCCGGCTGCCTCCCCTCCTGGGTCTGCATGCCGTAGGACAGAGGCCACACCGACTAGGGGCCTCGCGACCTGCCCCGCACATCCCGACTGCTCGCGTGAAACCGTGAGGTAAGGTGACACACTCATCTACGTATGTAAGTGGGGGAAGATGAATGGGGCCACCTGACACCTCACACTCTGCAGCGAGCACTGCTCACATGCCAGCAGTATGGGACATTAAAGTGCTCGATGCTGAAAACTGTGGCTATGCACCCTCGGGGGAGGCCATCTACAAGCCATGTCCCCGTCCCAACCCCAGGGCCCATCTGCAAGTCAGTGTGGAGTGGAAAGGCCAGCAAAATGGCCCTGAGGGGTGAAGACGCACGTCTCCCCTGGGATGCTCGGCAAATCGGACAGACAGAAGGACGAGAGTCACCCGCAGTCAACATCCACCTCGTTCTCAGACACAGGGGCCACCTGGGTGACATCACCAGGATTTTGAGGGATAAAGCTGGGACTTAAAATTTAACCAAAATACCAAAAGTAAAATCCTCCACTTATCATTTGGTGACTTGTAGAATGGACAAAAAAAACCTCATAAGCTGTTTAATTTTACTCCTCGCATGTTGATTAATCTACTTAAATTGAATGGGACATATCTAATCGGCATTGCAGGGCATTTAGAGAATTCAAAATTGCATTCAAGGGAATTAGCAGAAGGATGGATTTTTCCTGGAGAGCATGATGTTCATGTGCATATTATATCAAATCCAGACCTTATTATCCAATAAGGGACATAGGGCACTTTGCCTACTAGAAATTACACAAAATCTATATTTTTAAAGTATAGCCTCTGGTTGGCAGAAAGTTCTGTATAAGTAGGACAATATTTCATCATTTATTGATCTGTATCTACCCAAAGAGAAAGCGTGTTGTTTTATTTTTAAATAGATGGTACTGATGAAAATGTGACTATTTTCATAGTCTAATACCACCATGTTTAAGGTTGGTTTACAAGTTTTGAGGGAGAAACTGCCTCTCAGCACTACACTCTCTTCTCTTCTCAAGATGACGAACCAGCCTTGACCCACTCTGGTCAGTGCTCGTGTCGGAGAAGCCAGCGATGTAAGGTTATAAAATGTGAAATCAATTTTAGGTTGGAACCTTTCCAGAAGAGAAGATGGATTTGTTAAGCACAAATGCCCAAATAGAGAAGCAAGTGTGGGAGCAACAGTGACGTGCCAGAGCTGCTTAAGTCCAACAGTCACCCACAGACCCCACACTGAGCGGTTAGTGCCCGCGGGGTCACAGGGCCCGGCCGGCGACACATGCACAGGAGGGCAGCAGAGTGCCGGGAGTAGCGACTCTGAGTCGACTCGCCTGCTGGCTCCCGTGCACGGTCTGACTATGCGCTCCACCTCTCCCGTGTCCCCAGCTGCAGCATTCTCTCCCCTGCCCACCCTTGCGCCTGGGCCTCTGCGACATATGCGTGTGCCCCCACAGGACGCTCCAACACCCACACATCGGACCAGCGGGAACTGTCTCCACCGCAACCCCACAGGCCCGCGGCCAGGGCAGGACGCACGGGCGCCTACCTTGAAAACGAACATCTCCCTGCGCAGAACTGCCAGAGTGTTGAAGTCCCCGTCACAGATACTGGGCTTGGCGCCAGGGGCTGCGGGCCTGCCCGTGGGCGGCCGCGGTGGCCGGGGCCTGTCGTTCTCACGTGGGTCAGCAGGTGGTGCGGAGCGGGCTGGGGGCGCCGTGGGCAGGGCCCTCGTGGGCGGAGGGGTCTTGTCGGGCGGCCCTTCAGAGAACAGGAGGACAGCGTTGGCCACCCAAGCTGGGGCAGGACACAGCGGTCGTCCGTGGATCACAGGCTGCCAGGGCTAGAGGTCATTAAGGTCACGTATCTCCCGAACAACAAGCCATGTCGCCCAGTGAGCTGAGGCCGCGTCCAGCAGAAACGGTGCTCACCATGCTGGGTCTGGGCTGAGGACTGGGCTTCCGGGTTAATTTTTAATGACATTTTTATGGCTTTACCACAGACCTCGTTGGGAAAGCTGCTTTCAAATCTCTTTTGGAAGTAGGTGGCGTATAAATAATAAGTGAATGGAAATGAACATGGAACCCACACACTCCACCAGGGTGGACCCTGCGTCCTGACAGATGACGGCTCTATGCACTGATTTCTAAAAGGTAAACATTAAGGAATCAGAGCTGACTCTACCCCATGCCTCCAATTCAATTTTATAAACTTTTCCTGGCTTTGACTTTCACAATTTTCTCCTAATGAAATGTTTTGACAAATTGCTAAGAAAGTGATTCGTGTGAATCCCAAATCTAAACACCCATTGATTAAAACATCACCAATAAAATATTAATGTAAAAACTGCTTCTAAACAGAGTGTTGGACAAGCAGCAGAGTTCACACACAGGGCGGGCACGAACGGCGTGTGCTCCTCAGGGGTTTGCATTTTCGTAAAGAAACTTTTCTGAAGAATACGTTTGATGCTGAGGCATGAAAATTGTGTCCTTTTTCAGACTGTCCATCTAGACCCCTGGTTCACGAGGTTGTGGGGGGAGCCACCACTCAGGCGGGGTCTCCACCAGCAGACACTTGGGCACACAGCAGGCACGCAGCACCAGCCACTCCTCTGAGGCCCAGACGTCACTCTTTTCTCAGCACCTCCGAAAGAAAGAGCGGCCCAATAGTGGACCTTATGTTTCCAAACCTATTTTAACCCTGTGAGGACACTCAGCACTGAGATACTGAACCTACAAACTGCTGAATGCAAAATGAGCCAGTGAACTTGCACTCTGCTGTTCAAAAACATAAACGAAAGCATCTAGACACCGGTTAGAACATGCAGGGCACACACTTTGTACCAGAAACGGAAGCTTCACTCCATAAACTTAGTAAAGCTGTCCTCTCTGTGTAAATTATAAACGTCTAGCACTCAATGGTTCTGTGTGAAACAAGCGTCTTTGCAGAGGTGAGGGGTCTGCCAGGGGATTCAGGGTATAGCACTGTGCAGCGGAGGCTGTTCCCTTTTATCTCAATTTGCAGGCACCAGCTGAACCCCGTAAATAAAAGTGATTTTTCTGTACTGGGAATTCATTTTGACTCATGTAGTAAAGCTAGGCATTTGTTAACTTTTACTCTTGGTCAATAATTAATGTGCTTTAGGGACAATTCCGTTACCTCTGTCACATAACTGCAGACGTGGCCTGTCCAGGGACTATCCCTTGTCAACTGTCATAACCCGGAGGTCGTCTGTTCGCTTGTGCCAGAGTCTCAGGATCTTATATGAAAGTCTTATATTTCTCAGTGTTTCACTGGTTATATTCATTTAGTACATATTTTTTACCTGAATTTAAACACTAAAGTTTATCAGATCTTTACTATAACTACAGGTTTCAAATAAACTTGATAAGAAAATCTTTTCAGTGTTTAAGGCTTCCCATAATCTGTGCATCAACATATCTGGAACTTCTGCCAACTAAACCTGTGGGCAAAGACTACTACCCACCAGCGGGCGATGTCCCACATGCTCAGCCACAGCAACCTCTCTGCGGTGGGCGAGCGACACGTGGCACCTACCATATATCTTCTGGATGCCCTGCAGGTCGTCGCTGGGCAGCCTGAAGCTCTCGGTGTCCATGTACTGGTAGAAGGGCGCCATGATGGCCGTGGGGTCGTTGGAGTGCTCCAGCCCCAGCGCATGCCCCAGCTCGTGGACCGCCACGAGGAACAGGTCGTTTCCTGTGTGGAGGGGAAGAGAGACACCGCTGTGACCCGCAGCCACATGTGGCGCTGTCAAAATTGCACCCGGGAGGACGGGGCAGCGTCACATCGACCATGGTGTGACGTGAACAGTGCATTCACACCAGCCACCTCCAGAGTGCCTTGTAAAACGGGGTGGGGTGGGAAGGGACGAGGACAAAGTCACAGAAATTCAGAAACATAAAGGGAAGAACCAGGAATAAAAGCAGAGCCTGGGCTGGGCAATAGCCCATCCTCTTCTAATGGTCACGTGACGTGGTCCCAGCGATAGCTCCACAAAAGCCAGATGTGGCCACAACCCCGCATCACGGCCACAACCCTGCATCACACGGGAGCAGGTCCAGCCGACGGGGCAGCGAATCTTGGTCCTCACAGAGCTGCAGTGGGGGCTCAGACAGGTTTTCATTGACTTATTTTCCCTGTTTGTTTAAAATTTGTCGTTTTTCAGTTACAGTAAACGGCACGATACTGGTCTCGGTGTACGGCACAGGGATCAGACATGTGTGCTCCTCGGGCACTGATCCCCTGTAGTCCAGCGCCTGTGTGACCCCTGCAGTTCTCCCCACGCATCAGACTACAGCCCTCGTGAGGTCGGGCTGTGCCACGCTGGCCTAGAATACGGGACCGCAAGGCTGCAGGCCAGCGGCCGGCAGAGCGTAGTTCCAGCCCTTGCAGCCTGTACACAAACTCTGAACAAAACGTGTCTACCCCAGCGTGGCTGCTTTTTTCTGAAGCAGGACACAGAATGGTCAGGACAAGGAGAAGGGCACAAGGTGAACGGGCGACCACAGCAAGGAGATGGAACAGCCCCACAGAGCTGCACCTGAGCGCCACGTCCTGGAGGAGCAGGATGGGCCACGAGGTGGCCTGGGGCAGAGGAGCTTGGGGGCAAACAGCCACCACATCTGAAGGAAAAGTGACTCAGGGTCTGCTGGTAACTGACCTGGGACCTCCCTGAAGGGCGCAGTCTCCGCAGGAAACAGAGCGGGTTCGAGCCCCAGGGACGGGGGCAGTGCCTGGGCTTCCCGCAGTGACAGAAGGAAGCCCTCAGCCTAGCTCAGACCTCGGGGTCACCAGACCCCAGAGACCACGACCACTGGAAGAACACCCTTCCAGGCCAGAGTGCCGGCCCTGAGGGAGAATGGGGATGGGGGCGGGATTCTGAAGGACAGGCTTCCTGCGCCAGCCCTGTGTTCCCCAGCCCTCTCCCTCCCCAAGGTCCCCTCCACCTCTCCCTGTGTCCCTCCCTGGCCAGCACAGGCCCATGCGTGGAGGCCGTCAGGTCTGGTAGCCCTCCCTCCCTGGGGTGGCCTTGCCTCCCTGGGGTGGTGGCTGTCCCCCAACAGGCTTGACGGGACCACTCCACGTCATCTCCATAAGGTTCCCAAGCCCACTGTCGCCACGTGCTCTCCTGGGGCCCCCACAGCCCCTTGTGCACCCCCTTACCACACACCTCACTAGCATTTCATAGTCATTGTCACTGGGCAAATCCCCCTGATTCATTCTGAATGTGCACGATGACCCCAGCCCCCAGCCAAGGACACTGCCTGGTGTACAGATGACATGTCTTCATGACAGCCAAACGCGTAGGTCTGTGTCCAGAAAGCAGGGCCTGCTTTGAATTCGTGGAGTAAAGACTCAATGTCACGTCTCCCTACATATCGTCCAGGATGCTGTCCTTTCCCCCCAGCTTTACCAACAAGATTGACATTTTAAGGTATTTAAAGTGTATGTCGTGGTGACGACATACGTATATGTTTCTAAAGGATTTCCTCACTGAGTTTAACATCCGTCACCTCACATACTCTTATTTGAGTGAGAGAAGGTTTAATTTCTACCCTTACAGTCACCACAGTCACCGTGGTTCCGGGCCCCATGGTGGCTCTCACCCCCTGGAGACTGAAAGCCATGCGCAACAGCCTGTCCCTACACCCTCCAGAGCCCCTGACTATCCCGCAAAGACTGGGGACTGAAAGAGGATGAGAAGAGATAAAGGAGGCAGGAGGCCGTGCTCCGACGAGGCTTCACACGAGGGCTGGAGCCCAAGCCTGTCAGTCCCTTGTCCCTGAGTGTCAGCAAATGCCATGCTCACAGGGACGAGGGGAGGCGGTGGAGAGGCACATGCTGGGAACAGAACCCATCTGTGGAGCAGGATGTGCATGGTGGGAGGAAGCAGGGAGGCTAGGACGGTAGGTAGTCAGGCCGTGGACAGTCGAGAGACAGGTCCACGTTAATGGAAAACGGGATTTTTTAAGATGCCACTTTGAGTGGGAAACATGAGACGTGTCCTTTGGGGTCGTGCAGGGAGCATGCTGTGGTCACAGGCAGAGATGAACACAGAAGGAAGGTGGGGACTCGGGACAGACGTGGGGCTGAGTCTCCCCAAGTGAGTGGGGTTGGGAGCGGCTGCCTGCGGCTCACGGGACAAGGGGGAGGTGCCACCCAACGCCAGATCCAAGACCAACGGCCCCGGGACACGTGCCCTAACACGTGCATCAGGACCGTGAGGGCAAGATGCTGTGGCCAGGCCGAGGCATGCCCACCCTGACGACCGGCAGGGACAGTGGCAGGGAGGGCTGTGGGGGTGTGAAAGACGCTCTCCCCGGCGCAGGCCCTCTGGGCAAGCAGGGCCTATTGAAGCCCCAGCAAACTACGGCGGTATGGGGGGCAGAGGCTAGAGTGGCTCGAGGTCACCGGGGACCGCCATGGGGAGCGAGCTCAGCCGGAGGATGATGCAGACTGGTACACACTGGCAGACGCCCAGGCCATCTTGGTGGGCGAGTCCTGATGTGGTCTCGAGGGGACTGCTCCTGGTTTGTATCCTCGTGAGCCCCTCCGCATCTGTAGGTGTCTCCCACAGAAGGCTAGTGCCCTGGCCGCATCCTTGGACGGAACTGCAGGGCTGTCCTCTCATCTCCGGCAGGCGAGTCTGGCCCTACGTCGCCAACAACCTCTCAGGCTGTGTGCCACTAGCAAGAGCACTTCACTTCTCTGAAAAATTGCCTTTCATTAAAAAAATATATATATTATATTCTAACAGGAATACAAAAAGTAAACAAAGCCACAGCAGCGAGTCATTGTGTGGCATGCGCTGGTCCCCAGGCCCCACATCCGCAGGCCCTGACTGAGGAAGCAGGTGACCACGGGGTTCCCAGGGCAGGATAAGACCTAGGACCATGGGCACATCCAGCCAGAGACATCAGCCCAGGTCACCCCAAGCCCTCGACCCCTGTTAGACGTCAGATGGCTGGTAGTAACACAAACTCCACCAGCCGCTCTCAAGAGTTTAAACGGGTGAGTTGTTAAGTAAACTGCCACCCTGTGATTCGAGTTCCACTAGGGACAAAGCTGCTGGCGCACGCTGAGGTTTAGACCTGACTCCCGAGGATGACAATAGAGGGGCCGGGCCCTGAACCAGGCCCTGAGCTTCGCATAGCAGCAGTGTCCGCTGCCAACGCCAGGCTCCAGCCCCAAGCCTGCGGCTCCCCATAGCATCCCTGGTCTCCTTTGTATGCGCCAACACAATTTTAGAACACTGAACGGCACGTAAGGATAATGCCGTTCTTACAATTTCTTTGTCATAATTATGTCTCTATGTTTCATATGCTGTTCCCTCAGATGACAACATATCCTGAATGTTAAAAAATGACTGGGCGATATTTCATACATAAAAACACCATTATAAATAAACCTAGCACTCACAATCCCACAAACCCAATCAGACACCAGCATGTCGCCAGCCCCCCTGAACCTCTGTGTCTCCTGTCTTACACCTCGCTGCCCGTCTCCCTCTAGAGATCGCTACACAGAGCTTTCGATTTCTCTTTTCCTTTCTTGTATTTTGATATTTTTCAGACACTTAAAAGATAAATAAATCAAATATCCATCTACTAGGTCTTTTAATCAGTCAAGGTTTTTCAGAGCCCCACAGCTACAAAACACTTTGTTGTTAGTAAGTTCTCTCAATCAAAAGAGCACAGGTTTATACCAGCCAGGTAAAGGGGACACCACAGCAGAGTAAGTCGCAAAGCCAGTTTTCAGCAGCCAATCTGAACCCTGTGCCCTCTTCCAGTCTGTGAGCGTGAGTGTACTGTCCACCTGTGGCTGAGCGTGGCTGGTGCCACGTGTGGCCTCCAGGTCCACAGCAGCCGCCATTCTGTGGCATTGTCAGGAATCAGAAATTTCTAAAAGAACTCTTCACAGAATTACTGAACCACTAGTAAACAATTTTTCCTGCCATGCAAGCGATGTTTTACCGCATGCCAGACAGTGTGACGTGCGGGGGGAGGGTGCTAGACTGCCCGGCCACCCCGTGGCCCAAGCCCCGAAGAGGGCCCCCATCTCCCGCGATGCTGCTGGCCATCTCCTATGTGTAAAAAACATAGAAAATTAAAGATTTTCTAGGTGCGTAAAAGTAAGCTTTAACATTAAAAAGCCTGAAGTGTGATTTTTCAGTTGTGCTTAACAACTAACTTCGAGAATGATGTTCTGGTCAGTTGCTGTTACTGGGGGCTAGGACTGTGTCCCTCGGTGGGGGTACAGTGACACGGAGGCTGGGGGTGCATTCTCAGGGGGCTGTGGTGACATGGAGGCTGGGGGTGCATTCTCAGGGGGCTGCAGTGACACATAGGCTGGAGGCACATTCTCCAGGAAGCCTGTATGAGGCCAGGGCCCATTTCCAGATTCGTGCTGGTTACTGGTGTAGGTCCTCCCCTGGGTCTCTCCATGTGGCCTGGGTGTCTGTAAAACATGGTGATTGGGCTCCAAAGGCTGATATCTTGAAAAGAAATGAGGAGGGAGGGAGCGGGTGAGAGGAAGAAAAGGAAGAGGGAAGAGGAGAGAAGTGGGAGGAGGGAGGGAAGGAGGGAGGAAGAGAAAGGGTGGGGTGGGGGGATGAAAGAGAGAGAGAGAGAGAGAGAGAGAGAGAGAGAGAGAGAGAGAGAGAGAGAGAGAGAGAGAGAGAGAGAGAAGCTCCAAGCAGAAGTTATATCCCATCTGTGATTCACTAAATGCCCCATATTCACTGGCAGAGGAATCAGACTACAAGTCACACAGGGACAGTGTCAGAGAAGTTGTGGATATACATTAAAAGAACCATGACAGTTACATGTGCCTTGGTGAAATTCAGATTGTAATTATTCAATTATGAAAACCAAGGAAGATAAAATTAATTTGGTTTCTACTGTTGCTATGAAGACAATTTTATTGGATTATTTTTTGTGAGATACTGAATCTATAACTAAGTTCTTCATGATATTTTTTATGTATTTTTCAAAAGTCTTAATAACCTTACTGAGTGCATTTTGTAACATTTTGATTAGAAAGCACTGCTGCCTACAAGAACTCTGAAAACCAATTATTTAACATTAAAAACTTAAAAAGGAAAAGGATAGACTATTGTTTGCTAAGCATCATTCTATTTTTGAAGAAATTAAGAAACATATTTTGCATACTTTAATAGGGAAACATTTTAAACTCCGACAAGACAAAAGGACGCACCATTTGAAAAGTCACCCAAGTTAAGGTATTAACTGGCACCCACGGAAAGGCCCAGGATGGAGCCACCACAGGTAGGGACCTCACCCGCCCAGTGAGCACTACCACACACGGGTCAAGATTACGGAGTGGAGAGGCCTGTCCCAGATGACGTGTCCTGTTTTATACTCTGATTTCTCCCATAGCTTTATTTTTTTTTGCCTCAATATGTCCCTCTTCCTATTTCTCTCTGTCAGAATTATATTTTTCCCTTGATTCTCAATTTACATACTTCATTTCGGCATGAAAATTCAACTCCATGTGATTGGTAAATTTGGTTAACATGAAGTCATATTTGGGGGTTCTGTACTCTTTGCAAGAACCCATTCTAATCATGTGAAACCGTGTACCAAACACGTATGTTAAGTATGAGGTGTAACAACGTAAGCCTGAAAATCCACCTTCTCAACTTGAAACAGAAAGTGCCAGCTCCTCACGTGCGTGCCACTGGGTCTCATTCCGCTCCGCTGCCTCTCTCAGAGCTGGGCTTGTCATCACTGGCACATTACCATGGTGTCACCCCTTGCCGTGACAGCGCATTCGTCCCTTACTGTCGCTGGTTTCTGTGCCTCAGGACAAATAACATCCCTGTTCCTTGTCCTCTGCAGCTTGCCCTGCGCACTCGTCTCCCTATGTCCTAGCTTGCTCTAGTTCACACTACTGTTGCATGTGGCAATGGCATCTGTGTTTTCCTTCCATTTACTATTCCGTTCTGTAAATAAACAAACGATGTGATATATGAATTTTCCTGACGAACAAACATGCAGATGGTTCTTCTTTCTTTGCAGTTATAAACGATGTGATTGAAAATATCTTCCTGGTGCCCACGGGCAAGACCAATTAGATGACCAACGGTCCACATGCGACGTTTTTTAATCATAGCAAATGTAAATGTTCAAGGTTACTAGGTTTTTGCCAAATTCTTTCCCAATGGTTTGATGCATTTCTACTTGCATCCACCATGCGTAAGTGTTTATGTCCTCACAGACACGCGCCATAACATCTTGGGTATATATTATAAACTACAGTAGTGGGGCTTCCTTTTTATTTATTTAAGAACTTTGCTTTATAACTGTTAAGTTTATTCATGTTCACTGAGATTATTAATATATTTGGAATTTAAAAATAATTATGTTTTGATTTTTTAGTTTGTTCTCTTTTATACCATTATTCTTCTTGCTTTTTGAAGATTGTTTTCTTGTAGCCATTTTAATTTATTTTTGCTTTCTTCTACTATTTCCTCACTACCACTTTGGAAGCTATATTCTCCTTAAAATTTATTTTTTATTGGTTATCCTAAAAATTGACTATGCCCACTTAACCAGGATATAAGACTTCTTAACTTTAATCTTAAACAATATAAAAATCTTAGAATTACTTATTCTGCTCTCTCCTTCCCTGGTTTACATGCTGTTATTGTTCAATAAACTTCTTCTGTCTCTTTATTCATTCAGATTACACATTATTATTTTATACATAGAATATTCATTCAGTTCTTTGATCAAAATTCTTCCTTTCATCTAAGGCTCTCCTTCCAGGACCCTCTCTCATCTTGTACTGCATGTCTTACAAAGCCTTTTAAATTTAAGTGGATGGTCAGTGCTCCCATTTTGGGTTTTTTTTTTCTATTTTATCTTAAACCTTCAATGACAGTTTTGCTGGTAATTCTAGGTTGACAGTTATTTTCTCTTAGCATTTAAAACCATTGTATTGTCTTCTGAAATTCCTTGTTGATTAGGTAAAGTTTCCCGTCTTCTGTAGGTGAAGTATCTTTTCCATCTGCTGGTTTTCCTCTTTTCTCAGTTTTCATTTTTCTTACCTTGATGACTCAGCTCACTCATTCACAGGGTACCCAGAAGTCAGAGCCCACTCCAGGGGCATGCAGGACACATTTATATTTATTGATGGATCTGATTTAATTAAATTTACAATGAATACAGTAATTCCTTTGGAATCACATCCTGCTGTCTTTATTTAGAACAAAGCATTTTTGCTATTCTGTGCTTATTTCTGCTGCTTTAATTTTTCCACTCTTCCCTCCGCTCGGAGGACCTAGAATTCTAAAGCTATAGCTCCCTCCCAGGTCATCTGTATATATTCTTGACCTTCATACCACTTTATCTTCTCATACTTTTCTTCCACATGGCATATTCTGCTTTTCCAGTAGTAAAGGGTCTCCTTTCCCTGTTCCATAGGAAGTTTTTATGAGTATTCTAAGTTGTTCCAATATTGATTTTCTGGTTCACTTGATACACCATTTTCAGTGATAAGCTTTCCTCTTGAGTCTTCAAGTAATATTCCCTCCCCATGAGTCTTTAGGACCCTTTGAACGGTACTATTTTGCTGTTATCAACTAACCCTGACCAGATGACCAAACTTTCTGTGTCTTGATTTCCTTGCAAAATGGAAGTGACCACACTTTCTACTTCCTAAGTTTGCTGTGAGGAACACATGAGGTAAGTACCCAAAGTGAACTCAGATAGCATCTGGGACATACTCAGTGCTTAGCTACATTTGGCTCCTGATATTATTTATTCTTTCTGTATTCTTCCTGATGCAACTTTGAGCCTGATGATAAACAGCACAGAGGGATTTTTGCTGCCCCTTGGTCTCCCTGCTCCTTTCCCAGACCGGTCAGCTAACCTTTTGGAAAACAGTGGCGAGCAGGCTAGCCGTCCACAGTCTGAGGACCGGTTCCACTGTTCGGCACACTGAAGGGGATATGGCCTCACCTAGCAGATGTAGGACCTTCTCCTGAGCCCACAATCTTGCTCCTTGAGGCATTACGTCGATGACAAACTGCAGGTTCCATGGTGGGTGGCAAGAGGGCTATTTCTGCTGTTGCTCTGGTGTGTACCAACAGATGGGGAGGGGGAAGTGGTGGCAATGTTTAATTTCAAATGAAGAAGAGAATTATAAATTAAATTTGGGATTAATTAGTGGATAGTTTTGTTGTAAGGAAATTACGAAAATAGTAGTATGCCAGCTTTTATAAAGGTATTGCTGTAATTCTGCATAAAATTTAAATATGCACAAAATGAAAGTAGAAGTCCATTATTAATTAGTCTTGGTAATTTAGTCAATAAAAACTATCAGATTATTAATTCCAACCAACTGGGTTTTTCAAAAACTTAAAGACATTAATTTTCTATACTGATAAACTAAAGGCTAAATTTGAAAATTCTACTTCATTTGCCTAGTTGATGGCCCACATAAAACAGGTCCACTGTCTCAAGCATCACATCATGAAGACATTGAAATAAACTAGGTCTACTCAGAGAAGTAGTGGGCTCAGACACAGAATGTGGCCGTTTCCTATTTAATGGTTGTACTAGTCAGTGTCCTCAGGAGAAACAGAACCAACAGGCTGGATACACACAGGGGGAGACACATAAGAGGAAGTTTACTACAGGAGCTCACAGGTACAGAGGCTAAGTGGACCCATGGCCCGCCGTCTGCAGGCCGGAGCCCAGGACAGCCACTGGGTCCAGGCCCAAAGGCCTGAGCACCTGCAGGCCACTGGCGCGGGTGCCGGAAAAAGACGTATGTCTCAGCCCCAGGGCCATGGCCGTCCTGTTCCATCTTTTGTTCTATCTTGGCCCTCAGTGGGCTGGATGACACCCGCCACACCGGTGAGGATGGGCCTTCTTCACTCAATCTACTGACTCAGAGGCTAACCTACCTAGTCCAGGTCATACCCTCACGATGCAGCCATACATATTCACCACGTGACACCTAGACGTACCCATCACAGCGAGGTGACATATCTAAGGGATCTGATGTTTCAGGTAAACTCCCCGCCATCATCCCTTGCTCCCTGCCTTCAGACAGACAGCCGCCCTGCTGGCCAACACCTCCTACCTGCCCTGCCCCACAGCAACCCTTCTGACTGAGAGCAGAGCCAAAGCAGCACGTTGTTGTCGTGAGTAGCAGTGCAGCCACGTGGTCAGTCAGATAGGCCTCTAGATGTCTCTGTTACAGTTCTGTGCTCCATTTCTACAGGGAACTGTTTTGCTTGGAGATTATCAATCTGAAACCCTAGTACTGTGACAGATACATGTCTAACTAGAATCTTTGTGACGACTTCTTGTTTACCTTGGTACTGCCATTTAAACACTATACTGTAGCCAAGGAAACAATATGATAATGATGCTCAAAATGAATGTTAACATTTTGCTAGAGCTAAATTTTCCAACTCACATTTAGGCAATGTATACTATTCAAAAACCACATCTCAGTAACATTTTCTATTTAGAATGACTATGCAGTGTTCTGCTTATCCACTCCATAAAAAAAAAAAAAATTCTAAAAACCTATTTTAAAAAGGCATTTTTGTAAGGGGTGTGTGTGTTTATTTTAGTGTAACTGTTTTGTAATTTACTGAATGGGCATTAGATTGAGTTTCTGAAAGGTATCATGGCAATGAGCAAAGGGTAGGAAAGGGGGGGTGACAATGAATTAGGGTCGCTGGCAGCCTGAGACACTGTTGTGCACATTTGAGGTAGATAAATTCAAATTGCCTTCATTAGCTGAGCAATACGCCGTGGAAATGAGCTGGGAGCTTACCGAGAGGTGCTTCCATTTGCATTTTTGCTAAATGATCAGGCAGGTACCTCTATTTTCTAGGTGTTTAAGAGCAGTGAATAGGAGAGAGAGAAACCATTTCAGGTAAGCAAGCCAGGGGCATTCGAACACTAAGAAAAAGTTTATCAATGGAGATGTCAGGGTTATGCTGAGTCTATCTGTGGCACGAAGAGACAATCTCACCAACAGCTGGGCTCTGGGATGTCAGACGCATTAATTCTCCCCACATCCCTGGCACCACAAGAAAAGCTAGAGGCTGTTCTTTTGATAAATGATCGATCCTCCAGCATGACACTGCCCTAGCTGCCCTGCTGTTGCTAGTTAAAAGTCTGAATTTCAATTAAGCAGTAAATCTTTATGGTATTACATCTTGAACAGTCAGTTAACTTCTCCCTAATCCCCTACAAATTTGAAACACGATTATTTTGCAGAGTCATTTCCTGCAAGCTCACTGAAGAGGAAAAATATTCTTATTTGACCAGTAAAAAAAACTTTCCTCCAAATAAAACATTAAGTATTAAATAATTGTTTTGTTTAGGTTTTTAACAATAGGCCTACATACAAAAATTACACTTCCACAGTGTAAGTTAAGATGCAATCAAATGTGTTAATATAGAACTTGAGTCAAAGTCCATTTTCTTCACTGTGCACCTGCAGTATGTACATCCCATCTCAGAATTTTTTCCCACGTACATATTCTTTGGAGGAATTCTCACGTCACACGAAACACATGCGCATTCCTAACACCGACAACACTCACGTCAGCGTAGACATTCTCATTCCCCACGTCACCTCAAATGCCCCCAGATATTTTTTTCTTAAAGCTTCTTGTTTATTTTCAAAAAATATTGGTTGATACCTAAAAAAGAAAAAAGAAACAGCTAAGAGAGAATATGTCTATGGGATTTCTGCAGCTTTCTTGAGAATTACAATATTTTAAGAGAAAATATAGGCCATTTAACAGGCACCATTTCCTTCATTTAGGATTTTAAAAGTTATTTAAAAGTAATGAGGCCACAAAGCCAAATTAACACAACTTCAAAGCTGCAGTTTTAAAGAAGCTTTAAGAATTAGAGCCACTATTGGAATGGAATATAATTTTTGCTGTTCAGAATTTTAGAAGAAAGTCTTTTTCTTGGAAGCAATTGCAGTTTTGTTCACGTCAACAAAATTCTGCCATTGTAAGTGCTACTTCCCTCAGTCATTTAGAATACAAGCATTTCTTCCATTCATTCAGATAATTTTAACAACTGAAGATGTCTGAACTACTTCATTAGAACGCCTGCAGGATTATAATAAAAATATAATAAACACATTTTAATTTACATGATTCATGCATGAAACCAGTATATGGAAACTATTATGTTGCAGGTATGTCACTACTAGCTGCTCAGGTAGAGTCAGTTACACCAGGGGTCCCCAACCCCAAAGCCATGGGCCAGTACCAGTCTGCAGCCTGTTAGGAGCTGGGCCACACAGCAGGAGGTGAGCAGCAGGCCAGGAGTGAAGCTTCATTTGTATCTGCTGCCGTTCCTGAGTGCCAGCATCACCGCCTCAGCTCCACCTCAGATCCTCAGGCATTCAATTCTCACGGGAGCACCGGTCCCTGGTGCCAGAAAGGTTGGGGACCGCTGGAAACAGGTCTGACTAGAAAGTGTTTCTACCTATAACATCCCAGCCCTGCAACGTAAGACACTGGGAAAACCAGCACATAGCACAGGGCAGAGGCTCCCCCAGCCCATGGTCCCATGAGCCAGCTACTGGACGCAGGGCTGCCGGACTGCAAATGTTTATCATTCCACTACAGTGAAATCTTCTAGCATATCTGCCACTAGTCTCCAAAGCAGTTCTTAAAAATGAAATCATAGTTTAATATTATAGCCAATATGCCCATAGATAACAATTCAAACGTCATTTTGCTTACTACCAGATATTCTATTTTCTTTTGGAAAACAAAGTAATTTATTATATTTCTTTTTTCAAAATTTGATGTTATTTTAAGTTTAACTCAACCTAATTTATTCTATCCAGTGTTAGAATACTGTGTGTTCTAAAAAATGCATGGATAGCTATTACACTAATCCACTTAACTACATTTTCTAATGAGCCAACAAAGCTTACTTTGATGGCTGGGCTTAACTCATCATGGAGGAATAAATAGTGTGGTTAATGGTTAGTCACCACTGAACAATGCATGCTTGTATTTTCAGCATGTCCTACTATGGTGAGAAAAAAGATATTCACATCTTGATTATAAGAATTCAGGAGATGGCTACTAGGAGCCTTGTAATTCTGGAATTCTATAATTCTATGATTATTTTTTAAACAAAATTGAGGTATGGATTGTTGTGTAGGAAGAAACACATGCCTCTTATTTCAAGTAACTATTCTTTTAGTCACTGAGTTTTATTTTACATTACTTTTGCATAGTAGATTAATTATAAGGACTAAAAAACTGAGAGGTGTTAAAATACATTGGCAAGAAACTGATAAAAATAAAGAAAGATGTATTACAAAATAATAAACTATGTAGTTGCATTACAGTGAGACCAAAAGGATGGATACAGATGGAAGAGAAGGGGCAAATTTATAGAGTAGGAAGGTGATGACAGAAAAGAGAACAACAGGAAAGATGGTAGAAACCACACCACACACATCCATCGAGGTTAAGTTTCAAGCGGAGACACCGGAGTAAAGTATAGAAACAGCGGTATTTGTTTAACAAGTGACCCGTAACTTAAATATTACAAACTCTTAAGGGACATCACAGAGGAAAGAGACTTGGGCGTAGGTGTCACAGAATGTGCGCTACGTGCCGATCTTTAACCCAAAGGCCATGGGGGAGGCCAAACCCACCCATCCCCACATACGACCCCGGGGGACATCCCCACTCATCCCCACACACGACCCCAGGGGGATCCCGATGCACAACCCTGGAGCCCATCTCCACGCACGACCCCAGGGGCCATGTCCATGCAAGACCCCGGGAGCCACCCCCACGCACGACCCTGGGGTCCATCTCCATGCACAACTCCGGGGCCATCACCACACACAACCCTGGGGGCCACTCCCACAACCCACATGCAGTCCCAGGCTGTCAGCAGACCCTCTGTCCCACCGTCAACCTGCCCACAGTAGCATCATGACTCAAACCCCGCCCTGCCCTGTGCCTACCATCGTGGTTGGGGTTCCCCAGCGTCCAGGGCTCATCCGAGTCGAAATGCGTGTCGCCGCCAATGCCTGGGCCCGGGAAGTAGGCGTGTGCCAGGAAGCCACCCTCGCCGTCGAACGGAGAGCTGTCGCCGTGGAAGCCAGACGCGAAGATGATGGTGATGTCCGCGTCGCGCCTGCCACTCTCCAGCTCGCCATACGGCACCTCCTCGAATGTCAGCGGCGTCACGTTCTGCCACACATCGAAGGCGCGGCGGATGGCCTTCCGCGTCTCGGGGTCTCCGACCTTCGGGGTGACGTTCTTAATGCTGCAAGGTAGAGGAATGTGTGAGCAGCCCAGCAGTGCCTGCACCAGGCAACGTCAGAGCAGTGGCTGGAAAGGAGTGGACAGCAGCAAGGCAGGGCCTGTGGCCACCGAGCATCCTGGCCTGGCACCGACCCAAGTGCCAGGAGCATGGGGGTGACACCTGACGCTTGTGGTGAGTGAGCAGTGGCGCCGTCATGAGGACGATATGCTGATGAGGAGCAAAGCTGAAGCGGTGGACCCAGTGGGAACTGTCACTGGTACACTGCAGACAGGTGACAGTACTTTGGACCAGGGTGTGGGGGAAGTACCCATGGAGGCACTGGGAAATGGCTGGACTTTGGATCTATTTCGAGGATGCACCTACAAAGATGTCCAGCTGGCTAAACACGGGCTGCAAGAGGACAGTGGTGCCGAGGAAGACGCCGCATCTTCCCACCTGAGCTCAAGGATGGGCAGGGTAAGAGAAGGCAAGGAAGGCTTGTCTGCCGAGGGAGACAGCCTGCGGTGTCTTGTTGCTCTTGCTCATTTTATTTTTTTAACTTTATCCCATTTGGTGTGATGCTCTGAGCTGTCTGAGGGACAGTGAACTATGCTGGGGCATCACCAACCTCCATCCAGCTCGTTAATCTCTACGTCTCTGGTGTGATGGCTGGACAGCCACGCGGATTAATGCTGCACCTTTGAATGCTGTCTACGTTAATTTTCCCAGTAGTCGTTTACTGTGTCCCCACTGTACAGATCGCCGAAGCCCCTCACTTGTGGGCGGGTGTTCTCATGAGGCATCGTTAGAAAGATCATACCACCAAGTGGGGGAGGGGGTGCTCCAGGTGTGAGCAATGCATCTGTGAGCCAGGCACTTACACATCTCCGTGATGAGAGAAACGGAAAGAACAGCGACAAGATGAGGAGCAGATGGGAAAGGGATTCCACCCAAAGAGGAGACACGTGCGGAGCACCTGGTTTTCAGCCAGAAGCGGCAGTGAGCAACCCCAGCAGACCTGGACAGCTCTAAAATGTAACTGCCCCACAAACTGGCACAAAGGGAGTTTGGGACAGCGGCATGAGAGGCCTGGCAGCTGGCAGTCTGAGCCGCGCTCCGTGAAAGGAGGCCACTGGCCATCGGAGCAGGAGCCTGGTGTCACTCCAATTTACGAAGGTCACTGGTTCTGATGGCAGATGATGGAGACACGGAATGGAAGCAGAAACACAGTTCAGGGGTTCAAGCAAGAGAAGACACATGGACTCGAGGGGTCGTCATGGAAATACAAAGAATGAGTTCAGCATGGGTTCTCAGGGCATCATTCATAGGGTGCGGGGTCAGATTCTATGCATAATGGAGAAGTTATTTTGTTTTCAAAGGCGATCATCATACGACAGAAAATAAATTGCATTAGTATGATATTCATGTACATAACAATTCTGAGCAAAATGAAGCAATATAATATAAAGAGAATAATAAGTGTGGGGTACCATATGGAGTTGAAAACATATCACTGTTACTTTTCAAAGCTCTGGATTTATTAGCTTCCAAATATGCTTAACCACTATCTTTGTGATGTCGTTAATAAATGCAGGACACATTAATAAATATAGGATGCACTTCATAGTTGGAGTTCTGAGCTAGGTGCAAACAAAAACCAATGTAGAAACTTTTATCCCATTGAGAGACGTATTTTGTATTTCCAATAACAGATAACAAAGGGCACAGAGAAGTTCTGATATTAATAGCAAAATAAGACTTATTCTTAATAATTCTAATACATGATACACAAATTTTTTAATATATATTTGCAAAAGTCAATGTTATAAAATGAATAAAATGCAGGTTATGTGTGAAAAGCTTAATAAATTTACTTTGTTTCATAATTTGTTTATAGAGTTGCTGTGACTTCACTTCTCTGTTCCAAGGACAAGAAGTGGTCACAGACTGAAGACTGAACACAGTCCCTGCAGGAAGCCTGACGTTAACTATATGGCTATTTCCCATGATGCCGGCCTTCTAGATAAGGCAGATCTAAGTTTGCATGGCTCTGGGTCTTATTTAAATAGAGTTTGTTTCTCAGACACCTTGAATTCTTTCTGAAGTCAGTGAGGTCACCAGGCTCAGTGAGAGGGAAAACAAAGAGGAAATCATCATTCCTCAGCACCGTCTAAGCTCCTTTTCTCTGCGTAAAGTAAAATAGTAACTTCTAGAGTGTGTCCTCAGTAGTCACAGAGCTTCTGTTAAAAATCAGGGAGAGCTGGAGGATGAATACACTGGGAAAACCAACAGCAATTAACACAATATAATCTAACAATGTTATCATATTAATTATTATATCGTGGTTACTCATTAACATAATACAATTTTTAAAACAGATGCATCTGGTAATTTATGTATGTGTCCTATTGGTCATTTATTACATGAAATACTATTTTGGAGTTGAGACTTTATAGAGAAAAGGAACTTAAGCTAAGGCTATTTTACACAATACCAGTATATTTGGGAAACAAAGATGTAATTGACAAAAATGATGAGATTCATTAAGTTCCTACAATTGTTTTAAATAAAAGATTAAGCAAAGTCTACTAAGAATTCACTAATTCACTCCACCACCGTTTGTGGAGGGCATGATCCATAGCAGCCCTCCCCTCGCCTGTCAGGGATCAGTGATGAGTCGCAGTTCGTCTGCTAGTCTGTGCCCCGGAAGGAACACGCTGAGTCACTTGCCCTGCTTAAGCACACCTGGATCTCCACACAGACTGCGTTCTGTATGAGGGTGGGGCCTGCCCAGCTCTGCTGTTCTTCACCAGTGCCATCACATGATCCCAACAAAGAACACTGTATCACTCAAGAAGCAAAATTTGCCAAAAGAAAAGTAATCATAAATCTAGTAAAAAAAATATGTAGTAGCAAATGCTGATACAACATTTACTCTACACAATGTGACTTCTTAACATCTTACATATATTAACTTAAAAGTGCAATATTCTTAGCTCTTGCTCTCAACTTTCCATAATCCTCTTAGAAAATACTCAACAATTTCTGCAATTTTGAAATTAAAGGAATAAAGATGATAGTTGGTGTTTACTAAGCCCTATGTTCCAAGCACTGTGCTCAGTTTTCTTTCCCCCACTATCTGACAATTTTCTCCCAAGCTTTATGAGGAAGGTATTATTACAGTCTTTTTGCACACAGGGAAACAAACTTAGAAGGTTAAGTGCTTGACCCTAGTTTTACAGGGAGCAAGTATCAGAGCCAGGATCCAAATCCAGACTTTTTTTACTCTGAACCACTTGCCATGCTGTGCTCATCAATAACCTGGACTTTTACAGGGATGGACATTTAATTACTTGAATATTCAAAACTGGCTAAGGCAAGGTCAGTACAGGGACACAGCATAAATGGAGTCATGATTGGTTCTGAACATACTGGCCTTTAGCAGTTTCTTCCTTCTGAATTCTGTATCTAGTGAAAATATCTTTTAAAGGTGAAGGAGAAAAAAGACTTTCTTAGGAAAAAAAAAGAAAAGAAAAAGAAAAAAAAGAAAAGAGGAAAAGAAAGAAAGAAGACAGAGAATTTGTTGCCAGTAGACCTGCTTTTCATGAAATTTTAAAAGAAGTTGTTTAAAGAGAAGAAAAATCCTACAGGCCAGAAATTCTGATCAGTTTAAAGAAAGGAAGAGCATTAGGGGAGAAGTGAATAAAGGTGAAATAAAGCTGTTATTTAAATTGATCTAAAAGATAACTGTTCAAAATAATAATAGCAACAGTATATGGGTTGAGAACAGCTAATGGAGGGGTGAAGGAAATGACAACAATGTTATAAGGGACAAGAGGGGAAGAGGAACACTGCAAAAGGCACTCACAGTGCCTGTGGAGTAGCACAGGTATTTGAAAGTAGACTTAGATTCATTGTAATATGTATCTCAAACTCTAGAGTACCACTAAAATAATTCTTAAAACAGTATAATTGACATGCTAATAGAAAATGGAATTATATAAATTGCTCATTTAAACCACAGAAGGTAGAAAAAAAGAAAAATCAATGAATGAAGTACAGCAGCAACAGGCAGCAGAGGACTACAACCACAGCAGATGTTAATTCAGCTATATCACTCATCATGTTAAGGGGTCAAAATACACCATTGAAAAGACAGAGATATTAAAGTGGACTAAAAAACAAGATCCAACTATATGCTATCTACAAAAACCCACTTTAAATAAAAGACACTGATAAGATTAAAAGTATGGGATGAAGGAAGATATACCATACCACACTAATCAAAATAGAACTGTAATATCAGGCAGAGCAGGCTTCAGAACAGATAGATTCTGGAGACAGAAAATAATAAGTGTATAGTTGAACTGAACACCACCAACAAGCAACTTGATCTAACTGATATTACAGAATACTTTGTCTTTAAAAGGTCTGAACAGACATCTCACGAAAGAAGATATACAGATGGCATCTCAGCATATGAAGATGTGCTGAGCATCACATGTCATCAGGGAAATGCAAACTAAACCATCATTGCACACCCATCAGAATGGCTGAAATCCAGAACACTGACAACACCAAGTGCTGACAAGGACATGGAGCCACAGGAACGCTCATTCACTGCCTGTGGGAATCGAAATGGTGCAGCCGCTTTGGAGGGCAGCTTGGCAGTTTCTTACAAAGCCAGCCATGATCTTACCATATAGTTAGCAATCACACCGACAGCAAAAGTTAATTAAAAGACTCAAAGACATTTGGTTTCAATGGCAATTATTTATCTATTTTGTTTTCCAAGTAGCTTTTCAGTTATGACTACTTGTGATAGAGTGCAGTGTGTTGAACACGCGTCTCACAGTCCCCCAGAGCCCTGGCCCTCATTCGAAGAGGCTGGAGAGTCTGGCTTGCAAAGGAGGCCGGGCACTTCCAGGAACGCCTGTGAAGCCCCTGAGTGGATGGTTCATTCTTCCTCAATTACAATTTTAAAGTTCCTTATGTTAACATCATGTCACTATGTCACCATGCAGTTAACATGCATAAGCTGTCAAACAAACATCAGAATAAACAGTTGTAAACAAATGAAAAAACGTTAATTCATCATTAGCTCTGATACCTGTAAGTGATGTGTTTGTGCTGCCACTTCTGTCCTGTTAATGCGTATCGCTTTCGACGAATGTTAAATTTGGAGCTACCTCTTGTCTGGTCAGGCACACCGCATCGAGGCTTCTTCATCCAGCTGCAAAAAGCAGTATTTTTCAGTTATTGATCAACAACCCTAAACATTAATTTCAAAAGGAAATAAACCGAGATGGTAATCTATGACAGTGATAATGAAAATGGAAATCAAAAAGGCAAAGACTGTCCATTTTCCTACAGTTTGAATCTATGTAGAAAGCATTTTTCTCTCTTGATGATCATGAATCACTAGTTTACAACTCAGATCTTCCAGATATTTTTTCGCTCATTTATTTTTAGCCAACTTAGACCCAGTCTCATAAAACGAGACTTTTAAAAATAAATTATCACTAAAGTCTCTTCCAGCTTTAACATACAACACTGTTAAAATCTTAAGTTCCAGGGGTCAAGAAGGTATATGCCCCTCTCTTCTTACTTACACAGAAGTCACTTGTTTGTTTAAGTGACATTGCCTTTCTTCACTTTTTTCTTCTTTTCACTTTGATCTTTACCTCAGTTTCTAAGTAATAGCCATCTGCTTTGGATCTTAAATAATAACCAAATTCAAGGCTTAAATTTTTTTTCTTGAATATGAGGTTTAGCATCACACAAGTTTAATATATTTGTTTTAGTAAAATAAAATGCTGCCTTTGATTTGTTAATTTTTACGTACTTATACAGACACAGTTGTCTAACTTGAGAGTATACTTTGACCACTGTCATGCTTTCTACATATTCTTGCTTCTTATCTAAGGAGAAAAGTTTTCATTTTGAGTAGTTTTTCTTTAGTGACTCAAAGGGTGGCTTTCCTGTCCAGAATCCCTTTTAATTTAGCAATTACAGAGCTAATGCAGGCTTCGTGGGTCAACGTGCTTCAGACAATGATAGAAGAAAAGAATCATTTTTTGCTGTATTTCACCAAACACTTAACAACTTCTACACTCTTTAAATGAAGAGAATTGAACTGGCTATGGAGATGACTACCAAAATATGTACATTCTGTAAAAATGAATAAAATAGCTTACATGCTACATGGTTAAATCAGTGAATCAGCTTTTACAAACATAAGAATAATGATGTTTCATGCAGCGTCATCATGACAACTACTTTTAGAAAAGATGATGCTTTTCCAATAAGCGGTCCAAGTTGCTCCTTTTCATTCTGCCCCCGTCGTAATGCAGACATTGCCGTTGGCAGACATAACAAATCCCACCTCATTTAAAATGCACTGTAGAGCTACTCCAGAAAATCTGTGCATTCATTAAAATCTCCAAGTCAATCAGACGCCTTGTGAATGCCAACTCCGAGGGCCTGCCGGCCTCTGGAACTGACTGTGGAGGTGAGGCCGGGCATTCCGACAGCCCCATATCTGAGCGCCATTTCACTAGACTGTAAGACAGCAGAGGGCAGGGGATCTACATATTCCCAGTTCCTTCAAAAATCCCTGGCATAAGCAGATAACTGGTGAGCAGATGGGAAAGATCATTATGTTTTATTATACATACTGTAAGATCTAGACCTAGATTTAACTAGCAAGTCCCAAGCATTAATGATGGACTCATGATGATTTAAGTGGCTTTTATATACAGATATTTCTTTAGTTACATCAACAAAAATTATAATATTCCTGAGGCAGCTACAAAGCTTTACCTATCTCACTAAAAGTACTGGGAGAATAAACAATATATGGTTACTGAATATGAATAAATTTATTTAACACAGAGCATGGTTATACTTATGTTTAGCTAAAGAAAATATTTAAGGAAACACTCTGATAGGAGAAAAATTTTGAAATGGATAGTGGGATAGAGTTTGATAGAACAGAATTAGCTATTATCAGAATACAATGTATTTTCCATGAGAATATGCTCTCTAAAGTTACGTTAACAATGCGCAGAACTGAAAGGTGAAGGGGGTAACTGACACATTAGGTTTGGTGATGCCCATCCCCACTGTGGGCCACGCACATGCCCAGAAGGATAGACTAGGGGCGGGCGAGGGCCCTGTGCTGATGTGTCTCCTGGGACTCTGCCCACTGCAGGCAACTTCATCCTATGTTCCAACTGCGTGTTCGTTTGTTTACTCACTCCATCTTGATCTACTCACCCCACTCATTTCTGAGCTTTATAACACACCACACTATATACAGATGACATATTACTGAATCGTATGCTTGAAACCTATATAACTTTATTAACCAATGTCACCCTAACAAACTTCATTTAAAAAATGCGGATAAAAAGGCAATCAAAGCAAGAGGCCCTTGCTGAGTTCGCATCACGCAGGACAGACATGCATTATATAAAAAAATTGCGACATAACAGGCTAAGCACCCTCACATCTCCACCCAGCTATCCTGTCGCCCTTCTCATTGCATGTGTAACAGAAGCAAAACCATGTTCTCTTGCCACAAACTTGCACCAATTGCCCTGGTGCCTCATCACAGACAGAAGTCCTTGCTCCTTCTAATGCCTGAGCAGACCGCCGGGGGTGCCTTCCACTGCTCACCCCTGGCACCGAGCCCATCACCGCATGACCTCATCCACCTCCAACACTGCTCTCTGTCTCGCTGTCACCAGGGATTCCTTCTGTCGCCCAGAGAGACATCTTCCCGAAGCACAGACATGTTCTCTGCATGCTCTAAGCATGCGATGAGATTGCAGAAAGACCCCGAGCCAGGCCTACTTAGCAAGGTATCCCCTGGGCTCTGCTCCCTGAGGCCTACGCAGGCTCCCACAGAAGCAGGCATCTCTGCCTCTGTCTGGGGTACCTCTCCCTCCTGTTCACGCAGAAACACCACGCCCCTCCTTGTGCTCTCACACAGGCAGCTTGCTATCCCCACACAGCACGGGCTGCACTGCACGTCGACCCAGATGTGTCTGTCTTTAGCTGCCACTGGCCTGAGGCTCAGGCTAGAGAGCCAGGGTGAGGCCAGTGACCGGCAATGTCCCCGAGAAGGAACACAGAGCGAATGAACTGTGTGCGCCTCTGGGCACACGCTGCTCTTCCCCACTCATCTGTACTCCATGAGGCCTCTGTGTGCTTCCCAGCTCTGTGCCTTCAACAAGTTCCTCCATGGACATCGTGTGGCCACATTCATGTAAGGCTAAATCACAGAGCAATGACTTACATGCAAGAAATAAGCAGGAGAACAGACCTAATCTAATAACGTGAGGGCTGGTCAGGCCAACAACGCCCCTTGTTGACAACACCAGCATTTGTACTTACGCTGTGGCACAGAGATATTAGTAGGTATTACTCATCAAGATATGTAAAACTCAAATGACAGGGTACAAGAACACCCTAACACTGAGCATAACACACAGCGTCTGAGGTACAATGGGCTACCGGCTTCCTCTGAGTAAGTTCGGCATTTAAAACCTTCATTCTCAGAAGCTCCTTCTCATGCTACTTGCTAAGTCCTCAAGGTAACAAGAGACAGGGGTGTTAAACGGGACTCATCAATGGACTAAAGGTTGTCTAACCCCAAATGCAACACTGGCGTGTTGTCATCGGGCAGTCTGGAGGTGGCGTTCACTTCTAGCTGCCATTAGAGCAACATGAATTTATTGTGCAGCCAAGTATTCATCATGTCCATGTATCATTTTGATAAATCCCATATATACATGTACACAAGAGTGCAAAACTCAGCATGCACAGCTAAAATGGAATGTTCATCTACGGTGACAAACCTCACACGTGTGTGTGTGTGTGTGTGTGTGTGTGTGTGTGTGTGACTTGCAGGCAGCGTTTTGTGTGAAAGTACCACTGTTAAAGCATTTTCATTTTCCGGTGTGCCCACGCACAGCTCGCATACATGTGCTTTGCTGACGCCCTGGCCAAGGTTTCCAGGTGACATTCCAAACAGAGGCCAGCCATGGGGGCGGCCATGAGGGAGGGTGCGCAGCAAGCCAAGCACTGGTCGTTACCGAGGCCCAGATGCTGGCAGCACCCTGGTTTTCATTAGCCTAATACTGGTCTTCAGGATTGATTTATTTGCTTACAACCCAGAGCATTTTAAAATTAACTGGGCAGATCATTAATGTCTTCACATTAACTCGACTTAAGAAGGAAACCATCCAAAGTCAGTGCTCCAGAGAGGGGCCACTGTGCAGAGGCTGGGCGGTGGGGGGACAGGAGCAGGGGCAGGGGGAGGAGAGAGTGGGCGGGGAGTCAATGGGAACAGGTCTGGGAGCCAGCTGCCAGCCCGCTCCAGCGGCTTGGAACCAGGTGTCGTAGGCTCCTGGTTCCGTTTCTCTCTACTCCCGGCTTCCTTACCTGCATTTTCCTGAGTCATTGAGGGAGTAAATTAGTTGGATTATGTGAAGCACTTGGAATAGGGCATGGCGGATTAACCGCTGTCGCTGCCGCAGTTCCGGGACCGTTTTACCGTGTCACCACAGCAGCAGGAGCCCGGCAACAGCACACGGGTTGCCGCAGCCGGCAGGGCCCCGCTGCTCCCCCACATGCTCATGGAAAGCACTTTGCTCTTCAGAACGAGGATATTCTTGGAGTGTCAATAATAAAAATACCAACAGATGCACTGTCTTCTGTCTTATGTAAACGAAACAGCCACGATCCTATAAGCAAGTTGGCAGCAATGCTAAGAGTCACTGCACACCACGCGGTAGCCACCGGTCTCAGTGAAAAGATTTTTTAACTGAATTGGACATTTGTGTCAAATATATAGAGCCACCCACTGAACGAACTCGGAGAGGGACCCACCCGTCCGGAGTTGGCAGGGACCACCTGGTGGCCCTGTGTGCGTGTCCCTACTTTTACAGAGTGGATAGAAATGACTCACAAAAATATATCTGTGCCAGATGAATCAGTAACCCGAGAAAATGGTTCATCAGCGTAAAATATTAAACAGGTCCCAGTGAAGGTAAGAGTGAAACCCACTACTTAGAGTCTTCTAGATATTTCTAAATATGCTTATTTTTATTACTTTGCAAATCCTTAGGTTTTGTTTGGTTCATGGAGCCAAATCCAGCAGTTAGGATGATCTGTAAAAAGTAACATCGTTAGGCCCAGCTGTGGCCAGGCTGCAAGTGCCCTCTGCCCCATAGGCTTTCCTCCTGTCGACTGGTGAGCTGCCTGCCTGGACACGTGTGTCCTTTACGAAGCTGAAGTTGCCACGTTAAACAACTGAAAAGCCCAGGCACAGAGAGGACATCTAGGAAGCCTTCATAGTCTGCGAGCTGAACAGAACCTCAGTCAGCACCCACTCTCATTTAAGCCTCCACCTTTAATGTCTCAGGAGGCAGATGTAAGGCCCCTGCTCCCCACCACCCTCCGCAGCTGCCAGAATGAGGACTGACCCAGCCTATGACCTTAGCATTTCTGAGCGATGCTGGAGTATTCTGAACATACCTAGACATGTAACAAAAAACTTTAATTGCTTATGAATCGTTTACATCTAAATTTAAAAAGACGAGTCTTAACTTCATAAGTCAGACAAAAGAGTGACAATCATGACACAATGATAATTAAGCCAAAAAGCTTATGGTTCTTATGATATATATAGCTAAAAAAATTTTTAATTCTTAAATTAGGAGTTCAAATGCCACTATAATTTCATAATAATTCTTTGATAAAAGTTACTTACTACATCTTAAATTAACTTGAGATAAATTTCTGGGCATGGTTTGAATAAATTAAGCAGAATTACTAAGCTCATCCTAAATATATATATGCCCACATGTGCATCTCTATGCATGTGTACATATGCATATATATGTGTGTACATGTCTGTTTGTCAATCATGATGCTGTGCACACATCAAAGATAAATTAGAATTTAAAAATACGTACCATTAACATTAGAAAAACCTATTAGACTCATTTTTATTATTTCCTCGTTATCTTTTTCTCTCCCTGCTAAATACATCCCTTTTATGCATAAGATAAATAATTCCACTTATTAAGAAACTTAAGTGAGCTTACTTCCAAAAATGAGCTAGGAAACCCATAATTTAACAGAACCACTGCAATATATGCTAATGAGCTCATTTTGGGTTGAGGATGTTTTTATTTCTGTCTTGCCAACTCTAAAGCTAATTAACATAAAACAATATAATATGCCATTTAATGTAATACATACATTTGTTGCTTGAAAATAGTTAAAATTTCTTCAACATGAAATAGAAATGACCACAGTTGGCATGGCTACTTTTAATTACCCAAGAATTATAGATTGGATGTATCAAATGTCTGTCTGCCAAAGGAAGGTATAATTATTTAATTTAAAAACAATTAATCTTGACGAGAGTCTAAAATTTGATAAAAGTTTACAGCATCTGAAAATGAATCCTAAGGCATTATTTTAATATGGTGGAGTAATCTTAGGTCTATAATTATAGACATATTTTGTGTAATAAAGCTTAGATTAAAAACTCGCACCTTATAATTTGACTATTTCAGCATGGGTTGTTAACACCTGTTCATTTCAGATTACAAAGGCACAGACATCTGCTTAAGTAGTGTGATTATAGGAACTTTACTACAGGAATAGTACACCTTTGAGCTGGATACCCTTAGTGACAGCACCTCAACACTGGGGACATATCAGCGGAAACACACAGACAAGCGGCAAAGGAAGGAACAGGGTTTCTGAGATGAGTGACAATGACAGTGGCATGGAGGACAAAGGAAGCATGGCAGTCTAGGAAGGGAAGGTAAAGAGGCTATTGTGGGTTCACCTAGAAATATCTGCAGGTATAACACTCTATTTCAAGGGAAAGATGCCTTTCCAAATTCCAAAAGGATTGGGTTAGAACAAAGGTTTGTTATACAAACAAAGAAAACACCAAAAATAAAAGCGAGCCAGAAACTGGGTTGGCCTTAAATGAAAGGCCATCCACATGGCTGATGCCTGCTCTGTGGCACCACGATTCAGCGGATGTGACCTCCACAGCTGCCAACTGGCACATCCCTTGTCCAGGTCGGGGGTCCGTGCCCTGGGCTGGGGGTACTCCAAGTCCTTCTCCACCCTACTCAGACCACTGTCTGCAGGAAGGCCCGGGTAAGTCCCGCTCACTCACTCACTCACTCCAGCTCTTGGAGAAATCTAACCCTCCCACCACGCATCCTCCCAATGACCAGCAGGAGGGGCTCTCAAAACAGGGGGAAACACAGGTGCCCCTTCTATCAGCCTTCACGTCCTTAGTTTAATTATACAGTAAAAAGTAGACTTTTCACAAAAAATCAAAGAAATTAATTTGTCTCCAAAGGTCTCAATTTCTTGTATTTTTTAACAGTGTGTGCTATTTCCCAAGAAAGTCTCTTATTAGATAACAGCTCTGGCAGGGGACGAGAGGGCCATGCCAAGCGCTGTGACGTGTTGGCATGTGGACTCGCTCAAACGGAAACGGAGTCCCATGCTACATACACTCAGCTACGAAAGGCAGGGCTCGCGGCCATGCTACCCTACAGCTGCATTCACCTGGGATAAGACGAGCATTGCAGGCTAAAATGAAAGTCTGAGAATGCAATTGCAATGGTCAGAGGGCAGCCGGGGGAAAATATCCACATTCTGTTCCCAAAACTGATAACGAGTTTCCCCTCCTTGCAGAAGGCATTCATTCTTGATTATATTTTCCCGGATGAAGATCAAAGTTAATATTTACGTATCTCTTAAAAGCACTAGGAGAGGAAATGTATTTATTTTTTCACACTGCCATGACATTCCCTCTTTAAGCCTTTATTATATGCTTTTATATCTCAATGAAATGGAAATAGCATGACTAATACCTGCTGGTAAGTATGTGAAAGCAAAAAATAATTTTTAAATTATATGTTAAATTAGTCTAATATATCAGGATCAATGATGTACGACTGAGCCCGCCTATTTTAGATATTTAAGGTTCAGAAAGAAAAATGAGTGTGTCCTTTGCAGAAGCACCCTCCTGGTACCATGGACAGCTCCTCACGCAGCTGTGGAGGGGTGTGGGTGTCACTGTCGCTGAGTCTCTGCGATGGCGAGGGGTGCCCCACCCGCCCCGGCTGCCCCTGCCGCAGACAGTCCAGGGGCCAAGACCTCAGCAGGTGGTGGGCTGGACTCCCGCTGTGTCCAAACCCAGCGAACATGGGACATGTCCCCATGAACCGTTCGGTCCCCTGCCGGCCTCCGGGTCCGGACCCCTGGCACCACGTCTAGCCATGTCCTAACTCCAGGTCCCCTTGAAGAAGCCACTCTGCCCCTGATGCTGTGTCTGCCTCCCTCACTGACAGAGTGGCCAGTCAGGAGTTACTGGTTGAATGGATAAATGAGCAAGTGGATGAATCCATCAATATAGCAACAAACATAACTAAAAAGTGCAAACAAGCCCTTTGGTAATACAAATCAAAAGCAGACGTTCCTGTGAAAGGCCCTCTGCTCTGCTGTATGGAGGGTGCTGTCATTCATGAGGGACTGGCACACTCACCAGCTCCCACCCCCCTCCCCCAAGGAGCCGGGTTTGTGTTACTTCCCACTGTCCTCGGTGTCATCACTTGGGCCTATTTCAAGCAACTGCTGCAGTGTCACTTATGAGGGAAAGGACAAGCACAGGGGGCCCAGCCACCTGCCCCAGCGTGTCGCCAGCTGGCACTGTGCTCGCAGTGGCTACACCTGTCTGTCTGCTCTGGCTCACACTGTTCAGAGTGTCTCCCCTATTTTGAACACGTGTCGCTAATTCCAGGAGCATGGACAGCCTCTCGGGAGTGGGGTACAAAGTGGCTGAATGCCGCACAGGGTTTGCAGGACACAGACCCTGTGGGGATGCTGGGGAGCGCAGAGGGCCGGACAGGGGCGCGGCTACTCACGCAAGCGTGTCTGGGTCCACACGGCCCGTTGTGTTGATGCCGTAGAACTGCTGCATGGCGGCCAGCGCCGACTGCATGGTGGCAGCGGAGCGGAGCGCTGACGCGCGCAGGCCGGGAGCCGGCAGGTAGCCGTACTTCTGCAGCCATACCTGCAAGCAACAAAGACCTTTTAGAAAACGGCGCGATCAGAGCACATCCGCAGGGGCTTCACACGGATTCCTCTACAAGGGTGCGCGTTAGTTCAGTGTTTTTCCTCTTCTAACGTGTATTCTGTTATTTCAATTATTTTAGTATCAGTTCAGGGGTTGTTCTGGATCTTTCTAACATACCTACAAATGCTATTTGAAAGAAAAGATTAATAATTTGTTTCAAGCTTGCGGTTTATAGCGCTGGATAAAATCACAGAAGGTCATCCCTTAGTTACCTACAAGGGAGCTCCCATAAGACTGTCGGCCAATTTCTCAACAGAGACTTTGCAGTCCAGAAGGATGTGGCATATAATATCCAAAGTGATGAAAAGCCAGGACCTACAACCAAGATGACTCTACCCAGCAAAGCGACCATTCAGAATCAAAGGACAGATAAAGGGCTTCCCAGACAAGAAAAAGCTAAAGGAGATCATCACCTCTAAGCCAGTATTACAGGAAATGTTGGAAGGACTTCTTTAAGAAGAAAAAATATGCATCAAAAATATTTTTAAAATGGCAATAACTATATAACCATTAATAAGTACTTCAAATAAAAAAAGAATTAAGTACTCCAATCAACAGATAGGGTGGCTGAATGGATAAGCAAAAAGACTGTTCCATATGCTACCTTGTAAAGCATCTTTCCACCTGGTACCAGGTTCGAGTGGGAAACCAACAAGCCCTCAAGGACATTCTGTAGCAAAGTAAAAACCACCAGAAACAACCTTACTCTTGTCAACGTAAAAAAGTGGCTGGTCCCACCTATGATGACCTGCAGTTGCACTTGGGTCCACGCTGCTTCTCTACCTGTGAATGCAACATGGAGCCTGGACGAAACCAAACACTTGCTTAAATAATCCTCGAATCTCCGAGAGGGGTTCTCTCTTACATCTGTTTTTGTTTTATGCTACTTCTCTTTCGTCTCCTGAGATCACAGAATTCTGAGAGTCTGATCCTTTTTGGTGTGATGATAAAAAAGACTGTACCAAATTAAGAGCAGCCAAGCATGTGTCACCCACCCACTTCTGAGGTGGATAGAAGTAACTGCCCAAGAAGTGACCACTTATTCTAGTCATCCGCGGGGCTCCACTTTATCATGACCAGTCACCTCGCACACCTGAGCTGGAACATCCTGATCAGACGTGTGCCTGCTTCGGGTGACCATGGAGCCCTGCACCAATCAATTTTCTAAAAGGCGTGACCTTGAGCCTGAGTCCCGTGGATGATGGTCGCAGTTGGCCTTTATTTTTTGGAGCAGGTTCAGTGTCACCAACTCTCAACAATGATGAGTAAATTAATCTCAATCAGTGTCTTCCAAGTAGAGGTGGCAAATGCCCTGAGGCTCAGGCATAAGACAGGAGCACTGCACACAGGTACATACCCACCATGGATCACTCAACACCCCCACAGATACCCTGAGCCTCCCACAGACACCCCAGTCCTCCCCACTGACACCCCAGCACTCCCACAGGCACCCCAAGGCCACCCATGGACATCTCAGACTCCCCACAGACACCCCAGACCCCACACAGACACCCTGGCACTACCCATCAGCATGCCGAACCCCCCTTGGATGCCTGGTCCTCCCCACAGACATCTCACCCCCGCCCCGATACCCTGACCCCCCATGGACCCACAGCCCTCCCCACGGACCCTCCAACCACCCCTACTGGCATGCCAATGCCCCCCCAAAATGGACCCCCTGGCACTCCCCACAGACACCCGGCCGCCCATGGATACCCCAGCTGCCCCCACTGGCATGCCAACTGCCCACAACCACCACGGACACCCCGGCCCTCCCCACGGGCCATGCCAGGCACCCCCACAGACACCCTGGCCCCGCCTCCCGTGGGCAGACAGCCCTCCATATGGATGCACCAGCCTCGGGCAGGAAGACATAAAGTCCACTTCCATTTAGCACGCAGATCGATCTGGGGCCCTGGCCTGGACAGAGCCCATGCCATCACATGTCACCCAGGTCCCACCTGCGTCCTGAGGGAGGCGGGAACCCCAGGTTGGAAGGGTTGGCAGCGTCGCCTAGCACATTACAGCTGTTTTCTGTGACAGATTAAATGAATTTATCGGTTATGTCAACTTAAAAAGAAGACATTTTATAATACTCTGTGATATGATGGGGAATGGCCAAGAAAATAGTTGGTGCCGTGTAGTTGTTTCCTGGTTGTCTCACAACCAAGTGCTTAAAAAGCTGTCAAACTTACGGAAGTTACACATTTCTTACACAAAGACAGAAGTGCTGTCCTCTCTGTAAAGAGTATGCTGCTCAATAATAGTTATTTTGGGAGCATTAAAAAAAGAACATTTAATCTGTCCCACCGAGAGCAAGGTGGTATTTTAGCAACACAGGAAAAACAAACTGCTTCTGAAATAAAGGCATCCCCAGCAGAGAGCACTTTACAGATAAAGCTTGGCAATATATCTGTTGTCACATGACTTTCCACTCAAAAAGATGGAAATGCCTGTAAAAACTCTCTCATACTTGCCTCCTTTAAACTCCAGCAGCAGAATTTTCCGCCCATAAAATAAGCCGATGAGAGAATAATTGCAGCGGGTTTTAAGTCCATTTGTTAAAGAAAAGAAAATGTGAACGCCTTCTGATTTGTTTTCAGAGCTAACAGCATCAGGGAAGATGGGAATTTACCATCTGAATTGTAGCAGAAATCTTTGCATAATTGATGGATGGAATTATAGACTGAGGATCATATTTGTAATCAGCTAATGATGTAATTTTCCAGTTGCATTGCATACCCTGTGCAGTGTCTTTTTTGGCCATGGCAAGTTTTAAGATTAAAAATAAATAGATCTTGAAATTGCTGTATTTCAAAATGTTAAATCAACATTTACAGAATAATGAAGACATTAACAGAACTCTCCAAAAAAAGGCAATCATTAATAATAGTTCTAATAAGACCAAAAAGCTATTAACATGATTAATAAGTAAAATACAAAAAACATTTTAATTTTGTCATTTTCAGCTCATCTTAACATTTCTATTTCAATTACACTCCATGATGTACAGAGTGTTTAGCTCATCTGTTCATGAACAAAATCGTAAGTCAAAGCGGGTCTGTCAAAGTGATGGACTAATGGTGGCACAGACGGCTCTGGTGTCCTGGGAGGGAGCCACCGTGTTTGAAGAAGGGAGCTCCTTCATCAGCCATCACTCTGTGACGTGACACACTTGCTGTCCCCGCGGGACGGGCAGACAGTTCATCAATGTCACGCATTGGATGGTGACTGCCACAGTTCCCATGCTCCTCTCTCTGTCGGGTGCCACAGGAGCTTCCAAGTCCCCGGGAACAAATTCCTTGGAAGGACTTCCCAGCCAGCATGACTGGTCGCAGGGCCCTTTCCAGTCCCCTGGCTCCACGGATTGTCTTCTTCATCACGGTGTACTCCGGCTGCCCCGCCAGACCCTGATGAGAACAGCACCTCTGGCTTCCTCCACGGGGGACCAGGCAGCTACCTGTGTGACCTTGAACTCTAATGAGTCTGACAGTGAAGCATGAGTGTCTCTGCTTCATGTATGACAGACTAAAACCCCAGAAAGATAAAATAGGCTGCCAAGGACACACTGGCACAAGAGGAACCCCGGGCATTCATGAAGCCCCAACGAGCACTGGTGGCGCGGTCCCCTTGGCTGCCTCTGGGACCCGCGTCACCAGGCCTCCACTGTGTCCTCCCCGCACCTGCACCCACCAGCCAACTGCACCTGCGTTCTCTCGGTCACCTCTCCTACAGCCAGTGCCCGAGTCACCGCATGCTGATGACCCCGAAGGCAGCCTCCAGCCCTGCTGCCACCCCAGCGCCCACGCTGGCCCGCGTGCTGCAGCCTCCACCAGACACAGGTGTAGTCTGTAAGGCTGCCCCTCCATCCTTGTCACAGCCTCCCATCACCACATCTTCACTCTCTGCCCTGAATGGACACTTACTTCAGATGCCATTCCTTCATCCAGGACACCCTCACTCTCCACCAGAGACTTCCAGAGTCACCACCACCTCTGGCTTTGTTATTGCCACCATTCCCTGACCTTGCCCACCCAGTGTGACTTCTCTCTCTTCTTTAGTGTAATGAAAGATATGTAACCTAGAATTTTAACCATTTTAACCATTTTTGAGTGGCCGGCACTTATTTTTGTGACATTAAGTACATTCACATTGTTATGTATCCATCTCCACTCTCTGTCTCCAGAACTTTATCCTCCCAAGTGGCAATTCTATGCCCACTAAATGAAAATGCCATCGCCTTGCTCCCCAGCCGTGGCAGCCTCTGTTCTGCTTCCTGCTGCCATGAAGCCTCCAGGTACCTTGCAGACATGAACTCACATAGCATGCCTCCTTCTGTGCCTGGTTTACGCCACTAAGGACGTGTGCATGGTTCACCCACGTGCCAGCATGTACCATGTGACATTTCTCCAGCTGAATGTCACTCTTTGCATGTGTGCCCCACGTTGTGGACACCCAGTGGCCAGCCAGGGGATATCTGCCCCACAGCTGAGCCTGCTGTCCGTTCCTCTGGGCCTATGTCTGGACGCGGCACCACTCAGCCACGTGGTGATTCTGTGCATCACTCTGGAGGGTCTGGCACACTGTTTCCCACAGAGAATGCGAGTTCTGCTAGGCAGGCAGGTAATGTACAGGCTGCACCAATCACAGTCCCACCAGCAACCACACAGGGCGCAGTCTCTCCACATCCTCCCAGCACTGGCTGCTGTCTCGTAACAGCCGTCCTTGTGGGTGCAAAGCAGCAGGCGTTGTCTCCTTAAATGTAGATCAAGGGTGACCGTCCATTTGACTACGACCCTTCTGCGGCTTTCTGCTGACAGTATGAAGATCAGACTCCTGCCTGGGGCCTGCAGTCCACGCACAGTCCCTGGCAACCCCTCACCTTCTCCAGCATCCTCTCTGGATGTCCCACAACCGTGGTCATTTTCCATTCCTGAAGCAAACCAAATCCTCCCCTGCTTTGGGGCATCGCAGCTACTTTTCCCACATACAGAACAGAAAGTGCACTTCTTCTCACCCTCTCAGCTGCAGCTCAAGCAAACCTTCTTCAGAGAAGGCCCTGGCCCACGGCCACTGGCAGGTCCTCCACAGGTCCCCAGGTCACTGTACCCTTTGCTCTAGGGGGTGCATAGTCCTTGGAAACGTGAAATGTGCTTTTTAGGGCACTAGTATAGAGTTGAAGTGTTTAATGTCTATTTTAATTAAGATACTTAAAAGATTAAATGCCTGGTGACATGAAGAAATTTCTTTTTTAAAATAAGATTAGCCGTGTCTTAAAAACACAGATGCTTCAGGGCTGAGAGGAAGTTAAAGTTTCCCAAAGGCGAGAAGAATTATTCCCGATTTCTCCAGAGAAGAAGCTCTCAGCGAACGACAAAACGCCTCCTGCAGGGTGCAGACTCTGCCGCTTCCTGAAACCCGTCATGGGCAGGTGTCTCTGGGCTTCCTGAAACCCGTCATGGGCAGGTGTCTCCAGGTGGTGTGGACACCCAGGCCACATGCAGACGACATATGCTGCTGTCCCCACAGGTTGTCTCACCCCAAGTCCTAGCTAGGGAACCAGCACTGACCTGCAGACACAGGAGCAGCCTGCATGCAGGTGACTCCACACCCAGCCTGGGCCAAGGCCCGTTCCAGTGACAAGTGTGTGACAAGATGGGAGCCGCCGAGCTCCGAGCCCACTCCACGTGGGCAGGGTGCTCCCCGGTGGCCAACCTGGAGCGAGAACAGCCTCAGAGCTCCATGTGCTGGGGACCAGAGGAAAGGCCAGGAGGCGGGTGGGAGGCATTTCCTGGCCAGCAGCGTGACCACGGCTGGACTTGACCGGAGCCATAGGGCAGGCGTCACCCAGCCACTGGGTGGTAGTGAACAGCGGGGACATGACACAAGTGTGGCGGCTGGGGACAAAAGGGGCAATTAACCAGCACAGCCCCTCGTCTGCGCTGTGAGCTCATCGCGGCAGTCATCACCATTCCCACGGCTGCCATCACTGCTGCATGCTGTGCTTGCTCAGGACACTAGGCACAGGGCACAGAGAGAGAGCCATGTGTTGCCATCGAGCATCCCCAGCTCTGGGAGAAATGAGCAGATGCTTCAACAGTGGCTGCCACATGTGAGCTGCATGTGCCAGGGACAGGCCCCGGGCCTCGAGCGGGGACCGCTGGGCTACAGCAACAAAACCGAGACGCAACTCCACAAGCATTCCCCTACATCCACGTCCCTCGAGTCCATGAAGAAGCTTCCCTGCGCCCTTCCATGTGCAAGGTCTCCCCAGGCCAGGCTCTCCTGCACTTCCACTTGACGCTGCAACGCTCTGCAGACCGCGAACGCACGGCTGGGCTCCAGCCCTTCCACCCTGACCCACGCTCCTCAGCACATGAAGATTAGTCATCTGAGGACACCGTTTCCTGTTTAACTTTGCTGCTTGAGACACTGATCGCCACCAGTTACTTCCTGAACTGGTTTTAAAGCCCTTCCTCCGTACATCACGAACTCTAGATGCTCGGACATACCGGCTCTGCACCCCGACTGCGGAGACACCTGTGAGCACCAGAGCTGTGCCTGGCCTGCATGGGCCACCAGACACGTTCCCCGGTGTGTCTGCATTCACACCGGCACCATGCGGCATGGTGCTGCCATCCCCCGGGCCCATCTATATGTCACAAGTGTTTGGTATGCACATGACCGGGAGCAGCCTGTGGAGGGGGTCGGCGTGGCCTTGAGTAGGGAGGATTCAAGTCCCAGCCCGGCCCAGACACCTACGTGTTATGACCTGGAGCCAAGCCCCTGCCCTTTGCCAGTCTTGGTTCATGTGTCTGTGAAACGAGGTGACCATGTCACCACACCCGGGCCACAGTGGGGAGCCAAGGAGAGGTCCCTGCCACAGTGGGCAGCACGGGGACAGTGCAAGAGAGCTCTGCAGGAGCAAACAGAAAGCTCACAAGCATGATGCTACAGTTATTTATACAACATGATTACATTCCTCAATATTTAAAGAACACATGACAATTTTAGGTAACAGATTTGTTACCATCTTGACAAAAATATCTGATCCCTACATCCATTGAGAAGAATCCACAAAGAAAGCAAAACCTGTCCTCTACTCCACGTACCATGTCAGTGATGTCCTGCGAGACCCTCGCAGGCATAGTCCTCCGAGCCACGCCCACCTCTGCCCTCAGTGCCTCTCTGGGCCCCTCTCAGCCTCCTGCCACGTCCTGCAATTTATGCTAATAAGGTAGTGCTATTAAGAGACGAGGTCAATGCTAGTTTCTCATCTTTCCTTCTGAGAATGTGTCCCTAACCGCCTTTATACCTGCATAAACTTCTGCCTTCCCATTCTTCCAAGCCGTGGGTTTCTGACGCACAGCAACTGAGCTGCTGCACATTGCCCACAGGTGTCCCCTGGGAGCAAGGGGCAGCTACGATTCAGTTGTCAGATGCTGCCGGGCAGCACAACAGTGACTTGGCCGGATTCGTGGAATTCCAAAGGTTGCGCTACTTGAGGGCAATGGTGAGACAGAGAGTGGGAGGACACAGAAGAGAAGACGGAGACATCAGCACTTGAGGGGTACCAAAAAAGGGGGCCAATCAAAGGGGCGACAGAGGCACCACAGATGCAGGAAGAGTGCGAGGCATCCCGGAGGTCGAGAGAGGGTCATCTCAGGTCATGTACATCAAGACTGATGGTGCTTAAGGCAAAGCCCACACGCCGCTGTACAAAGGCTCACAAAGTCTCAGAGCAGCTGCTGGTGGGAAGGTGAGGCGACACAGCATGTCTGAGACACTGGAGCGTCTTAAAGCCGATGCAACTATCCAGTGACCCGCAGACCTATCTGTGGGTGTATCCTCAGAGAAATTCCTGCCCACAGGCACCAGGAGGCTAGTGTACCAATATTTATAACAGTATTTTCCTAACAGCAAAAAATAAAATAAAATACAGAAACTAAAGGAAGTCTTCTAACTGGAGAATGGGACGCACAGAAGTAGAGGTGGAGTGTGTAATGGCAGACGCTGTTGCAGGCCTGGCAGGAGACTCAGATTTTCTCCTGGTGTCGGCTGCTCATGGCTGTTCAACACCACGTCTCCACTGAGAAGCGTTTCTGAATCAGCCCAGACAGACAGATCTCTCCTGTTAGCTTGTATCTGCAGAGCCTACTTGATTCCTCTAAATAGCTTCCCAAATAGATGTTTATTTTATGGAACTTGCTTGTCTCTCACCTTCTGGACTAAGTGACCCATGAGGGAAGGGACCACATGTGCCCTATCAGTCGGCACACAGAGCAGCTGCTGGCTCGAGGGAGAAACTCAGTCAACACCACACAGACATAATCGTAGTGGGATAGTACATACTCATAAATAAGAACTGGATGGACCCCTGTCACCAGATAAGAAGAGGTGAGTGCAAACCACTGATTAGTGAAAATGCACACACCTATGCCATCCTTGCATGCCCACAGAAACGTCTATGTGTTTACACAAGAAGTCATTAAAAACATTTACCTCTCATGAGTGGAATTCGTGGGTAAGGAAGAAACAGGAGACTCCATTTCTACACTATTTTAACTCTCTGTGATTATGCTATAAAAATTCAGAGGCAAAGTCTGCCTGAAAGCAATTTTGTATATATAAGATAGCCCACATAATTTGCAGAGATTGCCTAAGACGATGCACCGTGAGAGTATCAGGGACTGGGCTGCACCTATGACACATGAGTTCTGTGTTTCTGTCGTTAGACCACTTATCCAGTAAACACTGTGCTAAGCTCTACCACACTGACTCTTACATGTCACTCATTTGTGTTTAATTTAACGTTATCTTGACTTGGTAAATATTGCAATTAAAATCTGAAATGGGTCAACTTGGCAATTTAAGCTGTTTAAGAATAAGGGAAATGGCTCTGGGAAGCAGAATTGCATGATGACTTTTGTCTTCATTTAAAAAGCATTCTACCTCATGCACTGCCTAATGTTGCTCAGAGAATATCTGAAACAGGTAACACTGACATTTAGTGGGGAAGCGTACACAGTAAGATAATGCCAATGACAAAATTCAGATAGGCTATGTATATACTAATGTCCAGTACTGATGCCGCACACTTGGCTCATCAAAAGACAGAAAAACGATCAGCTCTAAGACCAGTCATGACAGTGACAGAGCTGCTGTAGAAGACCATGGATGTTTTTCTGGTCTTATCCTAAATGTTATTTTCTCATTTGCTTTGTGCCCCTATGGCCCCAAGGGGTATGTATTAGCGGGGGGTTACAGACCCAAGAGGAGCCTTCGGAGGGGAAGAAGTCATCACTTAGTTGTCAACATTAATGACACACAGCAGGCTAGAGGAGAAATCAGACTGCTCCTTCTCTTTGTATTTGCTGACACTTCTTCCTTCCCCTCCCCACCCCCCGCCTCCTCTGAGAAGTTAGACTACAGCCTCCCGTCCCACTCTCTCCCCACTCAGGGACGTTGTCCTCCCCTTGGCAGGCAGGTCATTGAACCTCTTGGTGCTACGGAAGCCTAGCCTACAGGAGTTGAGGGTGCGAGGCCACTGTGAAGAGCAGGAGCCCCACTGACAACGTCCCCCGGCCCGTGTCGCTCATGCGGTAACAAACGGCACTGGCTAGTCCGCCACAACCCAGACCCCACGCTGTCTTCAACGTGCACCACTCCCCTTGTCCCACCCCCGACGTGCACTCTGCCAGCCTCACCAGCCTGGCCCATGCCCCTAGCCTGGGATGAACCCCCCACGGTTGTGCTGGAGAACCTAAGTGCCCCCATCCCATGCCTACCTCACCTCTGGCCACTGCAGCGGGATCCCTGACCACGGGCAGCCGGAGACCCAGGCCCAGGGCAAGGCCATCTGCCCTGTGTACGACATACCCCAATTCTACACCTTCAGCTGAATGGAGACACCCCGGGGCCTAAGCAGAGGGACGTCGCTCGCCCAACAGACAGGAACTGAATCTACGGCGTTCCCATGACAGGCTAAGGGGCCAAGTCTCCGTCTGCCTTTCTGCGCTGGCTTCTGTCCCCGCTGCCCTGTGCCTGGGGCACTGTCCTCACCCAGTCTCCAGCCATTTGACTTCCCATGGCACTGAGTGAACAGGAAGCGCTAATGGTAGGGAACAGTGCATTCTTATCTCGTAGTTTAATGTTGGGTAAATATGGATTAAAATGCTATTGATGCAAATATGCATCAGTTATGCACAGGAAGCTAAGAAAAACCTCAATAATCTGAAGTAGGACAATTTAAATCTGAAGCAAATTCCATTGATTGAAAATGTTCACCAAATCCAGAAAACATTAACAGTGCCCTGACACCAAGCACCCTTCCAGAAAGTGGAGAGGACGTCCTTGTGCCTGCACACATGCGCAGCGGGACCCTGAGCCTCTGTCACACTTCATGACATGACATTGAATTAGCATCCTAAGCGAAATGCAGAGAAGGAACAGAAATAGTCTGGGATCATTAAATTTTAGAAACTTAAAAATTACCTAAGTTACAACTGAGGATGTAACCCATAGTTGCCAGATATGTCACTAAATAAAATCCTGAGCATTTACCCAGTGCCCATGATGTTCCAGGCGCCCCAGCATCAGAACAGACCATACAAAAGACAGAGGCTCAGCCCACACGTAGCTCTCATCTTGTGAGGTGAGAAAGATAATAAGCAGAAAATGAATACGATGACAAAAAGCAAAGAAGTCAACTGTCATACAGTGATTAGAGCTTGGGGAAAAAATAAAGCATGGAGCAAGGACTGGGGAGGGCACGCTGGTGGCAGGATGGGCGAGCTTGACCTTGCTAAGAAGATGGCATTTTGGGTAATAGCTGGAGGAGGTGACAGAGTGGGGTGTGCAGATATCTTAGAGAACAACCGCCCAAGTGGGGGTGATGGCCATTGTCAAGGCCATCATCAAGGACCCGAGGCCAACTTTGCCTTCAGAGCTGTGGCACAGCAAGGGGAAAAAAATGGGAGGTGTAGTCGAAAATGTTCCAGAAAAGATATGAGACCATCAGATCAAAACCGTGTCCAATAACTGAACAGTGCTAACTTTCTGCACACGTACAAAGGGGAATCTAAGATTTACAGGTAGACTGGGTAGATGACGTTCTATGCATTTATGCTGAAACTCTGCTACATTAGAAAATAAGTTGCCCCAGCAAGGACGGTCCCAGAGTCCCAGAAAGGTCAGTTAGACTCTCAGGAATCCAGGCAGTGTCCACTGTGCCCCCAGATGATTGTCCTGCAATGAGAGAGGGTAGTTCCAGGACAAAGTTAACCAAAGCCTCAGAGCCCAGGGCTGGGCGACACGGGGGAGTCGGGTGCAGTGCTAGGTCAGGCACTCAGATGACTCTTGGCTGGAGCTGAGTGACAGTGTGCACAGTGCATGGTGCATGCCCTGTCCCTTTCCCCACCTGGCCCAGGCTGGCAGTCAGGCATATCATCCTCATGCAGGAATACTTCGCCAGAGAAATCAAAGGCCAAACCACACCTCTCTCCAAATGCTGAATGCAGAGGGGCCAGCTGGCTGCACCACTATGAGCGGTGACCAGCAGCCTGGCCTTGGGCTTCAACGGGCTTTTTAGTGCTGCCATCTCATGTAGCTATAGATGGGGAAAAGTCACCAGGTAATCAAAGAAACTGGGAAAAAGCAAATAATAATGGTTAAAAAAAGAACCACAGAGAAGCCAGACACTAAGACAATGTCAAAACCAAACCAAAACAAAATCCTTATAATTAATACCCACAAGAGAGGAGAATTCACACAGACACAAACACACAGAAAAAAAAATGAGAAAAATTAAATCTTTTGGAAAAAATCACTTCCCACTACAACAGACTATAATCAGTAGATGATATGAACTGAAATAATCTCCCCGTAAAAGAATAATGCAAATAAATGCAAAATAATAGATCACAGTGAAATGATCTGGGGATCAACTAAAAAGTTCTAACACCGATTGACAAAACCAAGAAAGAAAGTGAAGAAAAGGGTAGTCTTACTTATTTCTGATACTGTCACCCTTCTTGTCACTGAGACTCATATGTGGGTAGAAGCCTGGACACTACGACCTCACACAGACACGGGTCAGAGCGTGTGACGCTGTCATCAAGGCCCCAAGTGGCTCTGGCCTGCTCTGCCTCAGAACACTTGCTACAGACTCGTTTGTCCTTTTTAAAAAATTATTTTAGAAGGAAATCATGTTCTTGCTCCATGTTTGCTTTTTTTAAAATATCTTATCTTGATAAAATAGCTGATAAATCCATCCTTTCGTAGGATGCAATAACCACGAGGGGCTGCGGGTGCCCATGCCTGCCTGCATGCACCTCCACTGGTGCCTGCAGATACTTGCCCAGGTGCCTGCACACACCTTCCCCAGTCAGCAGTCCCCACAAACCGCCTCAGGGAGTAAATCGTGGGGGTGGCACCCAACTGCCCTTTGCAGAGTTCACAGGCAAGTGGAGGTGAGAGACTTTAAAAAACATTAAGTCCTGCTCAAGAACAAGGTCAATCATTTAACTTTGAGACAATTGGAAAATGCATGTCCAGCAGAAAGGAAGCCTTCAGTTGGACCAAATACTCAGACAGAGGCAGGGGCGGGAAATGGTGGGGACGCGCTCCACAGGGGACAGGGCACAGGTCCAGAGATGCCCAGGGCTGACGTTCCCCAGGACGAGCATGGGTGCGAGGCCACATCTGGGCGCTGTGAGTGGCTGGGGGTGCAGTGGTCTGAGCATGGAGAGCCCAAAATGAGCCGCTGGCACCTAAGCGGCTCTGAGCACCAGCGTTAGGCTCCACTGCTCCTCAGGAATTCAAGGTAGGATTCTGGATACCATCTGAGTCATACCCTTGACCAGGACATACGTGGTCATATAGAAAGGACACAAAATGTGGCAATAGAAACAGCTATGAGCACGGTAAACAGATGTTTGGGTTCATTTGTCTCCACCCAAACTTACCTCCTCCTAGTATGTGTATGTTTATTGCCTGCAAAAGGATTTTTATTCAGGCAGTTGCATAAAACATCAGCTATGCCATTTGTACGTCGAGTGCTTTGGTGACCTCGTCTCAAACTACTAATCACTACCTTATTCTGTTCTTATTTTTAGGATGATCTGAATGAATTAACCATGCAAGACTGTTGGAAGCAGCTGCTACGACCTGAAAATAAATGTTTACAGGTTTTGAACTAAAGAATTAAGTACCTTGCTCTCACATTGTAGGATACTCATGTCATGGTCCCAGTCATTCCATGAATAAAAAGAAGAAGACTTCCATAGTGGAAGCTACGTGGTAGGAGCTACACAAGACAGCCAGCTGGTTCGCATCCCAGAGACCCCGGAGCAGAAACTGGAAGCAAACCAGGATGACCAGAGCACCCAACATCTCCCGGTCTTATTTGACCAGCAACCTTTAATTTACGTGTTCGTTTCTAGAATACCCATCATCTCTGAACACAATCGGAGGGAGTCCCCGGCCCAAAGGATTAGATTAACCCCTTATCTCTTCTGCTGTTTCCTGAGTGAAGTATAAAATGCATCCTGACTAACACTTCAAGTCTCTTACCGAAAAGCAGCAGCTGCTTCAGTATGTGAACTGCTAACTCTCACTTCCCATTGAGCTGGAAAGGCTTTCTTTCAAATCTGGCGGTCCACTGGGTTGCTGTGTATAAACTTACCATCAATGAAACCACCGCTGCCACTGAAACTGTAGTTGTCTCAGATGAGTCCTTATTATGAACAACACTTAAAAAGGAGCTCTATGTGTAATTTTGACTTTTGTCATGTGGAAATTCCTGGAATCGCTAAGGAGAACCAACATGGGGAAATATTTCAAAGTTGACACTGCCTGGATCCCACCCTCTGGAAAGCTGGGCAGCTTCTCACGTCTCCCGCACTCGTGTTGGAAGCCGCCATTCCCCACGCACCTGACAACACTGAGTTACAGTTGTTTCATCAGTTTTATAGGGAAAATAGTATCTTATTTATTTTTATTTTCATTTATTAGGTTATTAAGAAAATTAGTGTCCAAATTTTTTATTTGTCCACTTTCAATTGGTATGCCCATTTTTCTTACACAGTATTTTTTGTATATTAAAGTTTATAATACTTTTTCTTATAATTTAGAAGTATTTTCCTAATTATATGTTTGTCTTTTGGTTGTGTTCATGGCATCTATCTGTCAACATCTAGGTAGGTAGGTAGGTAGGTAGGTAGGTAGGTAGGCAGGTATAGACAGATGTGGATATTCTATTTTTTAAGCTTCTATTTGATTTCAGCCCACACTTGCCAACCACAGAGGATCATTCTCAAGTTCTACGGTATTTAGTGTGAGTTGCTCCATCAAGAAGCATGTTTTGTGATTTTCTTCATTAATACCATAAGCCCAGTAGAATTTCTCCATATTCTCACACAGGTCGGCTTTCTCACCCCTAACTCTTTCTATGTGGAATTTCTTTTTGTCATGAGTCATAGGCTTCCCACAGGCTCCTTCTCATGGCCCAGGGCCAGCTCTCATCCCCTCCCGGTGGGGCATCTCTGACAGATTCGCCTGGGTGTCCTCTGCTTCCTTAGGTGGTGGAGGCCTCTGTTCTGTGGAGCATTGCCCCCAGCCCAGGAGCATGCACAGCGGGCAGGGGAGATGTGCTTCCTGAAACTCATTAAAGCAAGAATACTCAAAGGGCCTATTGTTACTTTTGTCTCCTTTTTTTTTTTTAAGAAATCAGATGAAAATATTTAAGAACAGTGAAACAATAACTAGAAATCCGATCCCCAGTGTGCGCTGTTCCTGCCTCCTCCCACCTATAAAAGCACAGAGCTAAGCGAGAGAGGAGAAGCACGCCAGTCGCCTGTGTTTCTGAAGGACATCCTGCTCAGCTGGATGACTGTCATCCAGTCTGCCAGGTGCCACCTGTCTCCTCACGGCACTCAGGTACCTCTGCCCTCAGACAACTGGCTAACTCTGTGGGGAGTGGGAGTGGGGAGGATTAACTTAAATTTGTACAATACACATATACCATAATTAATTCCAAAGATTTCAAGAATCAAATATAAAACACCGAATTGTACTTCAGTGAAGTAATTGCGAGTGCTTATTAAATACCTTGCCAGGGAGGGAATTTCCAGGCTTAAAGGGAATGAAAACTTGCCACAGAGAGAGTGATAGATTTTCACAACCCCAAACCCAAAGAGGCACAGGAAGTCACAAAGATAAATACAGATAGATTTTACAGAGCCGAGTAACCCTGTTACTCACAGAGAAGAGAGGTGCGTGGGTCTCCGCCGGTCCAGTGTCCTGGCCCCACTCACTCCTTTACTTAAGGTCAGGGGTAAGGTCCCTGGAGCTACAGGAAGCCCCTGAAGAGCCAGCCCCTTTCCAGCCTGGCACCAGCGCTGAGTCCCTTCCCCTGGATCTGCGCTTGTTCTTGCTGATGTTTAATGATGGTTACATTCCCGCTCTTGCTCAAAGGAAGTACAAGACTCCAAATAGCAACAGAATAAAATTGGATTTGGGCTCCATGGCCTGGGAGTGCTTTACAAGCAGACCCTTCATATCTGACAACCTGCTTAATTTACCTTTGAAGAGCCGATTTCCTAAGAGATGTAGGAACTTAAAACATAATTGTCACATTTCTTGAAATGACTTTCATCCACAAAGGGTTAATATTTTTAGCAGCAAATGGAAAACCATAGCACCACAACTCAGAAACTGGCAAGGACTGCATACATAAAATTACTAGAAGAAATGCAGATGACTAATGAACACGAATTATTCAAATGCGACTCATCAAAGGAATGCAAATTAAAACAAAACATCGTTTTCCCTTATAAACTCAGCAGCACCCGCACACCACCATCTCTGTGGCTGAGAGGGCCCTGAATCCAGCACTTTCTCACACTGCTAAAGGCACCATTTGGCAGATGGCTCCAGAAACCTGGCTGGCAAGATGCTTCACGAGCTTTAATTTTTGATCATAGCCTTTTAGGAAAGTATTATAAGAGAATAATGAGAGAACCAGAAAGACAGTTGTACAAAAATGTTCCTGAAGAATTACTTTAATAGAAATATCAAAATAACTAAATATAAGCAATTAAAATGATTAAAGACTGATATGTTTTAAATAAAATATTACACAGCCATTAAAATTATTTTTATAAGCACTAACGACATGGGAAATGTATGTTAAATGTTAGTAGAAAAATACCAAGAAAAATATGTATGGTACCAATTATGTATAAAAATGATTGCCAAAGTTATTAAAATATAATGTGTAGTTCCTTCTAAATGACACATTACAGTGATTTTTATTTACACATTTATAATATTAAATGGAATAACTTCACTTCTGAGAATCCATCAACATCAAAATAATGAGTAGAGATATACAAAGACGTTCTTTAGGTCAGCGTTTATGACAGTCACCCCACCCCCATGGCTGTGGCTTGTATTTCCAATCAGAAGGCAACTTTAAATAAATTATGGAATAATCCAACTAGGTAATTGTGGAATCAATTAAATCACATTTAAAAGTAAAATTTGAATAACCGAAAAATGTTTATAGAAAACATTGCATAAAACTGAACACTCTGAGAAAAGGAAAAAACAAGCAAATAACTGGGAGAAAATATTTATAAAGGACCCATCTGATAAAGAAATGTTACCCAAAATATACAAAAAACTCCTAAACCAAAAAACAAAAGGAAATGTTGGTCGAAAGATACAAACTTCCAGGTAGAACAAGAGTAAGTTCCGGGACTCTAATTTGCGCATGGCGACTACAGTTAATTAATATCGTATCACACACTTGATGTTTGTCGAGAGTGGATATGAAATGTGGTCCCCCACATAAGAAATAGCAACCACATACAGTGCTGGATGGATTAATTAGTGCAACTGAGGCGACCATTTCCCAAGGCATACGTATCCCACACCACCATGTTGCTCACCGTAAGTGTACACACTTTTCATTTGCCGGTGATAGCTCAGTAATGCTGAAGAAGATGTGTGAGCATCACAGTTCATCAGATGACCACGTTCTAGAGTAAATTAATCACGAGGAAATATCAGGTCAGGGAATAAACATGACAGAGCATATCAGGGTGTGCTCTCAAATGTCAGTTTGACTAGAACACATGGAGGAGGGATTGTGGGGTGAAGGGTGACAGGCAGAAGAGACAAGTTCTCGCTGGGTTACAGAGATGCCTCAGCTAGGGGCACGCGTCCCTTTTATGAGCCCAGCAAGTTTCTTCTGTTCAGTTTGCTTTTGTTTGCAGAAGGACAGCAGGGTTAGGGCACCACTTCAGGGGCTCTTAGCTGCACAAAATTATTAAAGATGCTGGAGGCACCTGATCAGCTGAGGGGCCAGAACAATGACCCAATGCCTGGTGACTGGGGAAACAGAGAAGGAAGGACTCAAGTCGGCTGTGGGAAGAACCACTAGAAGTAAAGGCCCGTTGACGAGGGTACCAAGGGAGAGGAGGTCAATCCTGCAGGTGTGTGTCCAAGTCTAAGTGACTTTGAGAATAAGTAATTCTGCATGTAAAGAATATAGGGACATGGGGCAGAGAAAATGGGGGAACTTAGGATGTGATGAGAATATTTTAATTGTCTTACTTCTACCCCTTACACAGAGGACTGCGTCTTTTCATTCCTGTATCAAAAGCATCCTGGCAGATACACATCCCTTTCTCAACAGAAGTAAAGAAACATTCAAAAGCAAAATGCAGTCAAGAGGCTGACAGCTATCCATGGCCGCTACGTGTCACTCACCACAGAAGTAGCACTGTCACCTTCATCACTGTTTGGGCACATCCCGAGGCAAGGGTCTCAAACTGTGGTGTGCCTGAGCATCACCTGGAGGGCTTCTGGCAAATGCGACTGCGGGGCCCCCGCCCAGGCCAACTCGGGAGGATCTGCACCCCAACTGGATGCACACATGCTGATGGCAGGGGACTGCAGCAGCACGCCTTGGTGCCCTGCGAATGGCAACGTGGCCTGGGGGCAGGTGACATGTGGTCGGGGGCTGGCACTGCCAGGAAACTATCTACACAAAGCAAGCCTGAAATAAATCTCACACAGAGGACAATAGACTTAACAGAAGAAATGCCGGACCCGCTGTCTCCCTAAGACGGAACTGCTCCTCCCACAGAGCTCACCCACGTCTAAACAAATATTTAACGTGCAAGACACAGAAGCACCGAGCTGCCCAATGTTATTCAATTACTTTGCCTGAAAGGTCCCCAATGTGGGTGTCAAACCTAGTTATTTCACAGTGAAAATTCTATTTTATGGCCAAACTTATGAACTGACATATATTACGAACAACTTCGAGAAGCTCGGTCTCCCTCTTGAGAGTAGTATTACTCAATTAAAGATTTGAAAGGAAACCTAGCAACAAATGATTAAATCGGAATTTCATGGAATATATGCATCAATAAATCTCTCTGAAATACATATTCATGCTCATTTGTAGAGCTGGAAAATACCTTAAATCATTCATCCTTAGTAAAACATAAAATGGAGCTGTATCCATGTCAGCAAACAGCAGACAGATATCTTAGAAATTCATTCAGTAAAGTAAACATGTTTATTCACATGAGTTTGCCATCCTGCAGCCCTAAATTCATCTAAAATATAAACTAAAATCTGCGGGTATCCCGCATGTCTAAAATGTGGCATTCGTGGCTTCCTGTGAGCTTAATAGAAGTTCAAAGGCTTGCCAAGAAGAGGCTATGACCCACCTAGGGTGGACATACCCCTCACCGCCAGCCCAGGGACAGTGCTGGCCTTCGTCCTGGGAGCCAAGTTCTTTCCACTTTAATGGCCAGGGCTGATGGGTCTCCCCGGCAGTTACTTTTAAATTATTGGCTGCTTTCTGATTCCATCATTGAAGTAACTTCTCTTCCCTGGACCTTTCTTTAATTATTGTGAATCTTTTTGTTTCCTTCAAGAAACACGAGGACAAATGTAGCAAATTCAGGGTTAGCCTCTGACCGTGACACACAGCCACCGCTGGAGCGGGGCCCTCTGAGCACGGGGACCTAGACACAGCCACTGTGGTAGCTGGGGGAGGTGCTGGGGGCCTTCCAGAAGCCCAAGGTGGCTGTTGCCCTTTACTCCAGTTACCTACTCCTCAATCATTCATCTTTTGAGAAGCAATAGAAGGAGTTTACATCATTATTCCAGCTGTCACATGTGGGGGTCCTTACCCTGTGCCCCAGGAAAGGTTGTGGGGCAGTCTGACTTTCTTAAAGAGCATGAAATGTATTTGTGTGACTTTTCTGTACCTTTACATTATTGTCTTCAATACAAGGGTGGTGTCTTAGGAGTGACTAACAAAGAAAAAGGCAGAGACTATCAAAACTAGAACCACGGGTCTTACCTCACTGAGCATATACTGTGCGCTGGGCATTATAATAAGACATTAATGTGTGTTTCTCATTTAATATCCCAACAAAAACAGCAATTTTGATTTTAAAAAGTATCTATCTTTAGATGTGGTCACTGAGTCCCAAACACATTAAATAATTTAATCATAACCATTAAAAAAAAAAGAGTATGAGAAAACAGAACTGCAAACCCAGGTTTTTCTGATTGCTCTTAAATACTGTACAATACGACACTGCAGGATTATAATAGTTCAAATCTGAATGATGGGCAATAATAAACACATTGAAACAGTCTGGTTCAATCATTCAGAATTACAGCTAGAGCAGCTTTTACTATTGGAGGACTCAGCCCAGGAATCAGAGGTCAGTCACTAAGAACTGTCCCTTACCCCGGACATGGCAAACGGTCCAACTTCCCGCGTCTCTGGATCCCATCAATCTCCCCTGTTCTACTTTTAACATCTTCAGCAATTTGCTTTTCAAGCCATGCCATGGATCCCTGAACTGGCCCTCCTTGCAGGCAGGACAAGCTTGCAGGCAGGACAATGTGGCTCCAGAATTAGGCGGCATTGCCCCATCGAGAGTCTCAGCCAGGTCCCCCATGCCAGAAACTCCAGTATATTTTCTTTGCAACTGAAGTAAGTTTTTACAAGTCTGTATGTGTTTACATTCTACAAAAAGTATATACATACATGTGTGTGTATTTGTACATAATATATACACATGTAACATACATATGAAAATTCTAGCACCTTTGTGGATGTTTTTTACATGGATAAGTTTCTCCCTCCTTGCACCAGTAAGAAAATGCAGGCAGAGGGGAATTTTCTAAAAAAAGAAATTGAAAAGGGAAATACAGTGGAGACGTTTTCACATCCTCCCACTTCCCCTCTTGAGGAGCGCTGCTCTACCCAGAAAATGCTGATAGATAGACAGACAGCTGGATGTTGACAGCAGGAGAAAGACTGTCCCTGCATCGGTAGATATATTTTAAGCCAATGAAACTCATAACTAAGAAACACAAGATACATGATGTCCTTAATTCAGTTCTCTTAAGACTGGACATCAGAAAAAAAGGCATGACACAAAAATCACAAATGAACAAAACTGTAACAGGTTACTTTTTTCGTGCCCCCAGAAGCAGGAAAAGGAGAGATGGATCATAAAGGCACCTCCTCATGCAGAGATTGAGTGTGTTCTGTTTTCTTTTCCACACTGCCTTCATTGGGTTTTAACTATAGTTTTAGAAGATTCCCAAAGAAGAAGCTGAATATACAGTTTCATATTTTATCATTTTAAGTGGAGACAGAAACGCTCAAGCATCTGTTCAGTCATCTTTGGAGCCAAAGAGCATGCCCATGACTGCAGGCAACATTCAGGTCTCTATGTGATAAAACACGAACGTCTACTAATGTGAAAATACCTAGAATACGCAGTTTTATACTTACTTCTCTATTTGCAATCTTGTGAATTTGGTGCTTCCTTACCCTAATCCGTGCAGATGATTATGATTAATATTTCTACAGAGGGGTAAAGTGGCAGACAAATGGTCAAAACATTATGTAATTCCATCAACAGGGAAAACACACATTCCGTTACATCCCTGTGATGGAATATTATTCAGCAATAAAAAGGGTTGTCGTACTGACACATGCAACATGAATAAATCTAAAGATGGGGTGCTGAATCAAAGCCAGACACGAACGAGTTTGTGCAGAATCACCCTACTGGCGTACAACTCAGTGACATGAAAACTCATCTATAGCGACAGGAAGCAGGTCCATGTTTGCTTTGGGAGAGGGACAGTAGGAAGAAGGGCTCCCAGAACTGGTGCACACACGCATCAGAACTGTCAGACTGCACGCTTTCAACAGCTGCAGTTTAAGTTTACTGTATGTCAGTGATACTCCAATAAAGCCATTTTTAAAAGCTCAGTGTAAAATAAATGTATTGTAATCTACCACTAGCATCTTCATTTTTTTCAAGTAACCCCTAATTTGTTCAAAAGCAGACCAGAAAGGCCGACTAGGATTAGAACACGAAAGACTGTCACCCAAGCCTCTGCATCAAAGCCAGGCCAGAGACATAAAATAAAATCACGAGTCACAGTGAAGTTGTTATAAATATGATTTTAAAAGCCCAGAGGAAAGAGTAATTATCTTTCTTTTTTTCTGGAAGTATTACAGGAGGTTCTTTCAAATCCTCGTTCTAATATCAACTCTGCAGTGAGGGCCTCCCAGTCCACACTGTTTAAAGCATGACCTGTCCCTGTCTCATCCCCATGTCCCTCTTCCATGCTTATCCCCACTGGAGGGCACTTTACTCGTGTACTTTGTTGGTACCTGGCCCCACATACACGTGCATGGGGTTGAACCCCACAGGGGCCAGCGTTCCATCTGTTTTGTTCATTGCTGACTTGTCATGGCTTCTGGAGGACAAGTAAGTTCTTAATCCTCCAGAGGTTTGTCTACCTCCATCAGCCCTTCAAAGAACCAACCTGCCTTTTGGACCCACTGTATTTTATGTTTATGTCATTGCCTTATGCTTCTGCATTAATTTATGATTTTACCATTTCCTTCTTCCTACATTCTCTGGACACACTCTCCTCTTCCACCCGAACTTCTACGTTGGACATCTAGTTAATGAATTCTGAATGCTCATTCTTTCTGCTGTAGCATTTGGGCTACAAATTTGCTTTTCCTAAAATATTTCTTCAGCTCCATCCCACATGTACTGACATGTAGTAATTATGTTTTCATTCAGTTTATACTTTACAATTTCTATTATGACTTTATTAATCTCTGAGTTGTTTAGAAGCATGCTTTTAAATTTTCAAACATGATTCTTACTTTTTTTGTACTTCCAAGTTAATGCACTGTCAGAAAACGGATTCTTCAGGAAACATGTTTTGCATTGAAGCTAACTGTACAGTCTAGCACCAGTTGTTTTTAATAATTCCCAGGTACTCTTGATAAGCACACGCCCATCCCGTAGGAGTGGAGGAGCATCTCATAGAGGAAGTCCCTGTCCCACCCACCTTTCCAACCTCAGCCGACAGGTGAGGCCCTGACTAGTGCCACGCCAGTGAGAAAAATTAGTGGCGGAAGGGTCATTTCTTAGCATCTATTGCCCAAGTGTTTTCTTTCTTTGCTTTTTTTTTTTTGATGGCCTCAGGCTGCCAGGTATTGTTTGGGGTGGATTGTGATGGTAACGTGCACGTCTGAGAGGAGCCCTCTGCATCTCAAAGCCGAGGTTAAATACACCTGCAAGCAGGTTTCTCTGGACCCCTCATTCTCAAGACCGTGACTTTGCAGTCCTTTCAATAAGCTGGTGTCTTCCTCCCAGCTCAGCTTCAGATGGAGAGCATGCTGCCCCAAATGAAAGTTGCAGTTTTCCGTAAGTGTGAGGACAGACTGACAAACCTCCAAGGTCACAGATGTCTGCGAAGGCTTCGTTTCTGACTCAGATGCCACTAGACAACACTGTTTGGCATGATTTAGGAAAGATGTCCTCTGCTCCCCCCTCCACCAGTGCGGGCCACAGGAAAAGCCAGGGGAAAAACCATTGGAGAATCATGCGTAAAGCAAAGGCCACAACCTGGTTTGCACTTCACGGCCTACAGAGTGCCCTTAGTAATGATGGCTGACAGGAGCCCCGGCCACTCTGGAGACTAAAGGTGCTTAATTCCTGTCACATATGTCTTCCTAATTTGATTTCTAGTCAGCATGACTTCACTGGGGAAATGAAGCTGCGGGATCTGGGGGAAGACAGAATAAGATATTAGAAGCTTAAAAGGCTGTACTTTTTTAGGGCAAGAGTCCTCAAATTTATTACAGAGCTACACTACATACTTGCTTTCTGCTGATGTCAGTAGCTTTTTTATGCTAATGGTTGGAAGGAGGCTCAAGCTTCCCCGAGCCCAGAAGTGTTTGGTAAGCAGCGTCTTGTGTGCTACACATTCATACAAGGTGGGAGGGACACCACTGCTTCGCTGGAGCAGCTGCTTGGGGAAGGGACAGAGGCCTAGGGACTGCTCTCGCGGTGACAGGCCTTGGGCTGCCCCAGGAAGCTAGAGGTCTGCAATTCACTCTTACTGCCCTTCGTCTGAGCCGGAGGAAAGAACGAACGGGAATGACATCTGCAATGCTATATTTTACAGAAGTAAATTAGTTACCAGAATTGTGTTTTATTAAAGGTAGTTTATGGAAGTAATGCCAGTTTTTTCTTTTTCTTTTTCTTTTTTTTTTTTTCTATCCAGTGAAATGTCCTAACAAAGAGCCTTTAGATTTGAGTCAAGGGTGATGACCGCTGTATTAACAAAAGTTTCTTTGGCCTGAAGCCAGCACTGTTTCCAGCAAGTCCCAAGTTCACAGACTCAGACTGTTGGCAGACTCACTTTTCTCATCTGTAGCATTTACCTGCTCATCTGTTTCAAAAAACCCTGTTATAACTTGAGAAACATAAAAGTATAAGATATTGCTATTACCTTGTGAATTTACAAAGATCTACTGTACTACTTACAGGATCTTAAATGTGACTGAAAAGCATTTATGAACTTGGATATAAAAGCCACATCGAACTTTGGGGAGCAAGGTTTGGAAAACTACTTGGAGAAATTTCAGGCTAAACGGTAAAAACAGATCCAATTCCCCTGTGGCATATCGTTCCTTTCTTTTTATATATATTATATATATATATATATATATATATATATATATATATATATATATATACACACATATATATGTATGTATGTATATATATATGTATACACACACACGTGTATGTGTATATATATATGTATTATATTTGTGATACACACACACACACTCTGAAACAACTTTGGACTGACATGTGTGAGCATTTTTCAGTGCCGGGCACCCTTGTGGGTACCCGTATTCATTAGTTTAGTTCACCCTAACCATAGCCCTATGCCACAAATCCTAGAATGAGGAAACCACAACAGGGAGGCTGAAGGCTGCCTGGAGCCACGCGCTGGGAAAAGGCAGACCAGACAGACAGCAGCAGGCAGCTCCGTCTGGGCTCTGGCTGCTGTGTTGTCACACTAACCCTCTTCACTTTTGACCTCCATAGACGGGAACAGAACCACAAGCACCCAAGGGTCAGTGCTCCCATGGCCAATGAATGTCGAGCCTGACGTGGGTCCCCGCTCCAGCGCCCCATCTCTTAGCTCTGCCCTCCCACACCCACACACTGGAATATGGGGGTCGAGGCCCAGGCTGTCTCAGGTCCTCTGTTTTCCTTCCCGGGGCTCTGAAAGCAAAATGTTTACTCCTTCTCCGCCACATTTTACGGGGCCTTCCTCCTGTCAACCCTGCCAATCGCGTCCTAACAGGCGCGAGTCTCTCCAGTGGCTTAGAACACAAACCCTTTGGGTGAGCGGGGTGCAAACCTAAGTTCTCACATCCGTCTTTTCCCCGTGGGATGACGCCTCCCAGGGCCTCTCACCGGCGGGAGCCCAAGGGCAGCAGGCCGGCGGCCCAGACAGCCCCAGTGGATGCCCTGGGGGCTCAGCGCACACAGCAGTCACACTGCTTGGGGGCTGAGCTAGTCCCCGCAGGCCCTGTGCCAGGCCTGGGAGAGCTGCACCCCTGGGCCTACGGGACGGCCCTGGACGGGGTCAGGAGGAGCATCAGGGAATGCGGCACCATCTCCGCAGTCACCACAGTGGCGAGGCCAAGGCCCAGCAAGGCCGGCAGGTCACCTTTATCGGAAAAGCAGCCAGAATTCTGATTTGTTTCGTGTCCTTTCTGTAGCCTTTGTTCAACGGCAGGGGGAAGGATTTCTAGGTGGGAGAAATAATCAGTTTTGGTCAAAAGTAGACTGACTGCAGTCAGGTTTTCATGAAATACTGTCACACTGATAGGAGAAACAATGTGCAATGCACATTTTAGAAGTGCAAGAAGCCCACAGTGACAGCACCGTCACACAAATTGCATCTTTTGCAGCACGTTAACTGTAAGATAGAGAGCGACTGGAGAATTGATAGTACATCCTGAGTAATATTTTAAATATTGGTTAAGTCTCATCTCGAAGATGGTCTGCCCTGAGTACCTAGACCAATTTGACAATGAGGACACCAGTATTTTCAAGTCGGCATGACAGGCAGAGTCTACACGGTTGAGACAGAGGCCCATTGCGCAGCGGCTCGCTGTCACTCCTTCTATCTTGCTAGTTCTCTGCCACTAACAAAACACAGGAAGCAAAAAATTCGAAAGTCACATTCGAACCCGAGGGACCCTCTTGATCAGCATCCATAAAAAGCAGTACATTTCCTTTAGAACAGCACCTCTATATTCTTTGCCAGATCTTCAGTCATCAGAGGGTAAGGTGGCTGTTTTCAGTGCGAACATGCTTTACATCTAACAGTACGCTTCGTTTTCTGTACGGGCCGTGCCCAGCTGGAAGGCCCGATTGCAGAACCTCATGTGCCATGGCGCAAGCATGTTCTCCTGTGCCGAACACGCACTGCCCAGTCACTGCAGAGCACTGCGCTGACCCGCTTTGTCATGCAGCTGTGCAACGTGCTCCCACATTGATCAGTGTAACGACACGGTGGTTAAAAACGCGTGAGGAAACTACACAGATACCTAGCTTTGGATTTAGAGGTCAATTTATGAGAACATATTTTGATATTCTTATTTAATTTTTATCATTCAGATGATTTGTCACATTATAGACTATATGTTTTTATAAGGCACTTATTACATCCAGAAAAAGGAATCCATCAAGTCCTTTGATCATTTCCAGTTCGGTGACATGAACCTGAAAACGTCTCTGGCACATGTGAGGGATGAGTGTTTGCCTCTGCATGGCGGGCACGTGGCAAGCAGAGTGGACAAGCCATGGGCAGCAACCAGGATCCACATGACTCTTTTTAATCGCAATAACTGTCTGTCTCGTCTCTCCCGGCGATTACTCAAATCCATCAACTCTAACTATCTGACATGGTTTCAAAACAAGAAATACTTCAAACATTGCTTTCCAGAAGTCAAAAAATGACATCACAAAACTGTGTGCTTTCATTCCTCAAATTAAGTCTCGCTCTGAATGTATTTACTCATTTCTATGTGACTTTAAGCAGAATAAATAGCCCTTTATTTAAACTATTACAGAATAAAATAGAGAATCAGAGAAAGCAGGCCATTTGAAGGCCACAAGAAATAATGATGACCCAGCAATGAAGAATAAAATTATTAAATAGCTCCAAACACTGCAAAGGCACAATGTGCCACAGTCAATAATATTCACTGGGATTATCTTTAGTCTTCACAAAATGTTTAATAGGTACCGGAAAGCAATAGAAAAAATTTAAACAATTTTTAGAGATTCTCAATGAAATTATATTCCAAGAATAAATATTCCAAAAAAATGGATTTAAAATAGAGCATTTGTAAATCTCATTTTGAGAATTTTATAACTCTTTAAATAATGTAAGTTGTTATCATTGTATTGGTTTTCAGAAACAGAGGACGAGGTACCCAGGAGATGTGAAGAAATAACAGTGTCCGGGACACATGTGCTACACCATCTGCCCTGCATGGTCCTGGCTGGTCACTGTTCACAGGCTGGAGGACTCACTGCTGTGCTTCCTACCGAGAACGTCTTCCCGCCAGTCCAGGACACGTGCATCAAGGAGGGGCTGTGGTGTGGCTCTGGGTACACTGGTTGGTCCTTCTCCCCGCATAGCCCAGGAAAAGTCCCTAACCACTTCCTTGCCATGCCTAGGAGCAGGAAAGAAGTCAGGCAGCAATGATGAAGTGGGAGTGCCAGGCTGTCCCCAGGAGGCCCTCTCACTGCCGTTTCTCAGCAGGACGGTGAGGACTCTGAGGCTGGCATCACAGAGAGAAGCGATGCTGGCAGCATGAGCTCTTGATGAGAAGTGACGGGCATGGTCCTCTCCCACTGTGGCCTTCCCCTTAAAGCCCAGGGCCCCAGCCTGGTCACAAGAAAACTTAGACAAATACCAGTTAAGGAACAGTCTGCAAACACATCTCACTGAGACTACTCAAAACGATCAAGGTCATCAAAATCAACGAAGATCTGAGAAACTGTCACTGTGGCAGAAAGGAGCCCAAGGAGACGTGACACGGAAATGGTATCCTGGATCACATCCTGGGATGGCAGAGGGACAGGTGTAAACTGAGTAAATCTGAATGAAGTGCAGGCTTCGGGTCACAGCAGTGTGCCAGTCTTGGACCCTTAGTTGTGGCAATATACCAACTAATATAAGATGCTGATAACGGGAAAGAATCCATGCCCACTCACACACCCTAAACTATAGAGAACAAAGCTTTGCTGAGATCCAGTGACCTGTCTGAATCTTGAAGCAGAGGCTGACCTTGAACCAGTAAAGGATTTTCAAGCCTAAAAACCAAGCTGTCCTTTAATATGACAGAGTTGCCCATGAAAAGCATTCATTGTAAATGAAGACTTGACGTAGCCATTTGAGTTAAAAAGAATAAATCTTTATTTGCCAAAAGGTGAGAGGAAGAGAAGAGTTAATTGTTGAAAATGCTTACCTACGTGCGCCAAACACCGAAATCTCCCACACTCACACACCCTGATGAAAAGCTGAGCAAGAGTCTAATTTTTGCAGGAGTGAAGCATCACTGCAGGCCATCCTGTTTTGAAAATGGTGGACTCTGGTCCACCATGGCTTCAGGGAACTTTTCTGCAGATGCTGCCTTTACTTTGTCCTACCCTATCTTTTCATTTATCCAGAGGTCATTCTTATCTCTCCTCTTGGGTGAACCTCAAGGTTGTCCCAGCTTATCTTTGTAATGTCTCTGCATCCAGTGTCCCTCATCTTATTAAAACAACTCATCTCCTGTTTGCAGCTGGTGATTTTTCTAGGCAAAATTTTTAACCCATTTATTCTTCCTTCATCAATTCTATCTTGTACAGTTGAACATTTTCTAAGCCAAGCTTATACTCACCAATGGTCTACATACTTAACAAATAAGGGGAAAATGCTTGTATCATTTTCTTCATCAAAGATAGGACCTAACAAAGTTATCATGTTTTTGTTTATAAAAATAATTTTCTTAATTTACAATTACCCTGTGTCCAACAGGAATCAAGGAATCAATCTTTTTAGGTAAGTAGATAAATAGGTTAAAGTTCTTTTTTTCCAAAACCACAAAATGAACAGTTGAACATGTTTTTTCATCATAAACTCTAATGCTGAATGAGCTCAACGTGTGGTCACATGACCTAACGCTTTGTCTTCTCTTTTAAATAAAGCCCTATGGGGTCGGGATCTGATCCCCTTCTAACTTATCGCCATGAGTCTCACTGGAACATAAGCTCATGAGGAGGGGGCCATTTGCTTCTGTTGTTCCCCAATGCCCGGTAGACACAAAGAACAATGCCTGACTCATCAAGTGCGCTGCATAAATACATGTCGAACCAACTAAATCACAAACACTCTGTGGTTTCCCTTTATCAGTGTCCACAGAGGGCTCCTCCTTTGGTACACACTGGGTCTTCTCTCCTAGTGAAAGTGATGCAAGAAGAAGTAAAGCCTGAGTCTGTTTCAATGAAGTTCAGTTACACAGAAGGCAGTACTGGGGTCCCGCCTCTTGGCAGAAAGAGACTTTCGTGGGACAGAGGGCCGCACCCTAGAAGGCGCCCAGTGTGATTGCCCGACGCGGGGAAGTCACAGTGCAGTGGCCTGGCACTCGCTGCCCAAGTTTCTCCGTATCACCTCCTCCTCCCCCACACTCTGACCAGGCTGCCTGTGTCCACACCCCCGCTGGGCTAACACAATCCCTTTCTTGTCTGCCTTGAAAAAAACAATGACTAAAATGCACCTAGTTCTCTAGTCAGAAGCCTGTCCTTAAGATCGGTACCCAAAATAGGTTTCCAAGTTCAAAACCAAGGAGGGTATACTGAGATGAGTTTCCACGGCAGCGGCCGGCACACTCATCCCCGTCTACCCACATCGGGTCTCTGCAGGCTTGAAGGACTGCCCTCTGCCAAAGCCCCCATCACCCGCTCCTGAGTCACTCCTTCCTTAGTAGCCCTTTGTACTAAAGCAAAGGAAAGCACAAAGAAAGCCAGGCTAAATAAGACCTGAACTGGAAAAAGGATGCCTTCTGAGCAAAATGTTCTCCTGTAATTTCCACACGACCTGGTGAACGGCAAGTGTCAGTGACGGTTTACAGTAAGAGGGGAGAGAAAAGGCTCCGTTTCTGGTGGGAAACACAACACGCTGCCATTGTTCTCTCAGCTGCATGACTTAGATACGTCGTCAGAAGGCATAACATGGTACCTGAGACACTGAAGCAGGAAACAGGGAACAACCACTGATAAAGAGTAAGTCACAACCTCAATATTCGATGGAACTCTATCCAATGTTCGTGAGTCGCACAGCCACGGCTCAGCGACTCAGTGAGTTCCCCTCTGGAACTGTCAGAAAAGTCCCAGGAACTCCAGGTGGTGTGGCCACGCAGAAGCAGGTCCTGCCTGTCTATGTCCGCCTCCTCCCATGAGCCATCATCCCCGTGCCACAGATGAAGAGGTCCACCTCATCCCTTTTTATAAAGCTCCCAACAATTAGGACTGTAGCTATGTTAACAACGGAATGTTGATTGCATTAAATGCTGTGCGAACGTGAAAGATCCTGGTTATTACGAAGATTCCTGCAGGAAGAGGTGCCAAGCTCACGGTGCACACTGGCCCTATCCCTCGGCACCCTGCCCGCCGGGGCCTACAGTGAGGACAGACAGGTCTCCCTCAGAGCTGCAGCCTCTCAGAGCTGCGTGCTCCCCGTAAATCACCACTAGCAAAGCCTAAGGCTGTAAGTTGCAGAATCGCTGGCTCCTTGTTCTTTGCTACTACTAAAGGCAGAGGGCATTAGTTAATTTGGTTGACCAAGTAAAGTGATAAGCTCCATATAGAAAAAACATATATACTACAAGGAGGTAGAGAAAAACAGGCCCACAACACCACCAAAAGAAAAGAAACAGACCATTAAAGATCATGTGAAGTGAAAAAAATTGTTCCATTTTTTCATTTTTGTTCTACTTTTCTATATTTCTATAATATTGTTTTATTGCTTTGCAAAAAGAGTACAATTTCTTATTTGTATGATTCTCCATATAAAATATTTCTTTCATAAAACACTAATATTTAATGAGTATATGTTTGTTTTCGCAAAAGAAAGTAACAAAGGAAAACATAACAAAGATACATGACCTATTTTCCTTGCCAGTTATGACATCATCAATTCATCTTACTTTTCACCAAAAAATTTGTATTTTTTTTACTTTCTAGTCAATTATTGAAAGTCTCTGAATAGGTTGCTAAAATAAGTGTAGGTGGGTCTTTTTTTCCCATTTTGTACAGCCCTAATAGAGCATGCATGTTACCAATAAAAACAGGATATTATCTCACTATTGTCTAGCAACTTAAATAACTTAATCGATTTACAAATAAAATTCAAAACACAGATCTCTTATACTTCTTGCCAAGACATAAAACTAATCAACCCAGACCAAAACTATTAGGGGAAAAAATAATCACCATTTCAACCAATGACAGTCAGATGAGACCTAGCAACTACAGTATTGATTAATACTTACAAAAAGAGAGTATGTATTAAGCATAAACATAGCTATAGCACTGAAAAAGCCTCATGTTTCTTTAATGGGCTCTGTCATAGTCCTCGTTTAACAGGTATTTTAACAGCTGGCTATCAGACTTTATCCATAAGTGCATTAAGAGTAAATTATTCCCATTTGAAGGGCATTATTGTTCAAAGTCGATAGCTTCCAATACACTAACTGCCTACTTTACATTAATGATCTCAACCAACAAATGCACTTCAAGAAGTGCCTTGTGCTCAGGTGGCCTAGTGGCTCACTGTAGCCCAGCCTGCCGCAGGCAAGAGACCCACTGCATGGGAAACGAGGAAGGTAGTTCATGCTTTCTGTTGTCATAAACAGCTTTCCTTGCTTTACTAAGCAGGATGTACTGATTCCAATTTAATCATTCCCCTGGGTCTGGAGGGCATCACCATAAACTACCGTTTCACCAGCATCTAGTGTCTGAGGATGGGTTGGGTCTGCACTGATTTGGGTCATTTAGTACATAAATATTAGAAAACATTTAAGAGACCAACGTGGCATTTTTGATTTAAATCTTATCTCACACAGATAATCATGCTATCCATCCTAGAAAATCATGCTACTGTATACTCAGCATTCCAGTCTTATGAAGAAAAAGAACACAGTTTATAACAACGTGACACCTCTGAACTACAAGCCACTGAACTCCTGTCCTGTCGCTCAATTTTTACTAGCATCCTTGATGATATAATCGATACTTCTCTCTAGTTCACTGCGCAGGCTGTGTTTTCCACCTAGCCCTCAATTCAAATCCCTTCTTCAATCTGAACTCTCCACAAACCACTGAGCAAAAAGGCACCGGGAGAAGGAGGCCGTGAATCACCATCCACATCTAGTGCTAGCGAAGCACCTCAAAATGCTTACCTTTAATTATGTTTTATACAGATGTAGATGTAGATATGGGTACAGGTGTAGGTAGAGGTATAGATGTAGATATACATGCATACCCCATACACTCCACATGTCATATATAGATATAGATAGATGATAGATATACATACATAGCCACTCCATATATATATACACCATCTGTAACATACAGACGTAGACGAAGGTATAATAGAACATATAACCATCCACAATGGAAGAAGGTAATATTCACTGAGTGTCCCTATGCACTGCACTCACCCTGAGCACGATACACACATTATAGTATTTAACCACCACGGCAAACCTGGGTGCTTACAAGTGACCTAAGAGTCAGAAAGGAACCTGGTCAAGGTTATTTAGGTAGTATCTCTATTTGAACTCTGGCCAATCCAAGCCAAACCTCCACTCCCACCAAAAACAAACACAAACGAATAAAATCATAAAACATAAACAGCCAGGACTACGTGCAGCAGTGAGAGACAATGGCGCTAGAAACTCCTTATAAATAAACGAATATACCGGAAGTCTCTCTTTAGAAGACTGCCACACAACAGGAAACAAGCCACGTCCTCGTTCCTCACAGCAGGAAGAGCTGGCCCACGGCAAGCAGTTAATACAGAGTCCCAGCAGCTCGGAAAAGAATGCCACCTCCAGGCTAGTGATGAACCATCCTCTCCATGTCACAGGCTAAGGGTCTGCAGAATGATCAGACACGGCACGCTGAAATGATGTTATTCCTAAACATGGAAAGAAAATTTCAGGAGGAAATCCGGGTTATTTTATATTCACTGGAGTCAGATGTGTGTGAGCTCATCATAGCTTATCAACAAACAAAGAAAGCTGGAGATCGAGAAAGCAGGGGACACAGACCTGCCCTCCAGGGTGTGCACCGCGCTGTGCGCTCCGCCCAGCAAAGCCCCACCCGGATGGCTCCCGATGGGGACCCACCAAGACTGCACTAGCGCTGAGCGGAGTTCAAGGAAGCAGAAGAGTTTGTGCCTCGGCCTAGTTTTAAAATGAACATTTGTTCCACACATTCCCCAGTACTAGACTCAGCATAAAAGTTCCTTTGTCTAGTTAGAGTCAAGCATACAGCACCTTCTAACACTGTCGTCATGGGGTTAAAATGACAGGATTCCTTGACATTCAAACACCTCAGTCCTGGTGGAATCAGGACTGTCTTCTCGAGCAGTTCCTTAAGACAAAGGACAGTGCCGCCTCCCAGCCCCTGACACTGTGACTCGCAGAGGAGCTCGATACATTGCTGGAGAAATGCACTGCGGCCTGTTGACAGAGCAGGACTGTCACACGGGAGACCAAAGAGCAGACCCATGGCACGCAGCCAACAAACGCTCCCAACGAACTCGTAATGTCTATGTGAATAGTCCACGTCCAGATTTCCTGCAGAATTGATCCCATCGTGCCAAGTACCAGTGAGAAGAGAAGGAAGTGTGGCCACCTGTGTAGGGTTCAGAACAGAGAACTGCAGTATTCCCCCTGCAACCCATCCAGCAAATTATATAAATCAAAGAAATGAGTGAAAGTCAATGTACGCTTTACAAAACCACTTCGGGTATCTCATTGAACATTTACCATAAGCTACATGCACATCTTGTGCAGAAGGACACAGAGTTAGAGACACGTGCACACTAAGTGATGGGGGTGAGGATGTGGCTCATTAACGGGTGCCTGGCTCGGGCCTACAGAAAGCTCGGGCACAAAACAAACAAGCAAAAGGCAACCCCTGCCCATTCTGCTGGTGTCAGATTGATGGTCATCTCCTCAGCACTTCCTAAGACTCCAGATAAGCCGAAGCCCTTCCTTTCGTGCCTTCGGAGTCTGCTGCTATCTCTTCTGAAGCTCATCAAACCTTAGTGTCTTTACACACGTGACCGCAGTTCCGCCAGAGCTCCTAGGAAGAGCCCAAGCAAGCCGAGCCGTGCCAATGACAACATGAAAGGTGGGGGTGAGCGCATCCCCTGAACGTCCCCCTGTATGAACTCGAGCCTGGCATGCACTAGGTGCAGGAGAACAAAATAAGTACGAGTGCAGCAAGGGGGCCACCCTCAACTGGGATTTCGGATTCCAGGCTCGCTCCCAAGAGACGGTCACATAAGATGAACGCGGGAATCATACTACTGTGTGGGGCAGAGCACCAAGCACGTCAGACACAATAGAAGAAGTGAGTGACAGGTTATGGTTTATAAGACTGGCAGCAAAGGGAATGCACGAATGGGAACCCAGAATGACCAACAGCCTGGTGAAGGCCCAGCTCACTGCCAGGGATTCCGCGGGGCTTGGCTGCTGCACTCTGAGCCATTGTCCCATGTGTCAGATTATAGAAGCAACTGCAAGAACTTCTCCTCTAGATTGAAATCTGACTAAATCAAAAAAACATTTTAGTCACACACATGCTGCATAAATAAATCTAAAAGAAAATTATTTCTGCCTGAGCTCATGAGTGACACATCGGGCACGTCCAGTCATGGACTCAGATTATTACGAAAAGTTGATTCTCGAAGTTCCAGACAAAAACTTTAGTATAACCCCACAGATGCAAGAGCAACAACAGAAGAGACCTCAAACTCCGGAATCCCAGACAAAAAAATGGCTTAAAAGTGAAGTGGTAAGAGGAGAGGCACAAAAGAAACACAAAGGAACTTTCTAGACAATAGCAGAGGCAGCTGAAAGGTGCAGAATGTGTGTCTGTACGCTGCATCATGGTATGTCAGTGGGGTTGGGGGCTCAAGAAGGCTGGGTTGGAATGCTTGCCCCACCAGCTGGGAGGTGTTTAGTGCTCAGTGCGTCTGTCTACCCAATGGAGGCCACCCCCCACTGCACAGGGCTCATAGCCCCTGATCAACAGCGTGCACACACAGTGCTTAGTGCAGGTGTGGCACAGAGACAGCACAGTGAAACAGTGCTGGTGTCATATTAGTTAGTAGTCACATTGTCATTGTTGTCACCAAGGCTGTCATATCAAGAGTAGCATTATCATAATCAATCGCTCCCATCACCATCATCATCAGCAGCAGCAGCAGCATCACCATTATCCCCAATAATCTCTGAACCCTGGACAAGGAGAACATGCAGTCACGTCTGAGTAAAAAATAACGAAGAAATGTAAAGCTCAGTGCTCGAAACAGCTGCACACGAGTGCCATGACTCGGCTCCTGCTTTGTTTCTACTTCTCTGTGAGCAAAACCTCATGACTAAAGAGGATCAATGTCACGTAATAATATATATAATGAATGGAATGACTTCAGGCACATGCGATCACACAGCCGTGGTGGCGACCTGTGTTGTCACGACAAACAGGAAAGCAGCCAAACCTGCAGGCATACCACTGTGAAATCTGTGTTGGAAAGGTTTGCAGGAGACGAATTTTCAAAATTGCAGACCAGCGTGCGGCCGAGACGTTCTGTAATCACACAGTGAAGGGAGCCGCGATCCCAACAGTGAGGATGCTGGGGACACTGAACAGGAGCTTATACTATGTGACCTTAAGATTTCTGCCCCAGAGACTATAATGTCAGTCCCATGGTTCTGTATTTTTAGACAAATTAAGCGAAACAAAACGGTAATGGAGCTTGCCAGCTCAGCCTCCACCACCAGGCTGGTTCAGTCAGATCAGCCCAGGAAAAAGGCGTCTCACTTGCTTTGAATAGCTAAGCAGTAAAGAACCTGACTTTGATGACAGGCTGGCCCTGAATCCCCTGAGTGACCCACTTGAGGAATATGACATTTAGCTCTGGGCTGATCTTGCACAGAGTGATAGAGAATGCCTAAATCCCGACACAGAAGGCACTACTCTGCATGCTGCCTACAGATAAAATTGAATAAATTAGATAAAACAAACACTCCTCTGTCAACATGATATTTTCCTAATTAGAATGGTTGAAATCAATTGTTTTTCTGAACGTTTTGCAGATTTAAAGACATTTTCCCTGTGAAATACTTTTTCTGATTTAAATATTTAAAACTCCATATAAAATTATTTCTGAGTGCTTACAAATACTAGAAACTGTTAAAAGCCACCTTCAAACCCAATTCTTCTCCTTAATAATTTAATAGCAACAGAAACTCTACAACAAACCTTGCTGTTTTCTTCCAGGAAAGAACTCGGTAGTGAAATGGAGTGTCACTAGCAGAGTCTTGATGCTGACAAAACATAGAGGAGGAGGAGACTCCGGGACAGAGGAATGGCAGGAGGTAGCAGGGACAAAGAAAACGAGTAAAAAAAACAGCAGCACAGAGGTGGCCAGTGGCCCTGGTGAGTGGAGAGCATGGCAGTCTTTCCCCCAAAGGAGACACTGCGAAATTTCAGGAGTGAATGGACACCTGGCTGGTGGCGGGCCATGAGGGTGGCGAGAACTTGCACAGGACATGTGTGGAAGACACGTTCATGTGCCCATGGACATGGCTGAGTGACAGGACTGGAGAAGGCAGACTTGCGGGGTCAGAGTCCTGATGGTGATGGCTGGGAAGGAGTGTCACCACATCAAAACCCGTGTTGCCATTACTGCTACATTCACTGTCACCAGCTCCAACACAGGTAAACGTTTAACTCCTTTCCATAAGCAGACACTGTTTAACTGCATTGCAATAATAAAGTCTTAGAGGGACTGACTTTTGAAAAAATCAACATTATGGCAAAAGAAAAGGGTGTAAAATAATTTTGGAGAGTGGGAAACCAAGCACTCTGCAGAAGGGCCGGAGGCTGTTTAGCAGTGCTAAGTGTCTGAGCTTTGGGATGATGAATTTAAAATGAGATCAGTCACCAAAGCTGTGTTTCTCCTCAGCCATGTTTGAGTGTCTGAGTGTGACCCCAGGGCCTGCAGCTAGTGAGCTGACCCCAGGCTAGAGGCTCGCCTGGGAGGACAATGAAGGACAGACCAGGAGGCATTGAAAACATGAGTGAGGAAGGGATGGTGGTCTCAAGAGCATTACCCAAACCTGCAGGCATACTTTATGACATTCTTCGTGGCTGGTTCCTGACGACTTTCTATCACTTTATTTTATTTCTTGACCACCTCTAATCCCTCGTGTACAGGCATAACTGGGCCCGTGCATGTTCCTAGAGGTGTCACATGTTCCATCATCTCTATGCCTTCGTACACAGTGCTCCCCCTTTCCTCGGCTTTCTCCAATTTCTTCCTGTTCTCCACTTGGCAAACACCGAGCCTCAGTTCTATGATCAACCTCTCTGCTGCTGAGGCCCTGAGCTTCCAAGCTGGTGCTTCTCCTGCCTTTGCCCCTGGAAGGTGACTGCTCTTCCAGGACACAGACTTTGTTTTATCTAGAATCTAGATTCGTATCTCTAGTCCCCGGGACTGTGCTCAGCACAAAGTAGATGCTGAAAAGAAAGGTGCTGAATACATGTATGAAAAAATAAAACAATGGTCGACATGACTTCACGGAAAACCAGATTCCAACAGACACACTGCTTGCTGCATGTACAAGGTTCAATGTGCAATCAGTCATTTCTGACTCTGTGAGAGGTAACTGGTCTGACCAGACTCCTGTGCTCTTCAAAAAAGGAATAGAGTTAATATTTGCTATATCTCCAGGTGCCACATGACAAAAGAATCACACCAAAAAAGAGGTATGGAAAGCCAGCCTGGTCTGGAAGTAATTAATTAGAGCAACCAACATTACTGTCAAGGACATCCCTCAACTAAGCTGAAAAAGGTAAGCTGACCCAATAAGTTGCTAAAACTTTCCTTAAAAGTATCTTGAATATGCACACAGAGACATATTTATTCATTATTTCCCAATTCTCTGATTTTCCTTATAAAACATTACATCTTCTAGAAAGAAAACCACATCAAAGCATAAAGAACAGTACAAAGTCACTACAGTTAAAGCAACGGTTAGCTGAGCTAGATATTGGAGGGGAATAAGGACATCTAAAGTACATAGAAATATTAGTATTTAGCTTTATAGTACCATTTCTGAAAGAAAACTGTTAGAATCAAAATCGTCAGTTGATCTACCCATTAAGTCTAGCTAAGAGTCAAAAGAACATAGTAGCTAATAATTTAAACTATTTTAAAATAGTTGATAGATATGCTAGATAACAAAATTTACCTGGAATAAAATATTACTTGTGAGTAGATCAAGAATAAAGCTAAGTAGTTATGAAATGCCCTTCTTTAGTATCTTTTAAGACTGAGCTAGGTCCCCTGGTTACTGGTACAGGTTTAAATAATTATTTTAGTCCCAATAAATTAGCCATTTTTTTTCCTCAGAATCCCTTCCATCCTATTCAGTCGTTGCCATATATTACTTAATGGCAAACTATCAGAATTGAGTCCCATAAAGTGCATCAGGAGGGCCTGTCATTAACACTGACAGTCACAAAAACGACTCCCCGAGGATGTGCTCACCAACATGACTTATGCTGCTGTGAGCATTTAAAACAGACAGAGCCATGTGTATCTTCTCCTTAGGAGACAGGGATCCATCCTGCTGAGGTCCCAAAAGCTATGAACCTGCTCCCCTCATGCCAACCTCCATTAAATCAGCTGACTCCACTATCGGGCCTTTGGCAAACAGCAAGGTTGTGAGGACGTCACAGAGAGGCCCGCTCTCTAGCTGTCACTTTCACATCATGTCTCAAGGTCCAGTGCACAACTTTTGTCCAGGCTAGCATACCTCAGGTCTTTCAACATTTCAAATTAACTGATTTAAAACATGAAAGTTACAAGCAAAAAAATTTTAAATTCTGCAGAAGTGGATACAGAGAATCAAGCCATAGAGATTCTCTTAAGAAACATGACAAGAGCTTCCAGTCAGGATAGTGGAGTAGATAAATGCTGTGCCTGCCTCCTCCACAACCACATCAAAATTACAACTAAACTACATAACAACCATCACTGAGAGTCACCTGAAGTCTAGCTGACCAGGAGTCCTTTAACCGAGAACATACAGAAGAATGCACCTTGAGACTAGTAGGAGGGGTGGAGATGCAGAATAGGCTGATCCCACACCCATATGTAACAGTAAAGAATTGGGAGGAATAGCTCAGCTGCAGAGGATCCCACGAGGAGCAGGAGGCCCCAGCCCCACACCAGGCTCCACGGCCCAGGGTTCCAGTGAGGAAAGAGAAGTCTCTATGACTTCTAGCTGTGAAAACCAGCAGAGACTGTGGTTGAGTGTGATGGAGGGCAGCTGGTGTACGAGGCATCCTCTTAAAGGGCCTGAGCACGCAGACTTAACCACTGACAAACTCACTCGCTCTGAGCTCCAGTACTGAGGCTGCAGCTCCAAAGGCACTAAGGACACACGGGGAGGGACTGAGTTATCTGGCTTAATGGCAAGGGCTAGCGGGGCGGCTTCCTCCCAGACAAAAATGCTGGCAAAAGGCCTTTGTTCCTCTGCTGAGCTCTCCCCACTCCAGCATGCAGACCCGGGCAGTCACCACGTCTGACTCTCCATCAGCCTGGCTGACACCATTGGCCTCACTCTGGTGATTCCCTGAGACTCTGCCCCACCCAACTTATAGGCCCACCCAAGCCACCTCCAGTAGTGTTTTCCATACAAACAGCCTGCCTTGGCTTATGCTTTGGACTTTCGCAAAATTTCTCAAAGGTCCACAAACCTCAGACAAACAACATCTGGCCCCATACCTCTTGCTGAGCATCCTACAGCCCGACACTAGCAGCAGTCAGCCTCAGTTACAGCTTAACCTCTCCCAGGTGTCTCCAAACCCAGCATAGGTGGAAGACATCTAAAGATCACTCTGTGGCCCCTCCCAGGGTGCCCCAGGGCCCACATAGCCAGTGACCACTTCAGACCAAGCTGGAGCACCACTCAGTCTCCTCCACAAATGACACATCTAAAGGGTAGACTGGGTAGGCACCAGAGCTGCGATAAAGCAAATCCTGTTCTGTGGGGTCAGCTCCTGCACAACAAACAGCTCCTCCACTGCAGTCACAGGCAGCCCTCGAAATCAATCAGCCTAAGGGTCAACCATTCCCGTTAATGTGCAAACAGTAACCAAGGCTCAACTACAACAGGAGAGTACACTCAATCCAAATAAGGGACACACCTGGAGCACCTGGCTCAGGTGACCAGGGAGAGTACACCACTGAGCCCTATAGGACACCTACTACATAAGGCCATTCTGCTAAGACTAGGAGACACAGCAGCCCTACCTAATACATAGAAACACACACAGGGAAGCAGCCAGATGAGAAAACAAAGAAACATGCCCCACATGAAAGAAAAGAACAAAGCTCTAGGAAAAAAAAAAACTAAACACAATGGAGACAAGCAATCTACCAGATGCAGAGTTCAAAACACTGCTTATAAGGATGCTCGATGAACTTAGGGGAAGAATAGATGCACTCAGTGAGAACTTAAACAAAGAGATAGAAAACATACAAATGGAGATAAATAAAACACATCAAAAAGAGTCAGTCAGAAATGAAGACTACAATAAGTAAAATGAAAAATACATTAGAGGAAATCAAGAGTGAATCAGATGAAGTAGAGGGCCTAATCAGCAATTTGGAAGATAAGGTAGAAAACACCCAACCAGAACAGCAACAACAAAAAAGAATAAAAAAAAAAAAATGAGGATAGCTTAAGGGGTCTTTTAACCTATCCTCATTTTTTAAACATAAATCATACCAAAATTTGTATCAAAGGAGTACCAGAAGGAGAAGTACAAAAGCAAGGAACTGAAAACCTATTTGAAGAAATAATGACAGAAAGCTTCCCTAACCTGGTGAAGGAAATAGATATAAGAACCCAGAGAGTGCAGAGCATCCCAAACAAGAGGAACCTGAAGAGGCCCACACCAAGACACATCATAATTAAAATGTCAAAGACAAAGAGAGAATCTTAAAAGAACCAAGAGAAAAGCAGTTAGTTACTTAGAAGGGAGCTCCCATAAGACTATCAGTGGATTTCTCAGCAGAGACTTGGTAGAACAAAAGGGCTTGACACAAAATATTCAAGGTAATTAAAAGTAAAAACCTACAACCAAGATTACTCTAAACAGCAGAGCTATCATTTAGAATTGAAGGACAAATAAAGGGCTTTCCAGACAAGAAAGAGCTAAAGGAGTTCATCACCACCAAACCCATATTATAAGAAGTGTTAGAGGAACTTCTTTAAGACAAAAATTTTTTTAAAAACAGATTAAAAATATAAGTAATAAAATGGCAATAACTACATATCTATCAATAATTACTTTAAACTTAAATGGATTAAATGCTCCAATCACAAGACATAGGATGGCTGAATGGATAAGAAAATAAGACCCATACATATGCTGCCTAAAAGAGACTCACTTCAGATCAAAAGATACATACAGACTGAAAGGAAAGGGGTGGAAAAAGCTATTTCATGAAAATGAAAGCAAAGAACAAAACAACAACAACAAAAACAAGAACCTAGTTATCCCACTTTTAGGTATTTATCCAAACAAACCCAACACTTCTTCAAAGGACATGTGCATCTATATGTTCACTGCAGCATTATTTACAACAGCCAAGATATGGAGACAACCGAGGTGTCCATCAATGAATGAATAGATAAGATGGTACATATATACAGTGAAATATGACTCAGCCATATTTAAAAAAAAAATGAATGAAATCTTGCCATCTACAACAATGTGGATGGACCAAGAGGGTGCTGTGCTCAGTGGAGTAAGTCAGACAGAGAAAGACAAATGCTATACAACTTCACTTACATGTGGAATCAGAAAAACAAAATAAAGAAACAAAACAGAAACAAATTTATAGATACAGAGAACAAACTGATGGTCATCAGATGGGAGGGAGTTGAGGATAGTGGGTGAAAAGGAGAAGGAATTAAGAAGTACAAATTGATAGTTACAAATAGGTCATAGGGATGTGAAACACAGCTTAAGAAATATAGGCAATAATATTGCATTAACTATGTATAGTATCAGATAGTTACTAGATTTATTGCAGTGATCACTTTGTAAGTTATACATAAATGTCTAATTGCCATGTTGTACACCTGAAACTAATATAATATTGTCTGCCAAGTATAATTTAAAAATAAAAACATCACGTAAAAAAAATGTTTTTTTAAAGCAATGTGACAACAGTGAGGGATCCACATCCAACACACATGGCAAAGGTACAGCTTACCTTGCAGGAGGTCAGGTAGCTTCATGTCTCCCTGACAGTAAATGTGCATGCGTGTGCGTGTGTGTGTATGCGAGTGTGACTGCGTGCATGTGTGTTTTCATATTCTGACAATATTATCTGGTCTCTGCAGCTTTGATCTCAGTGTTAGTCATTTCCCTTGGGTACAATCCTACAGTCTCCACAGAAGCTTAAATAAGATGCAAAAGTGATTTTCTGCTTCCTGTGCTCAAATGTATTGCTTTATGTTTATGCAAATGTTCAGCTCAGTCTGTTAGAAAAGTCAAGAGAATTACCCTAAATAACTGTGAAGACAAAATTTAGGTACCTATGATTTCAAAGAAAAAATATTTTTTAATTCCTTTAATTATGCAGGATTTCCAATACTAAAATCTCTTGCTTCATCAGTCTATGTCTTATGCCGTAAAAGAAAGTATATAAAATAGTCATTCTAATTCATATCTTTTATTCAGTACTATGCAGGGGTAGGCAGTTACCTGAAGAGAAGTTAACACACCCCATCTCTAAATGACACAAGTGACAACCTCGGTAAGATTCACGAATCACTCTGCATTGGTTACATTCATTAAATGTTAATTCAGTCAAGTTTCATTCTCCCTGCTTCCATGTTTTAAAAAAAGAATATTAAACCATGATTTAGTTGAATGTAAAACTCACAGATAGTCAGTACTAATACAAAAATAATCATCTTTATTGTTGGCTAAATATTTTTTCACTTGATAAGATTTTCACCATAAAAGATTTTCTTTTTCTGTGTATTGAATAGTAGTAGAGTTAGAACATCTTAATTACAGTACACAGTTTAAAAGAGGAGTGAAATGCATCTGCTTTAGGCAAAAGAACATATGCAGTACATATTAACTAACTATTCTTAAGCTACCAAGTAAAACTAAAGATGCTCAACTTACATTTTAATTCTTTACTCCCATTTCAAAACATTTGGAATTTTGCATATGAGCAAAAGCCATGAAAAGCTCAGCAGCTCAATACTAATCGCTTTGGATGTATCTCCCCTATATATTTAATTTGTCACAATGATTAGAAATATTTTCTTTAAATACCTTTAATTATGAATATTCTATTCAGGCTATTCAGAGGAAGTCCCAAAGCCTCCAGATCTGCGTCTACACCCAGACGCACTGCTAGGATGAAACTCATCCAAGCTTTAGGAAGATGCTAATCAAGAGGCTCACAGATGTCTTCCAGAGAGGGAGCTGGGAGCAAACTGTCCCACCCTATGCCCTCTCCTGGTGGATCGTAGCTGACACATGTGCCGGGCAGAGACATTCATTATTTCAAGTCTGACATATGAGCCTCGTGAATGAAAGGTAATCAGGTTTACGGAGCTGCTACTAGGGAGCATGCCCTAAACCTGGTCACCCTTTAGACAGTAGATGGAAATGGAATGGGTTCATGGTCAGCTGCCAGTACTCTGTGTAAGACCAGGGGTGCACAGGATAATCTTCAACACATTTCCTTTTCAACTATCAGAATCACTCGGTATCCTCACCATTGGGTCCAAAGAATTCTCAGAATGATACTTTTGTTTTGGTTTTGAGAAACTAAATAAAACAGGCCCATTGTTCTCACTGGTAGGCAGTCACTCATGCAGTGGCATCTGGTGAGTGGGTATTTGATGGGTATTCATCAGATCTTCCCAGCCCTACTGACTGCGTTGAATTCCGAAAAACGTATTGAGCATCTTTAACATGGAAGGTGCTAGTGCCGGTTACATGTGTTTGAAATCCTACACATGGCAGACAAATGGCTAATACTTAAGCAAAAGGACCAGAAAAGGCACACAAATTGTCGTCACTGATCCCTTGAATCTGCTCCTCCTTCTAGTCTCATATTTTCTGAACCATCACCACTCCAAATAAAATCCCAAAGCCTGCTTTTTTTGCTGTCTTGGCATCCTGTTTATCCCAATCCTGCATCCCATACCCTGCATCTAAAATACGAGACTTGTGATGGGTTGTGAAAACATACCCACTGCCTGGGAAGTGCCACTTCTTAGCGACTGAGCTGTGCACTGCTGTGGTGGCCACGCTTGAGAATGAAGGGCTAGAAGGACACCAGCATGGCCGGACCTCAGAGGGGCCTGGATGTGCCTGGGGCTGAGACATGGGTGGAGGTTCCGGCGGAGCATGCAAGGCAGCTTCGTCTTCGTTCTGGAAACAATGGAAGCCCTCGCTTTGTTGTCAGTGGGCAGGCAGTTTGGGGCTTATGTTGCAGCGGGGAGAAAGCTTTGAAACTGGAACCAGAGTAAGTGCAGATAAACCAGTTCTGTGGCTCGTCCCACAGCCTGGGGGAGCTGACACCAGGCAGAGTGCTGGCACTGACTGAGGAGAAAAGGTTGGCTTAAGAGGGACATTTAGAGAGTAAAACCAACAAGTATTTGTTGAAATATGCTTCCTTCCAACAAATATTTTAGGGCCCGACAGCTCACTTATCCAGCCATCGTTCTGTTCCCAGGTGTCTCTGGCACTCCCAGCATGCAGGTGAGGGAGGAGGAGCTGCCCAGATGGAGTCTGGGTCTCAATCCAATCCATGAGAGAAATGCTTATTAAGGCAGAAGATGCAGGAAGGGAGCATGCTGGGTCTGAGAAAGGTGCTTGTCCACTGGGGCTGGAGCCCTGTGCCGTGCTCCCAGCTGGCTGCGGTCAGTTGTCTATGGGAGCTGGGGTCCAGCCTCTACTCAGGGGATGTGTGAATGCCCAGGGTGATGACCACAGCTCCTTGGGTGATTGGAAGGCTGACGCGTCTGGGCTCAGTGGCTGGGGCTCTGATTTGATTCTGACAGTGCCAGCCTCAGTAGTCAGCGGTGTCTAACCCCAGTCAGACAAGGCCATCGCTATTCCTCCATGACATCGAGTTTGCTGTAGGCTCTTCTCGACACATGATGAGATTTCTCCTGGTTTAGTGCACATGGATCCCCTGCTCACCATCACTGGGTACCTGGGATACAGCGGGCACTCAATGGGCATTAGAGGGACAAAATAATGGACAGGTGAATGGATAAATTAATTGTAGGGCTCTAAATATTTGCTGAAAAAGCACATTCTTTCAACGAATAATTCACTGAGTTCTTATTATGTGCTAGGCGCTGTCCAAGGCATTGGCCCATAGCTAACTAACACTGATTGTCCACTCCTATGTGTCAGGAAAGGGCCCCAAACTTCGATGAATCAGGCACTTTTGTTGCCATCACAAAATGATTCTGCGATGGGGCCAGTGCCAGTCTTATTTTACAGGTAAAGAAGAGTGTGGCCCAAAGAAGTTCCATGACTTCCTTAAAGTCATATAGATGACAAGTGAGGCCATTGGAATATGGTCCAGGAACTCAAATTTCAGAATCTGGCTGAGTCCCCTGGGTGGGTGATGAAGCCCATACTTTTCAAACATGACAATTTAGACTAAAGCAGCCATGGGCTCCATGAACAAGTCACAGTCCAAAGTAGCCTAGAAGCCAGAGTCAGCACAGCACTTGGCCACACCGACTCAAAGCTTCATTTGCTGTCGAGTCACAAGCCTGTTGGGTATGACCTGCTATCGACAAACATAACACCCTTCAGTGGTTAAAACCACCGAGGTGACCATTCTAACCGCAACAGTCGTCCTCCTTAGGCTCGGGCAACTGGTCAGTGAACCCATCTCTGAAATTCTGCAAACGTGGTTCTTCCAAATGCAACTATGGATTTATAGCAGTTCACACACACCTTGCCGGACAGTACACTTCTTGTGGCATATCAGAGGACAGCCGGTGGTTGGCACCAAGTGCTGCAAGCGATGCCGGGATCACCTGGAGACCTCCTGACTGCATTCAGAAGGCGGATTGATATGCTGCGAGGCTTGCGGTCCCCTGTTGCGTGGCTGATGACCATCACTGAGCAGGACCTCTTCAGAGGGCAATGGCATTGCAGTAAAACAGTAAAGAGTCCACTTTTTTACCCCCAAAACAGGCAAATATTATTAAACATAGAAGTTGATGTTGACAAGGATTTGGGAAGACAGAAAACTCACCTCCTCATGTTGCGAGTGGAGCTGGCGCCACGCTCAGGACAGCAGCACTTTCTGCAGAGCGTGAATCGCCCGCGGACTTGGACATGGGGGTTGATGTTCAGTGGCTCCAGTCCCTGGAAATCACCAGCGATGCAGATGAAGATGCATTTACTTGTTCACTGTTCTCTGATGTATCCACACGTTTATCTTTTTGTTCAACAGTTACTAGACACTTTCTGGGAGAAAAAGAGGGCATGAAAAATGCCACCCTCACAGGTCCGGGAGAGAGTCGCTCAAGAAGCCAGCCAAGGCGAGAAGGGTGCTTTCCACAGATGGTGGGGTGGGGCAGCAGGGGAGGGGCACACCCTGGAGTGAGTCGGAGCTGAGGGATCACAGGGAGAGCGCTCTCTGAGGCTGCGTGGATACAAGGCACTTTTGTTTTCTTCTTTATATGTCCCCATGTTTCTACATTGCTTAGAAAAAAAAATTTTTTTGAAAACTTATAAAACCTAGCAAAATACAGAAATGGTCGTAAGAGTACATGCAATTAATTCAAATGCACATCGTGAAACAATTCTCATCAGAGGGACATGATCAGGAAGAAAATAAGAGCAACAGATTTCAGAAACTTGAGTGAATAAAATATGTGTACATTGTACACACTCAGGCACACATGCCTCACAGTGATTAGAATCTGAAATCCTAGAATGACTCAGATTGGCAAATTCTGTTATCTAAGGAGTAAACGAGCTCCCTGCTACCAGGAACAGCACGGGGATCCCACCCTCCTGGCACCCGAAGCAACTTGCGCTGGCTTGTGACCTCACCACTTCTGTCCCCTGGTCACCTCTGTGCCAGACCGACAGAAGGGCAGAGCCCCACTGGCCCTCAGCGGGGATGTGCGCGTCCCATGCCCACCTCTGCGCACGCCTGTGGATGACCGGGAAATGCCACTAACTGATGTTGCAGTTACAGATAAAGTAGAACGAGTAGGTGAACTGGCAGACGACGAGGGTCAGCGACGTAGTGGGGATGCCACAGTGCAGATCTGTTCATGTCACCCTGTGACGTATGTGCAGAGGGCAAGCTGCAGTGCCCACCTCTGTGCCGAAGCACCTGACAGCCCGCCAGTTCTGCACCTGTACGCCGCAGACCCACTGCTGAGAAAACCTATGTTCTCTTGGACGAAACTTCCTCCTCTGTATATTGAAAAACAAATTACGTAATTACCGAATTTTCTTCTGCCCTCAAGGCTACGAATCTCTAAGCCTTCCCACCTCCAAATATTTTCTACACCCAGAGTTTTGTGACCTTACAGACGATAGTTCAGTAAGCTCCAGGTCATTCACGAGGCACGCTTCCAAACAGGCACAAGACCCCCACCCTCTAAGGCCGAAAGCAGGGGTGATAATTCCTGAGTCATCTCATGCTGAACCTAAACACCAGCCCCAACCTGACATAGCAAGAAAGGTACTCTGGGAATCACAACACTGGACATGTCTGCAACCTCCCGGGTGACAGACAGGTGACAGACTCACGCCCAGAAGAACCCACACCTAAGCTGGGTGTGCTTTGTGCTCACACATGTTTTGTCTGCACACGCACAATGGCTGGGAAAATCTCCCCAAGCAGTCGAGAGCTGAAGAGATTATCAATCTCAATGAGCAAAAGCTTGTTCAATTTGACATCTGAGGTCAGTTCAGAAATAAGGTCAAGTTTTAAGGGAAACAGGGACTTTTGTTAAACTCTGGATGCAGCTAGAATGGTTTAAACCTCTCAGCCTAGAATTGTCAGGTGCTAAAACTCGCGGCATTGCGGGAGGCTGTGGAGAACTTTGCCGGGGAGGCAGCGGGAAAGACCTTCCTTCCGGAAGATTCTATGCCTGGACACGTGCGCAGATCCCTGGTGTAAGGTCTCGCTCAAGCCCGCCCTCACCAGACAGTGAGGAAGAAACCCACCCTGGAGTGTGGGTGACAGGGGCAATGGGACCGCTTCCCCAGGCGGGTGACAGGGGCAAGGGGACCACTTTGCAGGGCGGGCAGCAGCAGCAGCAGACCTCTCCAACCAAGCAGGACACACAGGGACAGCGAGCAGCTGACATGGGCTAGAGATGAAGAAAAGGCACAAGGGAAAGCCAGGCCTAGAGTTCTGAAGCAGAGTCATTAGCAACTTTTTTTTAAATTTTAAGTCAATATTTAGGGTAAATTCAATAAAACAGAAATATGAGAGAAAGTAAATACATATCAAATCGTATTTTCAAGAGCTCTTTTTAAACGTGAGTAATAGTTCCTATGTTTGGAAAAGCTGGTGTTCACCTTAATCCTCATCCGGGTACTGGCTAAGAAGCATCCTTGTCTTGCTTTATGTGCAAAGACACTCAGACTCAGACATGCTGAATTGCTGCCCTGAGGTCACACGCAGTGAGTACTCTGAGGAGGGTGACTTTTACCTCCCATCTGCCTCAAGACAAAGTCCATCTCATTCTGCTGCACAAGGGTACTACTACTTTAGGAGGCCAAATCAACAGTTATTAAAGAATCATTCTGAAAGAATTGCTTGCTTTGTTTAAAAAAATATTTATTAAAAAGTCGGCAAAATCCTTTGAATCTTTTTGTTTAACTGTTATTCACTTTTTTAAAAAAAAATTAGTTTAGTGTCAACAGTTTTAAGCCTTGGTTGGTGGAGAGACTTTGGAGAACTCATTTTTATGTCTTCCTTTCTCCTCACTGTTTCGCCTCACTACTTATGTGGCTGATAGTTTCTAAGCTATTCCTTCTCCAAAAACTACCTACTTTTTAAAAAACACAACTCTAAAAGTTGGTGAAGTTTAAAGTAGCTTTCAACTGGAAGTGAGACTATCTAATCAAACCCATTATCAATTAAAAGTATCTGTCAGAGTATCAACAACCAATTTAGTTAGCTATTATTACTTTTTAAAATAATATTGTAATCTAAAAGACAATGAGAATAAAGTTTTAAATTCTTTAATACACTTCTTTTAAAAGCGATCATAACCTATTTTCTTTGAAGAGCACATAACAAAGGTATATTAGAAAATTTTAAGCGTATATACTATATCTTTGTTAAACCTCATTTAATCCTCAAATTTTATGAGATTGGTACTATTACCCTGTTATCTATAAAATAGGCAACATTTTTTTTTAGGAAGCAAAATAAACTTCAGCATGTTTAAGCAATTTGTCCCAGAGCACATAGCATTAAGCACAGTTAGTGTTTAAGTTCAGAGCTGGCAGCCGTGGGGCAGCTGTGCGGTACTCAGTACTATGCGGTACGCAGTACTGAGTGGTATTCAGGGCTGTGCGGTACTCAGAGCTATGCGGTAGACAGTACTGAGCGGTACTCAGGGCTGTGCGGTACTCGGCGCTGTGGTGGTCAGTACACAGTGCTGTGAGGTACTCAGGGCTGTGCGGTACTCAGTGCTGTGGGGTCCTGGGCGCTGTGCCCTGCGTGCCTGTGCACTCCGCACCCGGACTCTCTGCAGGGGCCCCAGCTCTCACACTGACTGGTCGCTGGACATCCAATTTTGCCAGTGAAATGAGTGCAGTGACAACATTCCATACACTGCACAGTCAACGCGGAATAAGGAATGCACACGACACTCAGTTCTCACGAGTCTGGCAGATCTGCAAAGTGCTTGGTAAGTGCTGCTCTTGTTCCAGGGCAAAGTGGCCAAGTCTCTGAAGATGACAAGTGGAGAAAGGACATCGATGCGACCGCACCGTCCATGCCTGCCACATGCAAGGGGGCCGGTGCGTTCCACTGTCCATGAAGCAGAGACCCAGGCCTTTAAGAGCAGAGCATGAAGGAAATGGTGGGGAAACAGAGTGAAAAGCAGCAAAATCACGCCTGTGCCCACTCAACGTGATTAGAAGGTGAACAGAGATGGGGACGCCAATGACCAGGCAACATGAGGAGGGCAGAGCAGATGTGGCAGGAGCAGTGCGGGTACACCCTGTTAAACCTCACAGTGGCTGCAAGAGTTTCTGCCTCCTCTCCCCACATGGTGCCAGTGAAGGGGTGTGGGGGAAAACAGGTCCCGCTGAGCAGCAAGTGCAGATCGGGAGGCAGAAAACACCCTGCTGGTAATCGCCAAATTTACGTGTGGACAAGAGAAGGACCAGGGAATTACAGGCCAATAAACCTGATTTCAATCTAGATGCAGAATGAGAAACACATGGGGCTGCAAGCAGAGCCATTCTCAAGGGAATTCTGTGACCTGCTCCCCACAGCCCAGTCCATACGGCAGCGTGGGAATCACGGAGAAACAGGCGGGAAGCATTGGCCATTCAACCTCAGACCTCCTGGAACAGGCCTTCAGGAGAAGGAGCCGCAGAATCGTCACTAAGACAAGTTCCTTGAGGTGACTCATCTGCATGCTGAGGTCTGGGACTCACGGCTCCATGGCTCAAAAAGTGGTGACACCAAGAGGTGATGAATAAAAATATCAAGTGCTGGTGGCATCTCCTCAAATTCGTGCTGTCTATTCTGTGGCTGCCGACATGTGACGGGTATTATCTATATCGCCCTGTACCTGGCATCTCATGTCAAACACATGTCACACGGCAGCAGCGCAGTTTGAAAATCACACTGAATTTCAATACATGATTATAATTAACTTTCAGCAGACCTGCTGAATTTTTTAAGCATGGACAACCTATAGGTAAAATTTTCTTAGTTCATTTCTAACATTATATCTATAGTTTATATATAGTTTCTTTTTATGCTCAACATTTGAAAATCCCAGAGTATTGGGGACATGGGGGAAGGTCCAGTGACAGAGGAATGAGGCTGAGCTCACTCAGGCGGAGCAGAGCCTGCTTATCACTCTCAGGCCACACAGGTGTCTGCTCGCAACTGGAAGAGGGTGTCCTGCAAACAGATCCGTTCATTTTTTCATGGCTGGCCTCTCTGCTCAGAAAGCGACTGTACAAACTCCTGCCTCACACTTTTGTTTATCCATTTGCATCAATATGATGTTTAAATTAAAAGGCCCAAACGGAAAGGCCTCTAAACTCCAAATTCCTCAACTAATGCTAACGCCATGGCCACAGCCCTCTTCTGGACCACGTGGACGGCGTTGGCCAGAGGTCCCAGAGCGCAATCCCTTCACATCACCCAGGGGACTTGGTGATGGCACCACCACGGGCTCAGCTCCCACATCAGCACAGCCATGACTGATCTGCCCCCACCATCCTCGTACTCACCAAGCTCTTGCCACCTGAGACCCAAATGCCATTATTTCACCAAATGAGTCAGTTTGAAGTGATCTACAATATTATTAGACTGTAATGTAGCCTGCAGAGATAACTTCAAAGCAACAGTCAAATGTATCTCAGAAAAGAGATAAGAGCCCCTCTTTGTCACCAAGTCATTGCTCTGTCACCTTCCATAACTGAGTCTATTAAGGAGTCCGTAAATGAGCTCGTATCACAAACATCAGAGCCTGGGGACACATCGCTCTGTGCTGGCTGTGCAGCTGCCTCCCTTGCCTCCCCAGACTCCGTGCTCAGCAAAGGACTTCACGCCACTTTTCGTGTGTCCCCAATGCCAGACGGAGCCTGGAATGTGTGTTTACAGGCTCAGGCTCCTCTTTCTTCCCTATTAAGGTCAGTGTAAACACCTGCCATGTTGAGACAGGCCAAGAACATCACGTTAAAAAGATGAAAGCAAAGTGAACCCACATGCATGTGGGCTCTCTGGTGAATGGTGGCCAATATGTCCATAGTGTCAGCTGCCATACTTTATACAGAAAGTAAAGAGTACCTTATATCAGGAAAAATGGCAATAGGGATGCTATTGTCCTCTGCACTGTGTCTCTCCGCCTGTAAAATTCAAGCATTCTATACTAAAATATTATCCAACAAAGACTAGACTTAACTAGTACATTCACTTTCTCAAGCTGTCATGAGGGGTGGGGGTGGCACAGGCAGGTGGGCAGGGGGCACAAGCCAGCGCAGGAACACAGAAGCCTTAGATTCCTCTAAAGGGCTTGTTCTTTTAGGAGCCTGAACTTGGAGTGACTCTCCTACCAGCCAGTGAAATGCCATCAGTCATGAGCGCAAAAAAGACTTCAAAGCATCATGGACGGAAAAGACAAGGATGGCAGCATCAACTGTTTTCTATGCGTGTGTCCAAAGGCGGGAGAGACGGGAGGCTGAGGATTAATGCACAAGAGGGTGTCACTCAAACCTTTATTTTTACCTTCTATTAATGCTTTAAATTTAGTAAATCATGTACTCTACCAAAACAGTGTCATTCTTTATTTTAAAGCTAGCTCAATGAGAAGGCCGGGATTGCCTCTCATGGGCTCCACCCAGTCATTCCAAAAGGAAGGACACGTAGCCTCTGGACAGTCGACGCTTCAAGGAAAACATGCAGGGAGTGGTGGGGGCCCTTCCTTGGCCTCTGGTCCCCTAGTGTTCCCTTCCTCCTCCTTCCCTGACTCTCTCGTGTTACAGCTGTAGTGAGTCTTACACACGACACTGAAGGAAGAGCCCAGAGAGCTGAAGTGTCTGATCTGCAGGAATACACTAATCTCCTTTTAATGTCACTCTCATTTAATGTCACTCTCATTTATTTGCTACAAAGTGTAAAAATAAGATGAAATTCCCAAGATGTATATAAAAAGCTAAATTATCTCCCAAAGTACCAGGAAGCTTGCTCTACTCAGGCGCACACGTGCTGCGTTCTACTCCTGTCCGCTGGAAGCACACATACACATGCGCAGCTGGATGCGGTGTGCAGCTAGATGCATGTGTAATTGTAACATCATAAGATACATTTAAACAAAGATGAAACAAAGATGTTCTTATGCAACAGTGCTTAGAACTATGATGGTCGTGTCACAGCTGCAGCACCAACATCTTTGCTACGGAGGAAGGCCGTGTGGCTCCAATGAAATTATTCCAGAGACACAAATGAATTTGTCAGAGTCTGAATTTAGAAGGCATTTGGCAATGTCCTAATATTTCCCCCTCTATCTTTTTGCCCTGTTAAACTTGGCTTTAGGAAATACATAAATAATAAATTGATGACATCGATATTCAAGTGGCTAAAACTTTTCATTGTTTCACAAGGTATTTTTGTCCACAGTGGGGAAGAATCCAAATAATAATCAAATAACATCTGTGACTCACATATCACAATGGTAGTGTCTGTGCCCGAGCACTGACACCATAGCGCCACACACATTTACGACACCAGGTCCCCTCCTAGCCCCCCGCCCCACGCAAGAACACTGGAGTCCCAAGCCTGGTTCTGCTCTCTGGGTCCAGTGACCTTTCTGTGAAGCTGAAGGTAAAGTCAAGTTCACCACCAGGTCCTCAGGTTCCTCGTCCATGAAAAAAGCATTTGCTTTGGCCTATGGTGACGGCCCTGACATGGAAGAGGCAGGACTCGGGGACTAAGTGAGATTGCTGCATTCATGGCTATGTTTATTTATAATTGTGGTGGATTCTGCCAAATTGCTCCCCTCAAAATACATCAATATATTTTCAATAAAGTAGCTGAAGTAAATATCAGATAAACTAGAAACTCACACCCAGGAGAAGGGATGACATAACTCAGTCACTCCTTCAGTGCACATCTGAGCTCCCTGCCTGTGCAAAGCAGTGTTGGGCCATGACATATAGTGGTGAGCAAGGCACATATTCTCTGTCTCATCATAAAGTTGTAACTGACTGCGAGAGACAGACACAAATCTATTACTCAAAACTTTGTACAACAGATTACCTGCACATGCATTTAAGTTACTCTAATATATCAAATTTAACCACATGCTCCAGGCAAAAATTATTTAATTCAAATCCCTCTAAGTTTCTCCTCCAGCTGATATGAGTTTGGCCTCCATGATTCCAGAGACAGGAAAAGCAAAAGTAAAAGGCCCAGAGACACAAGAGGGGTTGATACTAGGCTTCTGAGTGTTCATGTGCCAAATCCTAGCCATTAGTAAGCCACTGAATGGATTTTCAACTGTGATGTTAAGAGCGAGCTTTTTGTCTTACAGACAAATGTCAGAATAAGTAGAGAAGGTTATTATAAATCCATACTAGGCTCCTTCAGGGTGGAGTGAAGATGGAGATTAGAAAAAGGCCGGACATCTGCTGGGCACTAAAGACTCTGCTCAGGCGTCAGGACATAGAGGAGGTCAGCATTTTGATGAAGACTATAAGGACAGGCATCTTGGCCTGTCCAGGAGGAGAAGAGAAAGCAGTATGGCTGCTCCAATAGTGGTTCTCAAGTTTGGTCCAAGAACCTGAGGGGATCTTAAAACTCTGTGAGGAGTTGGCTCCGTCAAACTTTTAATATGAGGTTATTTGCCTTTTTACTCCCATTTCCATGCCATTGACAGTGGAGTTTACCCGAGGCCACATGATTTATAACATTACAAGTGTGAATACAGAAACAAATATTGAAATCCAACTATCTTTTGTTAAGCCAGATAGTATTTGGAAATATGTAAAACAATGTACTTTTACTTTTTGTAAAATGTATTTTTCATAAAAATATGTTATCTACATTAACAAAATAACTATTATTTTAAAACAAATTTCTAAGTAAGTATTTTAAAACTTTCTCATGTTTAATTGTCCAGTACTGTAAATATAGATAGATATAAACCACATAATGTTCTTTGGTGTTTTCAATAGTTTGGGCCTGCATGGGGTGGGGGGGTCCCTAGTTTGAGGACCACTGTGCTCCATCACAGGGAGCAGGAGATAAACTTGAGCTAGGAGGCTAGATCAAAGGTCAGGGAAGACATGAAGGCCATGCTGGCCACAGACACATGTATGTTCGGACTGGACAGAGGCTCAGAGCAGGGCTAAGCCAAGAAAACATGGGACAGGAACAGAGGAAAGATGCATGTTACAGGAAAAGCAACAACCAATTGGGACTAGCGGAGAGGGAGGGGTGTGCCCACCCTTCCGACATGAACACCCAGGTGGTAGGTGGTGCCAGTGGAGGACAGAAAAAAATGCCTGGTACTGGACCCAGTAAGGCTGTCATGTCAGCAAGGGCAAGCAGACATGAGAATGCAGGCTACGCTGAGCAAAGGCCACAAACTGGAGACAAACACGGGCAGCCGTCCTCCTGTGGGTATTTCAAGTCACAGGAACCCACCACTTGCCTAAATAAATATGCAAGAGTGAGACGTGCCTGAGGCCAAGCCCCAGTCAGCCCAGCACTTACTAGTGAGGCAGACTGCAGCCGCCTCACCGTCTCACCTAGGCTGTCTCCACGCATCACTGCCAGCCATTGTTCCTCAGCAGGTCGGTTCCTGCGTGCTGAAAACTGGATTCCATGCTCAATATTCTGGAAGGTCTAACAGCTCTGAGGTGTGACTGAAAACATGAGTGGTGTGTATTTAAAATGTATGACTTTATACATTTGGCACACACCATGAGACCAGCACCGTGCTCAGAGTGGCAGGTAGACCCCGTCGGAAGTCTCCCACCCACCCCGTCTCCAGGCAGACACTGACCTGCTCTCTCTTGCTATAGATTAGTGTCCATTTGCTGTCACTTCATATAAGTGAACCTCACAATATGTGTCCCTTTTGTCTGGCTCTGCCCACTTACAGTCACTTGGAGATTCACTCACATTGGGCTATGTGTCAGTGTCCATCCTCTCCCATCCTCTCCCTTGCTGAGCGGTGCTCCACCACATGGACGTCACAGCCTGGGCTGCCTCCAGGTCCTGGACTTTCATGCAGTGCTGCTTACTGGTGATGAAATATTTCAGCTTCTCAGTGCCTCAAGAAAATCTCTATTTTGGCTTCATTTTTGAAAGATACTTTCACTGAGTATAAAATTCCAAGTTGACAGTATTTTTTTCTTTTGGCATTTTTCAAAATGTTCCTCCAATGCTTTCTTGCTTACATTATTTCTGACAAAAAAAAAATCTGTCATCTTTTGTTTCTCTATATGTAAGATGTCTTTTTTTCTCTACTTTTAAGATTTTCTCCTTGTCACTCATCTGAGCAGTTTGATTACAGTGTTAGTTTTCTTCATGATTTTTGTGCTTGAGATTCATTGAGCTTCTTAGATCCACGAGTTTATAAATTTTCCAACGAATTAGAAAATGCTTTAGTAATCATATGTTCAAATACTCTCTCTGTCCTCTTCCCCTTCGGGGACTCCAATCACACATATGTCAGGGCACTTGAAGCTGTCTCATGTATCACCAGTATTCTATTCACTTTTACATTTTCTTTTCTCTGTTTCATTCTGGATAACATCTATTGCTGACTTCAAGTTTACTATTTTTTTCCTTCAGTAACATCAAATATGCTTAAATTTCAAGGGTATCTTTATTGTCACATATTGTTGTTTTGATCCCTAGAAGTTTGATTTGAGGCTTTTTCAATATCTTCCATGTCCCATTTTTTTTAATAAAGAACACAGTTATAATAACTGTTTTAATATCCTTGTCTGCCAACGTTTGTGCCATTTCTGCTCAGTTTAGATAGACTTACATTTTTCCCCTTTGGTTGTGTTCCCCTGCTTCTTCGAGAGCTTGGCAGATTTTTTTTTTTTTTTTATTGGATGCAAACAGTGTCTGTTTTAACTTGCTGGGGGTTGGATACCTCTGAACCTCTGCGCACTCCAGTACACTGAGCTTTGTTCCGGGAAACCACCAAGTCACTCAGGACAATCTGAGCCTTTCAGTGACATTTACTGAGCTACAGTGATACAGCTAAGGGGTTTAAGCATTTCTTTCAACACTGTTGCACAGACCCTTGACAGCACCTGCCTCTGGAGGAGGGAGAGACAGCCGAACGCACGCTCAGCACCAAGAAATCACATAAAGCCAGCCAGATTCTCACCATCCTACGCGGGTTTAGTAACAGCCCCCCCTTGAAAGGCAACTGAGTGGACACGATGAGCCCTGAACACTGTCACAGCAAAGATCTTAGGCCTGAAGCAGCTTTTCTGTCCTTAGGTTACCACGGGTTCTGAGCCAGTCACCAGACCTGAGCCCTCACTCCGGCTGTGAGGGGCTGCCCATGTCGGGGCTCTGACCCGTCTCTGGTGAGGTCTGAGAAAGGCCTCCTCTGTTCCACGGGTGAAGAAATACGTTAGGGGTAACAGAGTAAATCTGTTTCCTTGGGGCCTCCACCCCATCCACGTGGTGTCTGGAAACCGCCAGCCCCACAGCTCAGAAAACAAGCGCAGGCACCGGCGGGAGCCTTCTGTTTTCTCTCACATTCTGCCCTTTTCGACCCGGGATGTAATGGAGTCTTCCTGAACCCTCAAACACCACATTCAGCGAGAAACGACCCCATGGGAAATACTTAAGGGATGAGATATTCTGAGTACTTTAATGCTATATATAATTTAAGATTATGCCCGTTTAATAATATTTTATGTAATTTGACACATGCTATCAATTTCCTAATGAGTGAAACAACATAAAGGGCACCAACAGCCAAGCCACACGGATACGCAGTCAGGTGGCAGCCCCGGCGTGGTGGGCGCACCGGGAACACGGGGCACTAGGAGGGACCGGGCCACGTAGACCGGAGGCCGCTTCTTGCCTGTGCTCCTTGGCGGGCCACCAGCTTTGCAGGGCCGGTCCGCGTCAGGCGTGTTCCCCGTGATGCCTCGCCGCGCTGTGCCTTGGGAACCTCACATGTGAAAGAGAAGCGAGGTGCTCACCCGTGGGCCGCTAGTCCGACCCACAGCAGCAAGCACTGGGCACTGGCAAGTAGCGGTCTCGCTGCCATTGCAAGGGTGGCAGGCAGCATGGCTTGCAGGCGTTTCAGTTGCGCCAGTCTCGCAGGCCGGTGGCACCGAAATGCAATGCCTGCTCACAGCTTCTGCGCACCCTGATCTGACTCTGGGAGAGATGCTCTGCACGGTCTCTGCCGTCATAGCAAACCTGCGCCGTGGATTAGCCAGGAGATCCCGGATCCACTTGTGAATGGTCAGAATCCGGCAAGGCCGCTTGCGCAGTTTGCCTGATTCCTCCACAGAGCACAAACAACTTCGCTTGACGCTCACGCGGGAGCAAACTGGCGTTGCTTCAGTGGAGTCGCTGTGGTATGAACACACGCAGCCGTCCAAAGGCGTTCTGTCTGCACCAGGGAGTTCGTTCTCTATTCCACGTAAATCACTGAGTGCACATTTGACTCTGGAAGCTACATGAAACTGTTCTACTTTACTCACAGCAAAAGAGGGGGGACTGGAAATGTCCCCCCCTTTGCAAGCCTGGTGTCCTGCAACGTAACTGGCACAGGAATTTCCTCCAGACCCCAAGCAGAAGAAACAGGGAGGACCAACGACGTGCAGGACATGCCCGCGACAGTGCACAGAGAGGAAAGTGCATTGGGACTCGCTGCGGCCCCAAACAGCCCCTCATCAAGCAACAGGACACTGCTAACACAGGAAGGAGTCAACCGTGAACAGTTCCCATGGGAAAACGCCCCAGTGGCATCACTCAGTGGCTGCGCACAGGCCAGCACATCGCTGACATCACCCTGACTGACGAGATTGGGGGATGTGAAATAAAGTCCAAAAAGTATGCAGCTTCCCTCAAAGGGTTTGTGTGTCCCCCTTAACTGAGCCCAACTTAACCATCACCGACAAACTCCAGTAGGGTGAGTGAGCTCTTTGGTTTGCTTGGTCACTTGAATACATGACGCTCAGGACTGTCTCTCCTGAGATTATGTGTCTGTGGAGCTTAGCCTACTTCATTCACCCACATGTCACTTCATTCACTAGATTAAAAAATGATGGAAACATGCGATTGGTGCTTGTGAGTAGATTATAATATCCTAATACTGACATGCCCCAATGCATAAGTGATGGCCTTTTTTTTTTATTCCCCTCCCTCCACCAGAGGTCATAAATAATCTGCTCAACTGAAAACATATCTGAGGTTCTTATTTAAAGAAAAAGACAGTTTCACACTTTTGTGGCTCATGTCTTACATATTTTCTAAAAAGAGAAATAGGTAAAAACCTGTATGTTAAAATTTGCTTTCAATGAAAAATGTTTATTCAACAAGATCCTATAAGAAACCTTAAAAGTAAAATATCTTTAGTGTCACAAACATTAAAAACTGGATTTTTGCTACATGTAATCTAAAAGGCATGATCAAATTAAATTTGTCCCCCTTTTAATCTGTTAGACAATTATTTTTAGGCACCTTAGCCAAAATGAGAATAACAGAAGCACCTTCATCCACTATATGTTTTCTGACTTACTCTATTCCTAAAAGCAAGGGACATACAGAGCAGTCCTGCATTATATAGTCTTTGTCACACTGTCAGGCCCAGAACTGCTCTCCTGGAAAAGTGCTAATTTCCTCTCTAGTTCATCAAATATGAAATCATGGATACCAACTGGCTCTCAGTAAATAAACCCAGCTCACATCTTACATTATACACTATGTCTTCACTGATTTCCTTAAACTCTCTCTGATTGGCTAGGATTCACTCTGTGAAGACTGATTGCACCCAGTGTCCTTGATTTCAAACCAATCCTTCCACCTCTGGAGTCCTTAAATGGCTCAATAGCTCCCTCTAGCCTCCTTTTATATTCTACACCTCAGGTCCCTTTACCAAAGGTCGGGGGCTGGGAGGCGTTCCTTGACTTCCTGGGCTAAGCTTCTTTGTGTGGTCTCTCAAGATAGCACATGATCCAAATCCAAGGATGCACATGTCAAATAGTCATAGTGAGACACGGAGACAAAAAGCACCCATTCAGAGTACTAAATGACAGGAAACAGTAATCAAATATGGTTTCGTGAATAACCTTGAAATCTGTAAGTAGCTTTCCCAAGAAAAAGGAAAAGAAGGCACAAGAAATGTTAAGTGTCACAGATGCTGTTACACAGCACTTTATCCTTTCAGTATGGGATTTTTTCGTCATTCACATCAGCTGCATATTTTATAAAACATGGCTATATGAATTAAAGCTTTGAGACTAAATAAAATAAAATTTCAAATTGGGAAATGGCTGTAGGGACAATTTAGTTCAATTCTCATTTTGCAGGTGAAATCAGGAAAGAAATAATTTGTCCAAGACCAAAGCTCATTACTACAAGGACCTAAGTTTTAGCCCACGCACAACAGCACTAGCCACACCCAGTGTGTGTCCTGGACCCCATCATATGACAGCACTAACTCTCTTCCTGTCCAGTTACATGGACAAGAGTGTTTTGTCAAAAAAATTCTGCCCATCCTCCTCCTTCCTCTGTCAGTTGAAGAGAGAGATCTTTACATTGTGGATTTGGGATCTAATACAGAGCTGGCCTAAGCTCCACAAGGAACCCTATTCTGCTGTGGATCGGAGGCACTTGGGCCTTGGGCCAGTTGAAGCAAACAGACCATCGACTCCTAAAGGCCTATTTATCTTTGATGGTATTAGGAAATATGAACAGATTTCAGCCAACTGAGTCTTATAAGAGAAGGTGTGAGCTGAACTTGACACTCTATGATAGTAACAGATGACAAGACAAAATGTGAAAAGCACATTGCTGAACTAACTGTCTAAGAAAAACCCACGGGAAGAAAATGTACTGATGTTAGCTTGGTTGACTTTCAGTATATTACACTTTTTAAAAAGAAAAAAAGGCATTAACATAAAATCTTCCTAGACCAGCTGGTATGTCCTAACCTGATAGACTTTATGTAATTAGATGCTATCATGCCAGTTACCTTTGAATCAGCATTTATTTTTTTTACTAATGATAATGACATCTAAAAAATATGAGTGTTCAACCATGTGAATGCATGTTCCCATCTATTTACCTAATGAGACATGCATTTAGTTAATCATCTGAACAACCTATGAGGCAGGGACTGTTAGTGCCCCCTTTTTACAGATTTGTACACTGAAGCTCGCAGAGATGAAATAACTTGTCCACTATTAACTTAATAATTCACTTGCTAGTAGAAGAGCTGGAATTAGAATCCAGGCAACCTGGTGCCAGAATATGCGCTGTTAACCCCTACAATACCTGACAATAAAAAATGATTTGGTGGATATAATTATATTCACAGACACTTTAAATCATAATAAAAAATAACATGAAAAATTACTTTCTCAACTTGAAATATGCTGAAGAGTCAGAGAGTTCCTGCAGGAGCATAAAGGAGTAAATCCTTCTCTTTGGACGTTGACTCAATTTAACTAATTGATTCAAATGTTCAGTGGCTCTTTTTCAGTCCTGAAATAATTGTGATTGGTCATTTACCAAATATTCTAAACAGGTGCATTTGAGTAGGCAGTTAAATAAATTTACATAAAACAACTGATTAATCCAACTCCGAAGAAAAGAATTACACCACTGAAGATATGCATTCAAATTTTCTTATGTTTAAACCTGAAAGAGCATGAAGAAGAAAACGTGGAAACTTTTAGATCTGTTGCTAACAACCTGACTCTAAAAAAAAAAAAAAAAAAAAAAAAAAAAAAAAAAAAAAAAAAAAAAAAAAAAAAAAAAAAAAAAAAAAGCTGCTATGGGACCCAACTCTACCCATACGTGACAGGGAAGAAGAGACTGTAAGAGCAGAGCTGGAGGTGCAGAGGGGATGGGCTCGGCTGGCCGCTCCCTGAGGAGTCCTCATAGGGTGGTGAGACAACCCATCTGCTGGCATGTGCTCACCTGGAAGGGTTTCATGACAAACCCTACTCCAGGCATCCTGGCCAGGCAGCAAAATTGTTCAGGTGGGACGCACAGGAAAAGCTGGAGAGCTGAGGACCATTTGTCTCTTGGTCACTGTCTCCAGCCCTGGAGGCACTCGGAACAGCATACCTGGGGTGTCCTGTACAGCTTGGGGTCTTGCAGCAGACAGAAACCTTTAGGAATCAGTCACACAGGCCTTGTTGAACAGTATCAACTACCATGGGGAGTTATGGGACGTAGTCAGTAAAGTCCCTTAGTACTCAGCCAGGTGATGGTGACACCATCCTTCCATGCGCAAATGAAATGAGGCCTGTTGATGACTGACGCAAGGAGAACACGAGGAATATGAAAAAAATGGCCTCAATATATGACATTTTAAAATCTTTAAAACATATTTTTTAATATTTGGAATGTCTCTTCTCCAGTTACTGCCAGTACACAGCCACTCAAAGCAACCACTGACCTTTTGGGTAGATTAGGATGAACCTGACAAAGTAAAAAAAAGAAAAAGTACTAAATCAGTTAAAGAAATGTACTGCAAGATGTAGGAAATGGTTATACTCAGGATGCATAGTATTTGTCATAAAATATCTTTATGAAATCTAGAATCCCTCTTCTTTCTCGAATTAAGAACAACAAAATCTATTTTTCTTTATCAAGATTTTTTTGTCACAAAGAAGTAATCATCTTCTTATGCTTTGATATGTGCATCATTCAGAGAATTACACGTGTTTATTTTACCATTAAATTCTTTAAATAATTTTCCTCACTATAAAATAATATTGTTTTAAAAACAATAATATGTTGTTCATATATTTGACATTTGACAAACTATCAAAGTTGATGATAAAAGTTATGACTATTATGAACTATAGTCTATCTTAAATTTCAACACAAAAAATGTTTGCAGTGTACCAATAACAAAACAAACAAAAGGATCATGAAAATCCCTATAACAAAAACAAGAAAATTATTTTAGAGATAAAACAGTTTAGAGCACGGCGATTGAATCATGATTCCCTGCTAGCAAGTCAGCTCCTCTGACCAATGGCCACCTTGGTTGCCGAGCGCTATCCAATAGCAGCAGCCCTACTTCCGGTTACTACCAGCAACGCCCCTCCTTTGCATCATGATACTGCTTACACACGGGAAGGCCCGCTCCCACATACAAGCATTTTTAAACGAGTGTATGCTAAGAATGTGGCATTAACCGGGGTCCTGTCTGAAATGGGTAAGGAGAGGAATGAACTGCATCTCTGCACAGCAGTACCCCAGGACTGTCAGACCCTGCCTCCGCTGTAAATGGTCCTCTCTGCTTAAAAACAAAACCAACTCAATGAAACGCCCCTCCCCCTCCTTGTCTCTCCCACAGACTTTCATCAGCATATTAAGAAATATCTTCTTCTCTGATCATTAAAAATTCCAAATGTCTACACTCTTAAAAATCAGATGGAGAAGAGTTAACATGAACACCTCTACCTAATTCTCTCACCTCCAAGAGAAAAAAACATTGGTTTTTATACTTTAAATTGTAGAGATAAAAAAGAATTGAGGTGCCACTAATTGTGAAGTTCATTGAGGAATAAAGCATTGTAATCTCAGTCATCAGCACAAAAAGCATCTGTCAAAGCTCCCTCCCAACTACAATAACTTGGCATGCTCACTAGAAAACATTATGATCGTATGTGTTTCATGCATGATTGATACCATTGCTGTTTATTTTAAGACTGTCCTTGAGAATCAATCAAATGAAGCATGGCCAGTGTAGGTTTTGCAACCAAGAATGAGAAACATAATACAAATGCCCTTTCTGAAGACGACGTGATGGCCTATTCTTCCCATTACTGTTTCCTACCAAGTAGAAGCATCTAATAAAAATGAATTGGATAGAAATTCATGTCAGAGGATATCCTGTCATCCCATGTTCTTTACAGTATATTGAATTAACCAGCAGCTACACATATGATTAAAAAAAAGAGAGAGCAAGGTTATCATTATACACAAAGAAGCATATAAAGTTAACTAATAATATGCTCAAGTGCTTAAAAAAACATTTGGGAAAAATACAACTATCAAACATAATATATTCTAAATCATTAGAAATCTGTATATCAAAAAAGCTTTATAAGGTCTCAATGGCAATGCCTCTTATCTTTCATAATTAAATCTTTGCATTGTATAATATGCTCTAAATATGAGGAAGTAGGTTTTTTCCATAAATCACCTTTTCACATATATCTTGAATAAAGAGAAGATATAATGGAAATTCAAAATGAAATCATTTTTTAGTAAAATCATAACTTTTTCCGGCATAATATCTGATTAAAGTGACTGAGGTATACAAACTAGGAAGGACTACAATCAAGTTTATGTTTAGCCTCAAAAAAAAAAAAAAAGCAAATAATCATCAAAACATGATGTTATCCCAAAGACATCTGACAGCAAAGCCAAGACTTTCCAGAAGCCATTAGCCTTGGTGAATGAGAATAACCTAGCCTGACTTCCGAGCACTCCCAGGTCCCCCCTGATCACCGCCAGCACCACCACCTGCGGCCACAGGCCTTATGCCTGTGACACTGTAAGTAACAGCCTGCCACTCGTATTCCTCCAGTCTATGAGCTAATTGCGTCTTCATTTCGACATTACATTATGTCTTGATCTAAACGACAGGTACAAAGATCCACCCGTGGCACGCAATTCCAAAAATTGGAATTTGCAGTGAAGAACAGTGGGTATCCATCCTCTCCCATCTCTTTTTATCCAGAAAATAAAAGTTGTATTTTTTCAAAGGATTAAACAGTTTTTGGATTTCAAATTGGTTTTTTTGCATAATATAATCCTACTAAACATCTGTGAACATCTTTAACTCATTTGGTAATGGCTGTTCCTTTTTGAAATACTTTCTCTACCAACTATATCACTTATTACATGGAGTCCTAAGAACAGTTTGTATAAACAGACTGATGTCAGAATATATTCTCACACATGGCACTCAGGCACCTTTATATGTAAATCTGTTACATGAAACACGTTCAAATACTGTGCAACAGGTTCTGCTATTGTGTAAACACACTCCCAACAGAATGACAGGAAGCTCTAAAGGATCAACAATATAAGGTAAAAATCACGTGATTTTTCAGAGTAAATTCTTCTGAGCCAGCAACAGCTTTGGTCAGGAGTGTACCTCACAAGCCGCTCTGGCTGTGTGGGACCCCACCGCATGGAGGTGAGCCGGTGGCAGAGGCCAGGCACGCACACGCCTCCGCGGACTCACTGCACATCCCTGGCTCCAGCTCCCAGTCGATGACAGGAAAGGGACTCTGGCAAAGGTCTGGCAAGTCCTCACCCTTAAGTTCCCTTTGGCTTTGTGTCTGCCTTTTCCCAGAGCTATGGAAGTCAAGCCAATTGGCAGTCTAAAAGCTCCCCGATCTGCCACGAGAGTGTGAAATCAAATTAAAAACACACCTCAAAACTACTGCACTGGGCCACGTTGAGGTTCGCGTGGCGGGGGAGGGGGAGCAGCGAACACTTAAAAAGGGACGGATTCCACGTCTTCTGTGCAGCCAGCGCCAGACACAGTGTATTAACTTAGGTCTGAACGAAAAAGGACTCGGGCTAGTCAAGCGTTTCATCACAAAGTAACGTCACCAAATGCAGCAGCATCCCCCCCACCCGCCCTCCGGATCCTGCTTGTAACCCCCTTTGTTAGACACTGCACACGGGAGAGGGGTTCCCGGAACAATGCCGGGCGGCACCGATGCCAGGCAGTGAGCCCTGGGTACCCGAGCAGTGGACTCCCCCCAACTCCAGCTGCTTCCCGGGGCCACACGTCCGCCTCTCCTGTGGCAGCGAGGAGGGCGCCGACGCGGCCAAGCGCGCAGCATCCTGCTTTGTGCCTCGGGGATAACGGGCTCGGTCTGCACGCATCCCTCACCCACACCCGGGGACGCTCAGCTCGGGATTGGGCTGCAGCCGACACCGCTCAGACCCGGACCCGAGGGGCGCCCGAAGCGTCTCCGGAGCAGCGGGGCCGCGGGGAGGAAGGAAGCCTGGCAGTCTTACCTCCACATTGAAATACTGCTCCGTTCCGCAGACGGCAGCACATACAATCCAAAGCAAGGTCTGCAAGAAAACCGCCCCCGAGTGATGCACAAGACCCAACCGTCTTCCAGAGCTGAGGACGAGTACGATCATAGTGGACCGCGCTCCAGCAGACGTACGAGCTCCCCGAGCCTTCCCTCGCCGTCCTCCTCCCGCCCGGCTTCCTTTCCCAAACTCCTGGTAGGAAGGAGCCTGCAGGTTCCCCGCGCCGGCGGGAGCAGGGGCCGTGCTCGGCAGCCCGCGAGCAGCGCAGGCAGGTCAGCGGCGGCCCGCAGTCACCATCGCCGGCCCAGCCCCGGGCCCCGGCCCCGCGCCGCGTCCCGCCCGCGCGCCCTGCTCCGCGTGCGCCCTGTTCCGCCGCCGCCTCCGGCTCCTGCGGAAGGGCCGCCGCTCGGGGCTCCTCGCCGCTGCCTCTTCGGCCCTCCCCTCCGCGCTCCCTCCAGAACGTTCATCCGTAATCTACATAACTCCTCCTCCTGTCTTCCTCCGGGTCCGCTGGCTCCGGGCCCCGGCGCGCGCGCGCACACAACACGCGCGCGCGCGCGTACCACACATACAGCTGCACACGAGCACACACGCACGCACACGCACACGCACATCTGCACCCCAGCACACGCGCAGCAGGCGCGCGCGCCTCTCAGGAGACGCCCGGGAGGGAGCCTCCACAGCGCCGCGCCCTGCAGGCAACCGGCCGGCGACAGGGCCCTGGGTGGGGACGAGGTGTGAGCAGACCCCGTCGCTGCCCTCAGGCGGGGGGCCCCGTCATCTTGCCCGCCCCGCGGAGCCCCTGGAAGCACACCGGCCTCCCTGCTAGGCACGCCGGGCGCTCAAGGCGAACGCGTCCTCCACCACCTCCGGGAGGTGGGGCTCTGCGCACCGGGGGAGGTTGTCGGGGTGGTCAAGTTTAGGAAGCTGGAGGTGCAAGTCTGAGCACCCAAACTTTGTTAGGGTCCACAGACAGAGCCTGGGGCCTGTTGTTTCCCCGAGTTCCCTCCGCCATCGCCACGCCTGCCCCCTGGGCTCTGGGAGCCCGCACAGCGTTGGGGGCGGGGATCTGGTCTAGCGGGGAGAAAACGCTCACTTGCCAAAGGTGTTCAGGAGCTGGACGCGCGTGCACGCTGGGACCCAGGAAGGGTGGTCCCGGGTGTCAACACCGCGCGCGAGCGGGTGGGCGCGGGGCTGGGCGGCGAAGGAGGAGGGAGCCGCCTTGGCAGCGGCCGCGCGCAGACGAGGGCGCTGGCGGGGCGGCGGGGTGCTGCCGCGGGGGGAGGGGAGCCGCTGGCGGGAAGCGCGAGGTCCCTGCGGGCTGGGAACTTCAAGGGGCTGCCAGCACGCCTGTAGGCTCAGTACCGTGAGGCGGTGGCCCAGGGCAAGTAACCGTTTGGCTGGGGACGCGGACCGGCGGGCGTCAGCTGGGGCGGGGCCGCTGCGTGCGCTTCTCCCCGGCAGCCAGCGGAGGGGAGGCGGGGCGCACGCGAAGGGAGTGGGCGCAGCCGGCCATACCGGCGGCTCTAGGTAGAACAGCGACCTCCGGCAGGTGGAGTAGGGAACTGACCGGGCTCACAGGACCGGAGGGCTGTCAAGCGAGATTTAGGGCTGCAAGAGGTCACGCTTGGTAAGCAAATGGGAAATGGTGAAAAACACTTTGCCAGAAATTGCATGGGAAATTGTAACAGAAAGAGAAAAAAGCTGAACAACGACTTCGCCGCTGCTTCAACAGCGGGAGGAAATCTGACCACCCGTCTGACCCGAGTCTGGGGACGTTTTTCCGGCTGTCTGTTCCGGGCCACAAGAGAATCTGGGAGACACAACAAGAAAGACCTTCTGCCGTGCAGCCCAACAAAATTCACAGCCCGTTTCTACACATGGTACTTCACTGAGGTCTCAAGATCCCTGTTTTGACTTCGTTTCACAGGTGGAGAAAATGATGGTCATGAAAGATAACTTTCCAGCAAAGCACTCCAGCGGGTAACTTTGCACCTGAGTCCTGACTCCCAGCTCGTGCATGTCCCACTACACTCCACTGGCCTTCCACGCAGAAATTCACTTCTGCTTTTAATAGTTTTTTAACAGTTTTATAGCCCATAGATTGAGATGGCTTATGGAAAAGAAACAATTAGGCGGCATCCCGAAAGCAAAGCCATCAGATAGAAATTATATGGTGTCCAGTGCCAATATAAAGTAACAAAATGTGATGGGGAGTTTTTGTCAATAAGTCAAGAATCTAGCAAAGTGTGTACATTGTATCTACCAATTGGTAATTAGAGAGGGAAGAGGTACAGAAAAATTTTTATACATTGTATCTTGCAAAGTGCAAAATTAGAGAAGACATACAGAAAGCTTATTCATTGTATCTAGCAAAGTATAAATTACAGAAGAGATACAGGGAAAAGTTTATGCATTGTATCTAGCAAAGTACAAAATCAAGGGAGAGATACAGGAAAAAAAAAGATTAAACTCTTTTCCTAACCCTTGAGATAGCACTGAAGGGGAAGGAGGTAAAACGAATTTACACAAGATGGTACATGAGGAAACATCTTGATGCTTTAGTACTTGCTAAGAGAGCCAGAACATCAGAAGATTCTATCAGGGAAGGGATTCTTGAAGAAAACACCTCCCACCTGAGCTAGGAGGACATCACATTTGCTGAAACAGGAAAGCAGACATGGCCAAACTATTTTAGACAGGAATAGGTGTCTGAGAAGACCATCTTCAAAATGCAGGGGACTGGCCATGGGGATGGACTGAATGCAGAGAGGTCAGTTGGGACAAGCACCTGCACTTGCAGGCCTGTGCTTCCAAGAGCTGCCCTAAGAGATATGAGACAAAGGAGCCCTAAAGTCAGAAGATAGTTTCAAACTAGTGGTTAATGACACTGACAATCTTAAACATTTATTAAATTCATTAGTGGGCATTCATTGAGCAACGGATGCGTGAATGAATGTTCAAGGTTCCAGAAATACTAACAAATAAAATACTGGGACAGACACCTATGGACCATAGCGATTACATAAGGACTCAGGTAATTACATCTGCAAGATGCTACAGAGAAAAGAAGTAGTTGATTTTCCCTGAGGTTTTTGGAGAAAGCATCACAAAAGTGGTGGTTCTCAGCGGGCATCTTGAAGGAAGAGTACACATCTACTAGGTAGATTAGAAAAGAAAGGCGATTTCAGAGCTGTGTGCAATGGAGGAATAAACATACAAGGACTACCGCAGATGGTCTGTCAGGGATGGAGGCCAAGGTGCGTGGAAAGCCAGGTCAAGGTCAGAGGTTGCCTACAGACATCAGATCCGAGTCCTCTGTGCTACCTCAGGCTTTAGACTTAAAGGAGTTCTTGGGAGATCACTTGGACATAGTCATCTCCTAGAAGTTATCACATGTTTTACTTTGCATGTTCCATCAGGCCTTTAATACCTACTGTCTGTAGACCTGATGGCAGTGCCATCCAATAAGCCCGATGCACCTGCCTCCCAGAGGGACTTAGCTGGGCACGTGTGGAAAGGCAATTACTTTGTCAGCTGTCATCTGATCCACAGGCTTCTCTTTTAAGGGGCAGACTTATGAAGAAGGCCCATCCTCACATCTTCGCAGTGCTGGCTCCTTCATGAGCAATCCTGGCCAAGGACTCTGCTCAGTAAGATGACATGTGGAATGCCACGCTTCCCTTTGAAGGATTAAAGGGCTCTGCCCTCACAACTCTTGGCTCTGCTGCATGTGCTTTGTATGATAATTTCTTCTCATAATTTCACAACACTATTGAACAATCTCAGAAGTACATGTGAATAAAGAACAGGGAATTAAAAGAGGTAAATGAAAAAATAAATAAGAAAGCCAAAGAAAAGGAATAATTGCTGCTGGCAGAGTTTAACAGCAATTCAATGAAATGCGACCTGGGAGAGAAGGAGTCTGAGGAAGTGAATGATACATGCAGTTCCCAAGAGGGAAATGACAGACACTTAACAGTGAGTAGCTGGGCAGTATGCGGGATGTGGGAAGGGTTATAACTACCAAAAAACATATCAGAGGTCAATAGTAATTACAATCACCATTGAATCAGATTTGTTAATAAACTAGAGACTTCCAGAGCTTAGCACGTTACATAAATGTCCACTCCTCCATCACATTATTACATGTTCTCTGTTCATATCAGTGGAACCCATGTTTCTGTTTTTAATTCAGAGAGTCTGGATTAGTGCTGAGCTCCTGGCCTTCTCATGTATCTGTTACTAGCGGGGGCAGCATGAGAAGAAAGACAGAGAGACAGAGAGACAGAGAGACAGAGAGA